>VXBW01006365.1:77749-135695 GCA_013400375.1 Thinocorus orbignyianus
CCTAATGTAAGAATTGTCTGGCAGTCCATATCAAGCACAATAGCACGGCAAGCAAAATAGCCCCATGATTTTTTGAAGCTGCAAAATCACAATGTCTCAAGCAACCATAGCTCTACAGGGGAGAGGTAGAAAAAAAAAAAAATAAAAAAATAGCCATATCTGCCAGACACTGATATTTTTAACATGATTGAAAATTCTGGACTAGGAAAATTTCAGTACAGCACAGAACCCACAGGGTCTCGCAGAATTTAAGTAATCCATGACATTTTTTATTTTAAATGCATATTGCTCAGCAGTGCTACGAGGTCCCAGGTGAAATCAGGTGTCTGCTGTGCACACTGCTGTGCATAGACATGCAGAAAAAAAGAAGCCTTCACTACCCAAAACCCTTCATAATCAAAAATGATGAGAGAAGTAATTATTCTCATTTTTTCAGAGGAGAAATTAACACGGAGGATGATGTTATCTGGGGACAAACCTTCTATATGCGTTCAAGTTATTTGTTGTGTGGATTTTAGTAAGATAGGTGCTGACAACAGTGAGGTGGTTCAGACTGGTGCGATCCTCCTGCAACTGCTGTCAAAACACATAGGTTAGAAACCAAGGGCGAAATTTATTACATGTAAGTGTAGAAGTGGGAATAATTTTGCCAACCTCTGAGTGCACTGGATCTACAGCAGCTCTTCGCCCGCTTGCTTTTCAGCTGCCAGTCCAGAAAGGTGATAATTTCAATTAAATTGTGTTGTGTCTGATAGCTCCAGACAGATGTCCTTCACCCTGCAAGGGATCTCAAATACCACTTTGTGCTCTGTAATGGATTTTGAGCTCGAACCTAAGGAAATTATTTAGATTAACTTTATAGCTATGGAAAGAGTCAATAGAGAGTGTGAGGCACCTCCAAGTGCTGATTTGGTTCTTCCTAATAGAGTTTATCTGGAAAAGATGGGATGGTTCACGTTCTGGAGGTGCATAGCCCTCTCCATGAAGAACAGAGGAAGGCTAGAAGCTTGGCATACACAGGATATATATCACCGAGGTACCTAAATTAATCTGAAATCCTCTTCATGTGGCCAGTTCAAAACAAGCAGATAAAGCTCTTTTCCCTTTCTTCTTCTCCTATACACTTAGGATCAAAATCATGGCAGGTAACCCAGAATTCTTATCTTAAGATACATAAAGACAGTGAGGTGTTATGAAAGCAAAGCCTTTCTATATTTCAAGGAAAAAAATCTTACAGTACAGTTGACTACAGATCTTTTAATAGAAGGGGTTATACTAACTTTATGTTTGTACAGAAGTTCTTATCTTGAGTTGTTACCTTGCTTCAACCCTTCTCTGCTGTTGCAGTGAGAGTGGTAAATAGTAATATTGTTGGAACCTATAACTTGTGAGCCAACGGTGGAAAACTTTCATATCACAGCAGAATGGCTCTTCGTAAAACAATATTATCAAGAACCATAGCTATTCCACAAACAACCCAAACATGTTTATCATTATATATAAGAAATATAAGAGTTGGGTAGTGGACAAATATGTTACTTCCCATATTATTTTCTGTGCTGTCTTCTTGAGGTGAATTACACCTACCTTCAGCTTCCCTTGTGCCTATAAAGAGTGCCTGGGGATAAGGTGATGGGCTCCCAGGTGCAGCTGGAAATGGTAATTTTGTTGGTAGCAACTGTCGCTGTGCTGAGTTCCCATATGAATGGTTTACATCTGTGGATTCATAATTCACAGGTCGCAGTCTGTGTTTGGCTTCTCAAGGTGGTGAGAAAATTCCAGTGTTGAGGTGTATGACCTTTTCAATCTTAATTCCTACAGGTCTTCATGCAAGGAGAAAGTCATAGAGAAAACATCTTGGGTGTGAGAAGATTTTGTGTTTAGCTTCCGTATATACAAGAACAAAGACAAGTACTTGCTTTTTCCTAATGCCTTTGAAACAATTTTATTTGGTTCATCTGGGGTTTATTTGGCACCTATACCAACATATTAAGCAGAGCCAGGGTTTGCTCCTGAACACTGGAACTTGGTCATCTGTACTATTTCATTATTAATGAATCATTTTGGCCTGATCCAGCTAGCACTTTCTGAAATAATTCCTAGGCATGGTCAAGAGTTAGAATGGGCTAGAAATCATGCTCAGCAGGCAGTTTAGGTGGTATCACTGTGCTTTAAAAGAATGTGGTCAGACTGTTCCCAGTGATCTCAAAGTCAGATCCTGGGACTCTTTAGTATATCCATAAAAATTCAATTATTTGAAATCCAGGTAAAATAAGAAGAACATCCTTTCCCTCTTCTATAGGCACACACCCAGAGATTATAAAAATATGATCCATATTTAGTGTTTTAGGAGGAAAATATTAAACTCCTGCCAATATTCCACGGGAAAAGGTTCTGGACTCACATACTTGTGTACCAAAGTTGTCCCCCTAATGACAAACCACTGTCAATATTCTCTGTGTGCATTTGAATCCCAGATGTTTGAGTAAAGTCATTCCCATGCATAAGAACAAAATCCTTTATCAAAAAGGGCCAGTGGCCCATGAGAGCCTTTATGACTAGCATCACCAGGACACTCTAGTTTCTGTAGCCAAAGGCAACAGTATGGTCAGCATCAGCATTGGTCACCTTGGCTCCCCCAGTTTCAGCCTAGATGATTAGATGACAGCTGGGTCAACATGCCTTTGGCATGAATCTGGAGGAAGCACTCATTGTGTACCACTGGTTTGTGGTGAAATGCCTAAATCATTCTACAGCTCCTTATGAATCTCATAGTTAAGAATGTCAGTCATGTTTTGAAAAAAAAGAGAAAAAATCATTCTGAAGCAGGTGTGTTTTTTTTTTTCCTTTTTTTTTTTTTTTTTTTTTTTTTTTTCCTTTTTCCCTCCTTACTTCCCTGTAACAAAAATTGAGTTATTATTTCTGAGTCCAAGACCTGACTTTTACAGCTTGTGTAAATCAGCCATTTCTAAATTCAAACTCTATTATTTTTTTCATCAATATGACAAATAAAAAGTGCTTTTTCTTGAAAAAGTTTCATAGGAAGTCTATTTCTTCAAATCAGTAGCTACTTGGTCTAAAGTCCAAGATAGAGACATGGATTCTTCTAATAAATGGTCTTTCACGTTTTTTTTTTGAAAAGCACGAATGTTCCAGCTGAGCTGAAAGCAGGCTGTGTTTTAAACTGTTATGACTTCTGGATTTTACTGGGTGAATGTACAGGAAACAAGATGTCCCATGCCTATTTCTACAGTTGGAATTTATCTATCACTGATAAAATGGACAATGATTAATGGGATAAAATTTTACAAGTTCAAATGCTGAATTCTGCACCCAGGACAGAGTAATGCTGGGCACAGGTGTAAATTGGGAGAGGAGCAGCTGGAGAGTAGCCCTGCAGAAAGGGGTCTGGGGGTATGCTGGTTGAGAACAGGCTCAACAGGAGGCAACAGTGAGCCCTGGCAGCCAAGAGGGCAAACCACACCCTGGGGTGCATCAGGATGGTGTAACCAACTGGTCAAAAGAGGGGATTATCCCACTGGGTACAGTGTTGGTGTGGTCTTACCTTCGTACCATGTACAGTTCTGGGACCCACTATTTAAGGAGGGTGTGAAGGTCCTTGAATGCATTTGAAGGAGGGAAATTAAACTGGTGAAAGGGCTGGAAGGCATGTTCTATGAAGACCTGCTAAAGACTTTGGACTTGTCTAGTTTGGAATAAAGGAGGATGAGGGGTGACCTCATTGCTCTCTACAGCTTCCTGAGGAGGGAAGTGGAGAAGGAGGTGTTGATCTCTTCTCCCTGGGATACAGTGATGGGATGCGTGGGAATGGTTCACACCTACAAGAGGGGAAATTTAGACTGGACATTAGGAAACTTTACCGAGAGGTTAGTTAACGAGTAAAACACTAAAATGGACTTCCTGGAGAGGTGGTTGCTGCCCCAAGTTTGCCAGTGTTTAAGAGGCATTTGAGCAATGCCCTTAATGACATGCTTTAACTTTTAGTCAGTTCTGAATTCGTCACACAGTTGGACTAGATGGTCGTTGAAGGTCAATCTGAAAATTATTCTATTCTAGTCTAGTCTAGTCTAGTCTAGTCTAGTCTAGTCTATGTCCTTCTACATCTACCACACAGGCATTTTTTGAATATATCATCTATTATGGTGGGGAAATGTTTTAGAATTCCCCACTTTGTATGTTTAAGGTTTACAAGTTCCAACTAGTGAAGTATTGTCTTTCTTGCCATTTCGTTTCTCATTCGAGTGTGGATCAGGTTCTGAAGATGCCTAGCCACCACTAGTCAGCTAATGTGTGGTAAGATCATCTTCAAGAGAAGCCAAATATTAAAAACAGGAGGTTGGGTTTGGATGAGAAAGGATAGTATTCTTAGACATTAAGTCTCATGGTACTCATACTTCGCCTACAATGATTAATAATTATCACTAGAATGATGCGTAGCAAACTTGCATTGGAGCTATCCTAGTTGAACTACAGTGTTTTAAGGCATGGTATTTGTAATAAGGTGAAATTTGATGTCTTAAACATAATGGAGAAAGGTGGCCAGATGAACCAGTAGAAATTAGAACTCCTTGACAATAATCTTGTGCAATTTCTTTTAGGGATCACATTTTTGAGGTGGAAGTTCTCGATGCTTGAACTGGAAGCTCATTAATGGAAAGGCATCAACGAACTGTGGGTCTCACCTCACATAACACTGAAAATCAAAATCTACCAGGCATTCATCTAAGTATGTTACGCTGACTTCTTCTAAAGCTAGCAGATAGTCCACAGGGGGCTGATTCCTACCCTTCTGAGAGACTCTCATATGTAGTACTGCTTGTAATCTAAAAGAACTCTTTTCTCCAACCAGAGAAGGGGAGTCTAGGCATCCCTATTAAGTACCTGACGTTAATTAGATGTTAAAAATTTGTATGGCTTCAATGAAAGTCTGGGAAAATTCGCAGAAGAGGAGTCCATAGAGGTGTCCTAACGTGTGGATAACACAAGTCAAGAATTTAATTGGCCACGAATTGCTGAAGGAAGCAATGTACTCAAGGGTAGTACTATGTAATCTGTTCCATCTTCTCTTCTTCTCAAGGTACCTTTTTTGAGCCTATTTTTTAAGAGACAAGTATGGAGATAGTTGAAGATGGGGATGTTTGATCAGGCCCTATAAAAGTACACTTTCTTTCTGATCTGAGTCTACTGTTTTGTGCCGGTCCTGATATATCTCATTTATTCCCTAAAATGGAGTGATATGGGACAATGCATTGCAGTAAATCAATCATATGACACTTATTTGACAGTGTCTGAAATTACTACCATTGTAACTCTTGGAGTTACACTGTTGTAGAAAATATTTGTCTAACACTGTCTGTCTTTGCTGTTTCTATCATAATGTTGGCCATAGTGGAAAAAGTCATTACACTGTAAAATTGATGTGCATTTAGACGCTCTGCCTACATCACTACTAAATGCAAGTGTTGCCTCATATTGTAGCATGTCTCATCTGTGGGTTGAATCACAGCTCTTTCGAGCTGCTTGGGGGGGAATCACAGATTCATTTGTTTTGCAGTTATTTCCCTTTCTCTCAGAATATGACTCAAATGCCTCAAAATAATTCAAAAGATACTCCAAATAGAGTTAATATAATATAATGCTGGTGACTGAAATGTAAAGGTCTACCTCTGGGCTACTTTTGTGGTCAATGGAGAGGAATAGGTACCTTGAGGCTGTAACTGATCTCGCCAAAAGTAGAGCGTTCAAGTAGGTCAAATGAATCAAGCCTGAATGTGTTTGTTTCCTTCAAGGGCAGATGTAGATCTCTACTTTAGAGAAACCTAAAGTACCCCTTGAGTGCTACTCCATCCTTCTACAGTTCAGAGGTACAAACAATGCTCAGCTAATTCACAGTCAGATTATTCTGTCTGAGTTCTTCTAAGATCATAAGAACATAAGAGAGATTTTACTGAATCTCACCATCTATCTCAGCATGCTGTCTCTGACAGCTGTCGAAAAGCAGATGCCCAGGGAAGAGCCATAAAAACAGGGCAAACATATCATGTTTCCTCCAGCTTCTTTCCCAGCCTCTAACCATCTGTAGCTTCAGAACTCTCTAAACCAGACATGTTTTTGATGTGTTCAGTAACCTATGAATGTGTCCCATCTTCCTGTAAACCAATGTTAAAGACTTAACCATGTGCACCATCCATCAGCAAGGAGTCTCTCAGCTGAACTGCAGGCTGCGTAATGAACTTCCTTTTGTGTGCTTTGTTCTTGCCTTCTGCTAGTTTCATTTGATACAGAGGAAAGTGATCTCTGGAAGATAGTTGGTGCAAAAAGGCAATCTGCTAGCTTTCTCCAACCTGAAGTGAGCAAATGTTGTCGGTGGTAGAAACCTCTGTGCCCCAGTAATCTATTCTGACTTTCGTGTGTTCTTTCCAGACACCTTAGCTAATGCCAGGCATCTGAACTGGGTGTCCTGAGCTACAGCCCAAGTATTTCATTATCTGTTGGAAAAAAGGTCCTCCTGTTTTATGTTAGTGTCTAGAATTGTGTTTAAGCTAAATGTTGTAAAGAGTGACTTGTTCTGCTTTAGTTACAACACAGCAGAAAGTCGTTTATGCTCTTTGGATGTGACACTGAATGCTTTATCTATTCTTAACTACTATTTTGAGTTTGTTTTCAAATTTCATTTGCCAAAATTGTCATTGTTAAAATGCCCATCCATTCTGTTCCATTTTCTCCTTGAAATTCTGACATTTATCCACAGTTGTTAACTCAAGCACTTGCTTCACTTGCCACAAAAATGATCAGAGAGTTAGAAAAACTATTTGATAGGGCCAGGCTACCAGGTTGGTTGAGTTGAGGCTTTTTAGCCTGGGGAAGAGAAGGCTCTGGGGAGACCTTATAGTGGCCTTTCAATACTTCAAGGGGGTTTATAAGAAAGAGGGGGACAGACTTCTTGACAGTGCCTGTAGTGATAGGACAAGGGGTATGGTTTTAATAGGGTGTGTGTTCAGACTAGATATAAGAAACAAATTGTTTTATGATGAGAGTAGTGAAACATAGGTCCAGGATGCCCAGAGAGGTGGTAGATGCCTCACCCCTGCAAACATTCCAGGTCAGGTTGGATGGGGCTCTGAGCAACTTGATCTGTTGGAAGATGTCCCTGCTCATTGCAAAGGGATAGGACTGGATAACCTTTAACAGTCCCTCCCAACCCAAACTATTCTATGATTCTATAGTTCAAAATTAGACTTATTCTGACTAAACACTAGAAGGTTAAAGAATTACAAACAGCTAGGCCTGGCATGTGGAAAATTTCATCATGATATTTTGAAATAGATGGAGAAGTAACAGGCTGAGGGAGCAGGATTTGAGTCACTGTGTCTGGGTCAAGGGCAGAGAACAAGGTTTAGGTTAACCCCACTGCAGAGTATGGCAATAAAGTTACACATGATCTATTGACCATGAAAGTTTTCTAGAGAATAATATGTAAGAGAAACATAAAAGTAACTTCTGTAGAAGACAGGGAAGAGACAGAAAGGGAGACAGGTAGATATTTTCGGAGATTGAATGCATAGACTGATGACCACAAAGCAGAAAAAAACCCCAAAGCCTTCTTTATTTTCTTGTACTGTGTTCACTTATGAGGAGAAAAAATACGGTACAAACAAGTCAAGGAAAGAAATCAGATTAAAAGAAAACAAAGAGAAAACTTTGAGAGGCCTTGTTAAGATCAGAAAACAAATAGGAGCAAATGACGGCTTTTATTATCCACCAGGAGATAATTGCTTCTGAGGTTTCACCTTCTCATATCTTTTCTCCTCTTTATTTCTCTGTCTAAGAACAGGTTTCCTACCCGTTCTATAAGACTTCTGTGACTTACCTCCTCCTTCTTGCCCTCTTTTTGACTGAGTGGAGTTCTCACATATCTTCTATATCTCTGCTAATTTCCAAGTCTCTTGCTGCATCTTACAAACACCAGACCTGTCAATCAGAGCCCGAGTACCACATTTCAGGGCCATGAGCAAAGCCTAAAACAAAAAGTGAATTGAACCTCCACCTTTCCACCAATACCTCATGTGTAGATTGGTTTGGAAAGCTTTATTTCACCTTCTGTTCCTTTGTGATTTGTTCTGTTTGCATTTTTATGTACCTGTGGTATACAGAAGTACTGTAATCTCCCTTAAAAGATTAATTCCACAATAATACTGCCCTTTAGTAAATACTGAGGAAAAAATTGCAAATTTTCAAAAACTACACAAAATCTAGTTAAACATAATATCTGAGTTATAGACAGTAACAAGGTTGGTTGGTTTTTTCACTTTTTAAGCCAAGAGAACAGTTCTCTCTCTTGAGAACTGTAATATCTTTAGAATCCTACCAATTTTTGTAGCCTAATGTTAGTCTTGTTCAAACTGTTAGAATGCTTCTACTTAACATTAGAAAAAGTGGCAGCAGATTTCCATTATTAATGACATACTGCAACAATAAATAGCTAAAAGCAATTATTGGAAGATCGACAATGGGCAATGAAAATAAATTAGTTAATTCAAGTTACACAGCAAATACTTTCGCATAACCAGCAGCATCTTTAAAACCAGAGTAGAAGAACTGCAAACAGTTTGAAATTCTCCACAAATACTGTTTACAGCAGACAATGTGTTGACAATCAGAGAAGACTGAGATTAAATAGGGTCTGGCCTTATTTGTTATTTCTGTTTGCCAAACATTCCTTTTAGAAAATACACTATATTTGGGTTTATTTCGTTGTTCACACATCTCACATGAGTATCACTTTTTAATTAGCAACACTAATGAGGGCATATGACACAAAAATCATATTAAAATCTTTGCTGTTTAAACAGCCTAGATTTATAAACATCTTAACAAAACGACCATATTATTCATTATTGGAAGACTCTCATGGCCTGCTCAACTATCTTGCTCTGAAGAAGAATAGATTTCAGTATCGTATTTATGAAATAAATAAAGCAATGTCTTCAATAAAAAAGTTTGAGTATAGTTTCCAGTCTATAAAGCAGAAATCATGGTCACACTTCATCAAAATACTTCTGCTTAGTTTTAACCACATAAATACTCTTTTTCTACTGGATCACTGTTCTACTTAACTCCAAGCATGTGCTTAAACCCTTTGCAAAATCAAGGCCAAAAAGCCATAATTATCTCTCAGCTGTTCTGACATTTAATTATTTTTCTGCATCACATGGATGATAGAAATGCTTTATAATATCATAATCATCATAATATAATAACAAAAATTAATAATTTTATGAAAGTCTGTTTGCTATTATTCATTTAAGGTAGAAGACCTTTGTATCCTTTATAGACAGACTGGCATAAATCCTTATAGAGCTATAATGTTTCTCTGAAGTGAAATCCAACAACTTTATGTTGTATACAAAATATATAATAATTTATATTACACATCTTAGGTTACCATGGCAAAAGCACTTTTCAAAGGCCCTGTCTTAATTTTTCTTTTCAACAAGGAAACAGATACTGGATACACAAAGCAATAATATAAAACTAAGCAACAAAGTGAGTCAACACAAACTGATTATTTGCACGCATTTTCCTGAATCCTAATTGCTTTCAGTGTTCTCAAAACACCATTAGATGGAGAAATAACAACTTTCATCATACAGTAAAAGGCAATTACACCAACTTGGAAAGATACCTTGGGAATCTTCGTAGCAAGCTTGATTTACCCTGATGTTCTGCAAACGTGTACCAATTGCAACAATTTTGACTCAACTCCAACACAAAATAGAGTTCCCTGAAGTTCATTGGAGGTAAAGCTAAATTTTCACAGTGGTCCCTTCTGGCCTTTAATCTATTAATCATGGTCTTTTAAGATTAAAGTGCCAGAATTGCCTACATACCCTATTTTCTAGATTTCCTCCTACTCATTTTTCTATAAACTTTTTTTCTTATTCTGTATTTAAACTCTATACCCCTTTCTAGCCTTAGCATATCCAGTGCATCCTACCCTCCTTGTCTGAACCTGCTTGTGAAATTGGGTAGCTTGATATGTATGGCCATATCAAGAGAGTATTTCTGAGCAAAATAAATTTTTGACACCCTCAACTCACAGTTATGAAAGTTATTTGGTTTGATAACTTTGAGATCTGCAGACTAATATCAAGATTTTCACTGAAATTTGTCAACATGCTCTAAGTTATTGGGAAAAGGCAGAAAAAGAGATGACAACGCATAGACTCTTCATATAGAGAGTCCTCATATAAGTCTTTTTTCTCCCAAAGAACCAGACTAAAAGACAATCTTCCTCCACAGATAAAATTATGTAATGAAATAATACAGGTTTAACATGATAAATAAACATGATGAGAAGGCAGCAGTGAAAGAATCAAAAAATGTTGTCCTGCAAAGTTGAGTTTCTGTATGCATTTATTTATTTAGTTACGTTATCTCTTTATATATTACAACTAACTTTCATAAAGCTTTCATAAAGCATGAAGTTTCAGTCATCAGAGTTAACTCTGGGAATCTAAAAGGTAGGTATTAGCCTTCTAAGTTGCATTTGTAGGCACTATGAAATTCAAGGCCTCCAGAAGTCACACTTAACTATTGAGTGACAATCTCCTTTGAGTTCAGGATTCTGACTGAATAAGGCACGTTGATGAGTCATACGTCCCTGGGAGTATTTAATCTGCAGTTAATTTCCTTCTGCTTTGATCTGCCCTTCATATTTCAGTTTTACTTGTGCTATATAATTTTTTACTTTGAACATGTATGTTCATTGGAGGAACCTGCTGTATGACAGAGCAGCTTTGGTAAGAGGATACGAAACACCAGCCTTTGCAGACTCCCAGTTTATGCAGAGCATCTTGGGATTTTTCCCTAAATCCATTTGCTGCATCCTTCAACCTCAAATATCACCCATGAGCAGCTAGTGACATTTTATAATTATTGCACAAATTTCTGGGTGACTCAATGCATATTTATGCAGGCAGCTCTTAGTATTTCTCAATAATACTTTTCTTTATATTTTGGCTGAGCTACCTGTGCATTCAGAAAAATATGCCCGTACCCATTTCGTGACAAGGAGTTTACTGCATGGGGTTATATACAAGGGATGTAAAATGATCGTAACTGGGGTTTTTTCTTTTTCTTTTTTTTTTAATTTTTGCTTTTTATTAACATTTCTAATTTCACAAACCAATCTTTGAGCAGTTTCCCTCATCACAAGGCCATGTGTGTGGCATTCCTGATCTGGTCTGTCATTTCCCTGTCTCTACTGGAAGCGATAAACTGGTTTAACCACAAGCTGACTCATGTCTTCAGTCTCCTCATATGTCATGTTGTCATAGATGCAAACAAGACTGATCACTAGGAGGGATAATGACTGCAGCACCATCCCTACATATTCAGGGATGGATGTTAAGAGACATGGTGTTTCAGACGAGTCACTTCCACACCTGTCCTTGGTGACAGCTGTTGGCACCCTGGTAACTTGCTATGCTTTGCAGAGTTCTCAGAGGGTAAAACAGAGCTAGTAATGAAGGTGAACAGGGGTTTGTACGTGCTATTGTGAGAGGAAGGGGAAAAGAAATAAAAAAGGACACTACTAGTTTCAAAAACTGTTTTTTCACCTGTTAAATACCGCATGTAACTGGCCGTTTCATTAGTGCTGCAAGGACATACCTCTGGGATGTCCTTGCAGGGTGGGAGAATCATGAATTTTATGAATCATGGTCTTGGTTAGGAATTAATTAGATTATAACAGCAACTTTTTCATACCTCTTCTTGTTTTTCCAACCAAACCCCCCTAATAGTTGAATGTCTTTGATTCCAGTTAGTCCTGCAGACCTAAATTACTCCTGAGACCGTGGGCTGGCACCTGGATTGTAAATGGACTGTTGACTAGGATTGATCCAGTTCCCAATGAAGTTAGTGGCAAGCTGCTTGCTGGCTTCAGTCAGCAATTGCAGTTTTGGAAACCATGTCACTTCTAATGATGCATGAAGTGGAAACAGCACGGGTTGATGGTCAGATAGTAAGACTGAGTATGTAGGTTTGACAGCTGGAAAAAGAATATCTCTTTACCTCTAAGTTATCTAGATACCTGTCTATTTATCTATATTTCTCCTGGAGCAGATATAGAGGAGTTCTTCACCATACAAGGCTGACCATCTAATGGAATATTTAGTTTGCATCTTATTTTTGGGATGCTGTGTGCATTTTGTCTTTGTCTAAGACAGTAGTCTTGTATTTATTTTAAATCTTCAGAAAATATGTCTTATTTGGGGTCTTTTCTCAAACTTCAGCCATCAGAGGAAGAACCTAATTATATCTAATTTAAGATACATTTTCACAGGTTGCTCAATTAATCAGGCATGTAGGAAGAAACAGAACCAATATTTGATCAGTATCTCGCAAAATGTGTTTATCAACGTGACCCAGGTCATCAGATCTATTCTTGCTATATCACCAGCTAATACAACAGTAAAATATGACAGTTTTCTGTAAGATACACTGTCATCCTGGCAAATAAACATGAGAGAAACTGAAGATATGAGATTATTTTTTTCCAGTGCATGATTAACAAAAATGTACAAAAATCAAGCATGTGTGTAACAAAGCAAAAAAGGGGTTCCTGAGTATTTGTCATGCAAATGGTCAAAGAGGTGAAATCAAGGAGAGAAGGAAAGTGTTTTGTGATTGTTGCAAATGGTTCCTGTGGCTGATTTCTGACATATGGGGTAATTCAAGATGAACCTGAAAAGTTTGTAAACTCTTCTTGTAAGGGAGGTTTGGAGGTCCACATTTAATTTGCTGAAGAAGTGCATGTTTGTGATTTGGCCACCTACCTTGGAAAGAAAGAATGCAGTCAGGTAGATCATTCTTCTTGAGACCTAGGGGAGTTTTACTGGGAATCATTTTTAGTGTTACTTCAGAGTAGATATTCTTTTATTTGTTTTCTGACGTGAGAGAGATAGATGTGTAATGACTAACAAGGCAGAACCCCAGGCCCACACAGCTACTCAAATAAAAATGACATTTCACTGGAAATTTGGAGCAGAGAAGGCATTGTGGGTTCTGAGCTGAAGTGTGTCTTTTGTTCTACTTGTATTCTGGCTCACTCTTTTCTATGCTAAGCATTTTCAGTGAAGCTGCTACATTCAGGGTTCCAGAGTGCTCACAATCAGCTTCACAATCAGTCAGGTGGACTGTATTTGTTCTTAATTTCTACCAAACCTCACCTTTTTGCACCTCGTTTTTTGAAATTGCATGTGCCTTTTGCAAGACAACCCAAGTGACTTAGCCAAAGTGGTCTTGATTGAGTAATAGTCAATGTGAACTAGTAATGGTTGCCCTATTGTCACTGGTAAAGTTTTTTGGGAAGAGAAGAGTCGTACTAAAAGTTGGAGGAAAGCAAAGATTGTTGTTCTTGGGGATTTATGTAGCAAAGACATTTTTGTTCATGTATGTGAGTGCATCTAAACAGATCCACAGGGGAGAATTCACAAAGGCTAATCTTGGCTGGAAGAACTGGATATCTTTGAACTTCCCAATAGTCAGAAAAAAAAAGGGAGAGAGACAGGCTCCTTGAGGGAGCGATTAAGGAGAAAACCCTCCAGAAGAGCGTATTTCTGTCCTTTGACCTAACAGAACCAAATGCTGTAGGCTGGTGTTAACCTTTGTTGACACCACCCTTAGAGTGTTTGCTGTTAGCCTAAGAGCTAGGACAACTGGACCTGTCACAGGATGGACTTCTGTTTGTAATGTGTAAGTCAAAACTCATTGAGCCTGTGGTCATGTGGAAATTTACATGCATCATTAAAGGTAATTAGATTACTCACGGTGCATAGACATCACTAGCAGGGCCTTGCCTGCCATCATTTTTAGTCGCAGTTTGGAAAAAAACACATATATTCCTAGCTGCAGGCACAATGGATAGCAGAGCTAGTTGGAACGGTTGTATGTAATATGATGGTTTGTCAATAGCAAAAGTACATTCTAGGAAAATAACTTTGTCAACACACCTTGCTCTGGGAAAGGTTTCTCAGGTCCAAGAGAGAAATTCTGTCCGGCTATAGGCATGCTGGAGAACAGCCAATAGCCCAGGGCTAAGGCATTCACCCGGGACAGGGGAGACCCAGGTTGTCTCTGCACTGCCTGATTCAGCCCAGGTGTTTGAATTTTTCTTCCCGTCTTTCAAGTAAGTGATCTGATGCCTTGGTTAACCTAAGGTGGGATATTTCCCTCTGGAAACTCAAAAAGTCTTCATTTACTTCAAAAGGATAAGGAAGCAGATTTAATTAGAAAGCATCTTAGGAATGCAGTCAGATTTATTTTTACATTTTCCATTAAAGCAGGAAGGCTTTTATTGCTACAAGCTCAAGAAGGTTGTTTTTGGAAAAACACCCTGCATAGGAGTACATTTGCAGATCTTAGCTAGAAAAAAACTGTGTCCCATTTTCTCACTGCATTTTATGTCCTCTTTTGCACCTATTATTTGGTAATTTTCCATTAATTTTGAGGCACAGTTTAGCCATATCTTTCCTTATTAGTAAATTAATAAACACATTAATAAATGCATAACTTATTAACATAAAAACTTAAACGTTTTTTAACTGGTTTTATAGTCAAGAACCACATATTTACTGAGAGCTATAACACTAAATCAAATTTTCATACCACATTAAAACAAGAACGCATACATTAGAAGTTCCATTCCTAATAGGATATAGCTAGCTTAAAAAAATCCGGTATTTTTCATAAGATGTGAAAATAGCTTCCCAGTATGTTCTTGTAAGTGATTCTGTTGCCTCAAAAAGGGCAACTTGCAGTCAGTAACGCTGAAGAATTTGCAGTGTGTTTAATGGGGAAAGTAGTTCATCTATCTTTTAAAAATAAATCACAGATGGGCGAAATGCCTAATAAGCAGGATTTTAATCTGCAAATACTTCTTTTTTACTTTTCCAATGCAATGGAGAAAGAGAAAATAATACTGACAGCCTGTTTGTACGATTCTACTTGCTCTTTAAAAACTGCAGCAATGTATTTTTTTATTCTAACTCCAGTATTGCTTCTCGTTCTTTTAAGTACTTAATTATTGATAAAAAATGGACAGAGCAGAGCATGGGTTTGGTTTGAATAACTGTTAGCTTGTTTTCGATTAGCTTGGCAATTAAATGTAATATTTCACATACAGCGCTCAGATTCCTGCAAAAACAATAAAAGCAAGAACTCTAACTCCATTGTGCAGAAAAGGAATATTAGAAAAGAATCATTATCATAAGCAAGACAAAAACTTAGTTATTGCCCAAGAGGGTGTAAATTTTGCTGAAAAAATTAGAGAAGAAAAGAAGAGTATTCTTAGGGAAGGGCTTTCTTTTTTATCTTTTATTTTTTTATTTTTAATTTTTTTTTTTTTTTTTAATGATACATCTTTTAGTTATACTACAAAGAGAAGACACACTCCAAAATAAACTGACCTGGTAAGTTTACAAATTAGGTATACAATTCCTAAAAAAACAACTTTCCCTCAAAAATTTTTGCTAACTTTAATCCTCACCTATGATGCTTTGACGAGTTTAATAAAAAAAGGTTGACTGACAATGTACAAATGGTATCAGTTGACCAGAACCCAGATCTTCTTCTTGAAGCATTTAGAGTAGTAGCTCTGCCTCTTCTTGCTCATGGTCTTTCCAAGCCCACGGAAATTGCTCCCATTCGTGAGTTTCCCTATGCCATCAGTCATAGAAGAATGTTTTCTGCACCATGACCCGCACCCAGCTCCTTTGTTCATCTTTGCTGACATCTTTGCCTGTCCTCCAGAGAGATATGAAGTTTGGTTTTGAGTCCTTCAATTAAAGTGGGTCTCCAAGCTATTAGGTTTGTAGGTAAGTGGAGGAATTTACATTGTTTTTTCTTCCTAATATCTGAAAGACTCAGAATAAAGACTCATTGAGACTCAAATGCTGATCAAGGTAGGAGTGCTCCAGAGAACAGCCATGATGAAGAATTTTAGATACAGTTAGATGTTGGTTGAAGGAACCCAAAGGCTAGTAGGGCTGGGTTGCAATAGGCCTGAAGACCACCTTGGCTCTATTTTGGCCCTAGCATTTGCTAGAGAATAAAGAGGGGTGAAGGAAAAAAGAATAAAGAATGGTGATTTAAAAATAAGTTCAAGAAGATAGTTTCAAGCACAGAAGTATCTCTGTTACCTCTCTGCAGTCAGATGCTTTCTGAACATGAAGTCCTATATTGCCAAGAAGTCTGCACTGAAATAGAGACCACAAAGGCCAAGTGCTAATGGAAATGTTCAAATAAGAATCCTGAGCAATCCCGCAGACCTCAGTTAGGACACTCCTTATTAACTGCGATGATGCTCTTGTCTCCATAAAAATCAACAGCTGAGGATCTGTTATTGCGTAAGGCTACAAATGATGTGTTCATGCGCAGTTTGGAGCAGATCATTAAGGTCAAGAGGCTGAAATCCAACATATATACACAAGTTTAAAGATCTGGGCATAAACTGTCATTTATGCTTGTGTTTAGCACATAGGCTAATACTGCCGCCATCTCTCTGAACATTAAAACAACGCATTGTGATGCTAAACTGACAAATCAGCCTGCAAATAAACCCTGAGGAATGTTTATATTGCGAGGGACAACTCTGCAGGATTCTCTCCTGCAAACAGAAGTGGGTTTTTAAGGGCCAAACGTGTCGATACGTGTAAATCAGCAGAGTTGTGCGATGTTAACAGAACTCCACCAACCTACAGCAGCAGAGAATCTGGCATTTTTCAAAGGAAGCACTGACTGTTTATTTACAGTTTCAGCTATTAAAATTCATCACTTGGAAATTCTGAGGCTGCATTTATTGAACAGAAATTATTGCCATAAGGGTGTTGCTTTAATAACCGTGTTCCTAGCTCATGAAAAAGCCTCTGCAGTTATATTCCCTCACTGCCTTTTTTTTTGTTGTTGTTTTTTTTTACTGTTATTTTGACCATCTATTAGTTTAGCAATAATTTATATCAGATTTAGAAGCTTGGAGAGCAGTATGAAGATTGCTGTAAGAGTATGATTTACTATCAGATTTTGAAAACTCAGTAAAGCAAAAAATTATACATATGTAAGCTATGTTTTATTGCATTTTTAATGGATTGAGTGTTAATTATTAGAATTGTCATTGGTTTTAATGGCAACAGCTCCTTAAAAATATAAATTAAAAAAATAATAAAAAAAAGAGAACCTGCATGCTTTCATTGCTCAGAAACATCCTTGTTAAATCTTAACATATTGTTTCTCGTGTCCGGAAAAAAATATTAGATTTTAAAAATATGATAATGACCTTAATTTTATCATAAAGCTTGAGAAGAGCAGACACCATCCTGTGAAGTAAAGCACTTCCAGAGGCATTTGCTGTGTGCTATTGATGTCAGATATTATGGAGATTGCACTACTTTTGAAAATTCTGTTTTGGAAGGAAAATAAGATCAGTAGTATAATACCTGAAATTCTGCAGTTAAGCAGTAATTCATCTTGATTAATAACTTCTCTTTTTAAATTTATTAGCAAAAGGAAAATTATAATTAGTAAAACTAGGTTAGCTGGGTTAAGAGAACTTTTTTCTTGCATTTACTTTGTTTCGTGTAGTTTCATTGTTTCTAAGATGTTCGATATTTTGTACATGCGAACTATGAAAGGTTAAAGTAAAACCTGAATTTTGCTTTTTGGAATAACATGTGAAACAAATAAAAAAAAATGTGTCCATTTTCTTTTCAAAACTATCTAATTTTCATTCTGTTTGCCTGGTTTTATCTCTGTGTGTATTTGTCTGACAGAAATTCATCATGGAATGAAATTTATTCAGGTCTCCGATAATACCCTTCTCTTAGAAAATAACATAGTAATAGAAAAACTCCCTATTCTGTTCTTCTTCAAGTGAACACATAGAAACAGTAAAGTTGATTTTAGGTACATTCCTACATGTAACTTATTTTATACAAAATGATATCGTGCCATACCCTGTAGAAAATCGTCTCTGTGAAACTGTTACACACAGGATTCTGAAGTGCTGTGTGTATTTTGTAGTTGCAAGCTGTCACATTGCAGATAACTGCCACAAAATCCTGCACCACATCTTTGAAGTTTTAATTTTATTCAGATTAAGCACTGAGAATAATTCTAGTAGGGAAATATCAAATTCTAAATGCATGTCCTATAACATTTTCTATTTAAATTTACACCTTCTGTACTAAAATGGCTGGATTAGTACACTAATTTATAATTATGATAACTCTTGGCATTATTTTTAATAACAATTAAAAATGACCTTTCAAAAAACTTACTTACTGCCTACAGTCTTCTCAGTGAGTGATTCTGAACTCAGTGTTACCAGACCAGATTGGAGATTTCATGTTACTTTCTGCATTTCAAGCCTTAATATTAAACACTTTTCCTTGCCTAGTATTAGTTTCATATGTTAATATCATTTTTTATTAACATAATACAAATACCACTTGCAGTACTACATCCTTCATTGCTAGCGGCTTTCATATCAAATGTCACAGCAAATTTTATTTTCGCTAATAGATCACGACTTGTACATTGTATTAGTGAAAGTGAACATTATTACAGGCTGACACTAAAATTAAAGAACATACTGTACAACAGCACATAACACTCTGTTAAATTACCTGCTCCTTCTGACCCACTCTCTATCCTATCCCACCCCACAAAATGCTCTCAGAAGTTCTGTTGGATATTTTATTGCTTCTTTGGAGAAAACTTCACCTTTCAAGAACCTCACTATATCCATTGTCAAAATATCACATTATACAATTCACTGGAAGTGAACTTATTGCTAAATACCCATTAGGTTCCCAGGAGATGCCTTACATTAATTGTTTAGTGAAAGCACCCTTAGGCTATCGCTAGGGAAGAACATTAAATGCATAAAAAGAGAAGTTGACAGAGATCCCTGTAGAACAAGATACATCTACTGGCTTAAAACTTCTCCATGAAGAATGCTGCGAGTGGCTGTTCAAAATGGTCATTTTGGGGTTATTTTTCCACCTGCTCCTGCAAGCACAAATACAATTAATCTGAAAGGAAAATCAATGCTGCATCAGCAGAAAGTCTTTAAGAAGTGGTTATGAAAAGGCAAACTGGGGTAGTAAACAAGGCAAAAGAAAAAAAAGGAAAAAAAAAAGGAAAAAAAAAAGGGAAAAAAGAGGACATTGCTTTGGACCTGAAGTGTCTGCGTGTCTTGTGGAGATAATAACAAGGAAAAAAAAAGTTGGAGAGCAGAGAAGCTGCTGCAGAACTAACGCTACAGATAAAGCAGAAACTAGGAGGAAAGATGGTTAGGAGAGATAAGAGGGAAAATGAAGACAGGAAAGAGAGAGGGGATGCTCAAGCCATTTGAGAAAAGTTGTATCTAAAATGTCAGCTAGCTGTTTAAGGGCAAGAAGTCCCGTTCAGAAAATAAGGGTGATGATTTCAATAGCGAGGTACATCGTATTTTCCTATCTACTACACCCTTTCTACTACCCTTTATGTTCCTCTTTTCTCTAATATTGGTAGCTGGTAGATTGCCTTTTGATTATCCATATAATATCATTTTATCTCCCTTACTATACTGCATATTTAAAACACTTCTGGAATGAACCTATATTATACTCTGCATTTTTCTCATTTTAGAAAAACAAGATTTTAGGGTTTGGCATTGCTGCCAAAGTACCACAAGAGGGGGCACTAGTTAAACAAGACGCAATAATGTAACTTTTAGTTTTCTCAGGGCTTTTTTTTTTCTTTTTGTCACTCATAAATACAGGAAAAAAATATTCTCTTTACCTGTTACTCCAGAATATGATGCTATTGTGTTGAGAATATTTATTCCTACTGGGATAATTAATTGAAGAGGAGCTACCATGAACACATATTGTAAAAAGGGACACAGAAACCTGAGCATCCTCAAAAGTAATCAGCAAAATAAAATTAAATTTTATGTTCATGTCCCCCTTAAGAAAAATATTTACCTGAGAGGAAAATAAGATCTTCGTTGTTTTGGGATGAGTCTTCAAATCTGTTTATAATCAACGTTAGGAAATACGGGGCTCCCGGATACTGAGATGCGCCTGTATTTTCAACTGTCAGTGCCTCGCAGCTTGTGTAGTCATTTGTCTTTGCAAAAAATGTACAGAAATGATATTACTGAAAATTTTATTTTTATTTGGCACTCGTTTTGTGCAGGTGCAAATGCCTGCAAGGCTGTAGAAATCAAGCATATGTACTTTGACGCTTTATACTAGCTGCATATCTTAGGGGCTTGCATGTACTAAACATGTAAGCACCTCAGTCTGTTCAGGATTTTTCTCCAAACAGCCCAAGGAGGTAGAAAGTATCATTATGCCCAGTTTTATATTTGGGGAGCTAAGACAACCAAGGTCTGGAAACAGAAAGACCTTCAACTCCCAATGAAATCACTGGAATCCAGACAATCCTATATATATGAGTAGATGAGTCTAGATAATTTGCCCCAAACCACAGGAGATATCAAGAAACTGAAATGAGGGATCCCCAGTCCTAAACTGGAAGATTAACTTCTTTCCCTGTAAGCAAAATAACTGGCCTCAAGCTGCCTCTACTCTCGTTTGTACAAGCTTTATCAAAGTGCAGCTCTCCAGGTTCACCCCCAAGCTATGGGGCTTTCACCTTCCCAAATGGTGCTGCTCTTAATATGCAATGTGAGGAGAATCAGCACTCACTTTTCCAGCTTTTCCAAGGTTTTATGGCTTTTTTTCTGCACTAAAGTTGCCAAATGTGACTGAATACAGCACTTAAAAATTAATTAGGTTACTGAAAAACCTTTTATTCATGTTTCCACCAGTTCACCCAGGTTAAAGATCTGGGTAAGTGAGGACAACAGCTCAGGAAAATAAGTCTTCTGTTTTCAGGTATTGCAGTGGGCTTTGTCACCATTCTGCCCCAGTAGAAGTATTATTATGCACTACTAACCAATATTTAGCTTGGTTTACAGTAGAAGACAAACAAGTTATTGAGTGGGAAACTACTCCTCATGGTGCATCTGATCTTCAGTCATTGATGAACCCATTTCAGTGTCTGTACTGGAGAGTCTCTTATATTTTGCATGACTGGATTTAAACAGGTTTGCTTAACTCAGCACACTTCATTGAGCATGGTCAAAGTTGCAAAAATGCCAAATATCTCTAATGAAGGGGCACTAAGCTGATGAAAAAGAAAGGAAGACCAGTGGCTTAATTTTTGGCTTAAAAGCTTCCTGCTCTGTAACAGACCGTCCTTGTGATCTCAACCAGACATCTCCAAAAGAGTTTAAGCGATCGCTTCACAGACCGTCCTTGTGATCTCAACCAGACATCTCCAAAAGAGTTTAAGCGATCGCTTCACAGGCAGCTTGAACTGAATCAACTGTCTGTTGTAACTGAAAGCACTCCTTTCTCCCTCACCTTGAATCAGGCTTTGTGTACATCTCCTGACATGACAATGCCAACTCAAGCCTCTCAAGTGGCTGCAAAATAACCTGGCCAAAAGTAAGCCAATTCACATTAGATTAATGAGCTGAACTCTCTTGATGTGATGGGAGGAAAAGATTACAAGTGGGGATGAGCACAGGGAAAAGCAAAGAAAGGAGAAGCAGGAAAGTGGCCATACATCTTTGGTGGCAAGAAGCCATGAGTTTCTCTCATTAGCCCATGAAACACATCTATGTTAGGCAGACAGAGCACATAATGAATGGGGAATGAGATGGACTCTAAGAATGGGAACCAGCCCTCTGACCAAGGACTATCACCAGCAGCCAGATGGTAATGTAAAGAGTAGGCTAGCTTTCTTCCTCATGGTGCTCTGGGGCTTCATGAGCTGGATGAGATGATTTGATGAGTCAGTTGTCAAGGTGTTGTCAGCTGAAATTTCTGAAAGGGTTTGGGTTTGTATCAGGGCAGGTTACATTGTCCGGTGAACAACATTTTTTTACAGTGCCTGCAGCTGGGCAAGCCAGGGTGCACCATGCTCAAAATACCATCAAATTCATGACCTATGGAGGATCCATAAGAAGACTTTTGGAAGAGTTACACATGCATCAGGCTTGGTGGGAACATGATCCTTTTGACCAGGAGTGGATATGGGCATGAAAACAAAATCTTTGTCAAGAATAACATTAAAGTGATTAATAAGGTCTACCCTCAGCCTTCTTTTCTCCAGGCTAAAAAGTCTCAGCTCTCTCAGCCTTTCCTCATAAGGGAAGTGCTCCAATCCCTTAATCATCTTTGTTGCCCTACACTGGATTCTCTCCAGTAGTTCCCTGTCTCTCTTGAACTGGGGAGCCCAGAACTGGATGCAGTATTCTAGTTGTGACCTCACCGGTGCAGAGCAGAGGGGCAGAATGACCTCCCTCAACATACTGACCACACTCTTCCCTATGCAGCCCAGGATTCCATTGGTCCTGGATGATAAGGTGATAAGGGCACGTTGCTGGCTCATGGATAGTTTACTATCTACCAGAACCCCCAGATCCTTCTCCTCAGGTCCACCCCTAACCTATATTGGTGCCCTGAATTCTTCCTCCCCAGGTGCAGGACCCTACACTTGCTCTTGTTGAACTTCATTAGGTTCCTCTCTGCCCAGCTTTCCAGACTGTCCAGGTCATGCTGGATAGTGGCATAGCCCTCTGGAGTGTCAGCCAGCTCTCCCAGTCCAGAGAAAGATGGTCTTCCAGGATATATCAGAGGAATCACACATTAAAAGTGTCTCCTTCATATACAGAAAACCTGGTTTTAGACCCTGCTTCCACTGGAGGAAGTTTGGCTAACACCTCCCTGTTTGACCCATCAAAAGTGGGGAAACCCTTGGTAGGGAAGAGGCAGGAAATGATATGACCATTTTTTGAACATAATCCAACCTGACAGATGTGCTCTAAGAACACCTACTAAAGGGAGATCCTCAAGGGAGAGAGGTGAAAGAAGGCTTAATTTGTGGATGCCAAAAGCCATATAGATATTGACTTGCTGAATTCTCCAAGCACTGAGACACTTTGGGGCACAATCACAGCTAGGTGCTGAGAAAACTTTACTGCAGAATTTTGGGAAGTTGATTCAGTTAATCTAACTTTTCCTTATTTTGGGGTTTAGGTACCTGAATTTCATGTACATCACCAGCAGGAACTCCCTTCTGCCATCTATTACCTGCACTCTCTTCATGTAGGAAGGTAATCCCAGCATTAACCACCATATTTGGTCATTTGGGAGAATACCCTCAGACACATTTGGTTTTTAGACAAAAGAATTACTTAAATTCTTATTTTTTTTTTGAGCACTCTGAGAAACATAATTTGCCTGCTGCATTGTCCCGCTTTTTTTCTCATAATAAGTGATCTAATGATTACTACATCTAGAAGTAATTTCTGGACATACTACATCCAGAAAGCAAACAGCCAAGGTTCTGCATCCTCTCTGGTAGCAGAAGATCCCAAACCACCATCCCTACATTTCATCGTCTTGCCCTAATCAGCAGAATATCTCAAAGGGAAATCATCCTCATTTCTGAAGATTACCACTGAACCCTTGAGAACGAAGATGGCCTCAAGCCATAAGGACCCCAAGAACCTGACTCCTGGAAAGGGGATAGAAATGAAGTGATGGACCCATCTCACAGAGGTGTGTCCCTTAACGATGACCAAACCGTAATTTTTAATCATGAGATAATTATTCTGAAGAGTAGAACTGAAGCTACTACCATGTAAATATATTTAGAGAGAATAATCCTTGCTGTATTAGACACTTATTCTAATTTAGGTATGGATAGCTGAGTTCCTAACAGTAGCCACACATCCACACAGGCACTTTTGTGCACGAAGTTGAGAGAATAGCTTTGAAAGTCTCAATGACTATGAAGTTCCTGGGCCAGTGTGGTGTTTTAATACTGACTTATTAGTAAATACAGAGCTTGGTGAAGTGAAAGTGTCTTCATCAGCTACAATTCCAGTTGTGTTATTTCAGTATGGTCATCTATACGCCATACAGAACATCTGTCGCTTTCTAGGCTACATTTCCACTTCAGTGTAAAAAGATATAAAGGTAGAAGTTTGAAAATGGACATTGTTCAGGCTTTTGAAGGGAAGGGAGTGTATGATGCCAAGTCACATTATCACAATTTTCAGCCACGTAATGATAGGTGGGTTTGACTCATTTCTCTCTGAAGGAATTTCTTCCTCTGGAAAGTGGAGAGCTCTCAACATTCTCACAATGTTGACTTAAACTATTCCCATTGACTTGACTCTGATTTTCCTCAAGTTTTGTTTTTCATAGAAAGACTGAGTAATGGAAGAGCTTCATTCCAAATTGTTTTTAAGAATATGCTTTAATGATGAGCATAAATCAATCTAGTTTAAGTCCGTGCAACTAATGGAACATTTTCTTTAGAAACAATTCTGGAGCAATTATCTTGCTTCTTTTCCTGACCCTGAATTGGGATTCATGTGACTGAGTGATCATGTGAATCAGAAAGGCACTGGATGAAAACTACAGGGTTTTTAAAATGTGGTTTGATTTCCTGATATCCTGATTCAGCTATTTCAGGACCCCTGTGATGCAAGAAAGGTGATGACTGAGAACTGGTGGTTAACGTGGAATCTCCCTTTTGTCCCCTTTGAAAACAACTTAAGATTGCCTTAAATTTGCTGTGAGAATAAACCTTTTGTTTACCCTTGTTTCACTACTCACCTTTATAAAAATTCCATCTCCAGTTTTCTTGGAGGCCCTCTTGAGATACTGGAAGGCCTCTATAAGGTCTCCCCATGGACAGATGTGACTTCCTTCATCTAGACAAAGGCAATGTGATTGGATTCCATGATCCTAAGGGTCTTTTCCAACCTAGATGATTCTATGACTCTGTGATTATAGTAGATTCTAGGAGTATCTACCTATAGTAGATGTTTCTACTTTCTATGGGTCACAGCTCCAGGTTTTGTCCTCTAAGAACACCAGTCTCTTAGATCACAGGGTGAAGATTCCTCTCACCAAACTCAAACATTTACAGCACAGAAATAAAAACATGTGGTAGTCTTTATAGCGTTTCTGAGTAATCAGGGGAAAAAATAAATTCTCTATGTTGCTATAGGTTTCATCTGAACTCAGGTATCTAAAATAGACCCTAAGAATCAAACTAAAGAACCAGACTACATACTGCTACCAAGTGCATTTTCTGCCTTTCATCTGCCTTTTACTGCAGGAGAAAAAACCTGGCTCCACGGTGCTCAGATTGGTAGAAGCTTTTAGGATTCAATCTGCTACATAAAGAAAAAGAGAGACGGAGAAAACAGTTGGTTTTATGTGGTATTACGTACATTTGGCTCGATTTTCATATTGATTGTATATATAAAAAAGGGGAAAAGTAAATAAACATGAGGAGGATAATGTCCCAAATTGAGTTTTATCACAAGTGCCTCCTGCTGGGATTTGAGAGCAAAACCTTCCCTCAAGGGGACAGAATAATATCATTTTAGTTATGGCCATATTCTTCATTTGGAACCTCCTCATCAGCATGTCAATGCATGTTATTCACTGCTTGGAGAGGTAATAAAATCAAAGGGCCCATCTTTAGAAAGAAACACGCATGTTACCAACATTTACACTATGGAGATCTTGGCCCTTAATAAAACCTACATCCAGTAGCGAAGTTATCAAATGGAGTTGTGCTCATTTTCTTTTATACGCAATGAAGGGGCACAATATATCTTTACCAGCAGCTGGGAAATTAATGCTACAACTAAAATGACATTCTGCGTCTCAATGAATGATTTCCTGTGGGGTTTGGATAGTGGCTGTGACAAGAAGAGGTGTGATAATGGATCTAAGTCCATAATGCATTTATCCCCAGGTGCACTTGCTCAATCTGTTCCTTGTGCAGCTCTTTTGGGCTTAGTAGGACTTTTAGAGTTTTATTTTGCTGTGATGAGGCGAATGGTTATGATTCACTTTTAAAAATCTGCGAAGGGGAAGGTTTTTTGTGCCTGTGAGATTGTGTGGAATGAGATTGGGCTTCTTCGCTGTGGGATTTCTAAGATAGGAAAGAATCGAGATTTTTTTTTTTCAATAGTGGCTCAAAACAGACTTGTGTCACCATATCTCTTTAAGCTAGGGAAACTGAGGCACACACCAGTCAGCCTCAATAGGCAGAGGCAGATTGCTGAAACCCAACTTCTTTTCTGTGCCATCCCTCTCATGCAAGGAGACCGACACTGCTGGAAACACATCTTCTTCTGCAGCTCAAGTGCAAGACATTTCTCAGCATGCTTCGTATTAAGGTTTACCTGCATTAATAATAGACAAAGGGCTAATACATGATTAATAAATATTATAAGCATGTTACAGTCCCAAGTAACATTTCTCGAAGAGGACAGTAAGAGCTTCAGCAGATCTTTTAAGCAGTAGGTTGTATGTCAGGAGTTTACCCCATTAGACTATTCAGTAATCTCTATGAAGGAATTATTAAGCCCTTTTGAAAACAGCTCCTTAAAAACTGAATTCTAATGCAGCAGATTTGTCTTCTGTGATGCAGGAAAATATGTAGAGAGGCAGAACAGCGTTTTGAAATGAAATATAGGGAATCTTAATCAAATATGTCTGGCTGGTGCAATATGGCAAGTTGATGATGACTGTGGGGGGAAAAAAAAAGCTGGTTTACGGTTTTTATTGTCTTTCTTAAGGGGAAAATACCTGTTTTGCTTTTTATTTCATGTGAGGAAGCTGATGGGGCTGCTCCTTGGTTATTTAACTCTTCAGTATTATTAGTAAATAATGTTAGTACTTTATTATCACAAGCACATACACACTAAGTATCTTTATTGCAAAACTATTACTAAGTTCTGTTATCAATATTAGTGCTATTGTACCTCTGAAAGCCGAAACTTTTGGACAGCGGGAGCTTAGGGTTTTCTGGAAGTTCCTCTACTTGAGCACATCTACCCACTGGCTCACGAAACAGCAGAGCCCACCTCAAAGCAAAAGTAGTGGGAGAAGAAAACACAAATCCCTTGCTGCCCTGTGTAACATCTGCCTTAGGGTTCATGCAGTGGTGAGTGTCGTACAGCTGTGGGTCATAGAATCATAAAATTCCAGCTGTGGGTTATAGAATCATAAAATTCAGCCATGAGTCTGACACGTCCAGCCTGCAGTCTTGGAGATGCAGAGATCTAGAGATGGTATCATGGAGAAGGTACCCGTTTCCCCATCAGGCTGCCTTGGTCCCAGCATGAAATGACTCGCTTGGCTGTGAAAACTCTTCTACTCTGTCTCAAAACCCTTCTATTCCCTTCCTCACCTGCCCACAGGAAGATTTATGAAGATATTCTGGGGTGGGAGCTAAAACCTAAGACCCATTGGGACTTCCAACCTCCTGAAATATCATGGGATTTCTTGGGAAAATATTGTAAGAAGGCAATAGACAGCACAGTTCCCTGCTGCTGTGAGCCCAGAAGACCGAGTAACTCTGAAGATCCAGGAAAGGGAACAGCTTCTGCTCCTACCCTCAAACCTGTAGAAAAAAAAGGTTGTATGGAAAAAAAAAAAATATATATATATCTGCAATTATCCAACACCAGATAACTTTCTGAATCCAGCTCACCTAAACTATTTCTTTTTTTTTTTTTTCTTTTCTTTTTCCCCCTCCATGAGCAAAATGAGTGCTGCAAGCAGTCACAGTGCTAATGGTTTTTTGTTTTTTGTTTTTTTTTTTTTCCACGTCGCTTCCCCTTGCTCCCCCGAACTGAAGGCAGAACTGCCGAGACTTCAGGAGACTCTTCATGCTATCACTTCACAGGCTGGAAGGTGACAGCTTCGCCAGGGACTAATGCGGGCCGACATAATTGAATGTGGCCTGCAGCAAAGCAGCTGCCTGGAGCCACTGTTGATTGTAGCTGTCATCAGGTGGAGCTTGCTGCCGTAAAATACGGTCCGGAGGAACGCGGGTCTCGCAGGCAGCTCCGTGGTGATAGCTTATTTACTCTTACCCCACTACAACAGTTTTGTAGTTAATAATTGTCAGGCTCACACCGTTAAGCGAGCACGGACGCTCAAGCTCTGAATCATCAAGAATTTCCCCACTAACCTGGGCTGGGAAATTAAGAAATGACCCTAATATTCCTATTTTCGGGGTGTAGATTGTGTGTTTCAGCATGTCGTCCTTTTTTTTTTTTTTTAATGGAGAACCTTAAATGATTTTAGAGATGTTTCCTACGCCTGTTTATTTAACTGTCACAGGATGTGGGAGAAATATAATCTGCTAAATTAGGCATGAAAAACTGTACACAAGGAGAAGGCTCCCTGATTTCTGCCTTGAAAAAGAAGTGGTTTTAATTACAAATTCAGATAAAGAAGCAATCACATCTTCCAGTTATACAGCTTTTTTTTTTTTCATTTCAAATGACCTCACCACAATGAACAAGCAATAGGTTTAATCTTTTCTGCTTTATTTGGAGATTGTGAAGTGTAGGAGGAGTATGAGAATATTTCATATGAACAAGGCTGCAGGATCTCTCTCCCAGATGCAGTAAGGAAGGTATATCTCAGATAAAACTGATCTTTGCTACTTAGAACCTGTCCAAACTCTTAGTGGAAACCTATACAAGCCCTAGCACAAACTTGATCTATTTTTTTAGTCACTACTATTCATAAGCTGTTTATAACACATTATAAACTGCGTATAATACATTTAAATTCAATACACTAAATATAGTATATAGAGTACCATGCACAAAATATAATATATATTTACTATATTTAGGATACCATATTTAAATTTAAATATAAAATACAGAACTTGGTCTGTATTAAAATATATATAGACAGAGGAAGAAGATCCCAAAGCTCTCAAACCGTTAAGCAGTTGTGTCGATAATACATTACTCTAGTTAAGCTTAAGAAGCATAATTTTCCTTTAAATGCTTGCCATTTTCATTTTAAAAATAAATCTCATTGGTGTCACTGGATTTTTAGACATCCAGTGCTTCCACATCAGTTGGCAACTAAGGCAGAGCAAAGCTGCAGGTATATCAAAGAACTCTAAGTGAGTTGATTAAAAAACTAAAATTAAAAAAAAAAAAGAAAAGAAAAAAAGAAAAAGGGATATTGGTAATAATATATGAAAAGAAGAATTGTCAGCCTATGTCTGCTGGATGTTTTGAGTTGGTTGCTTTGCTGTTTGTACCTGTTTGGCTTCCTAGGAGGTTAGATTGCTGGAGATGATGGCAAAGGGGTTGGCTATGTTTGCACTGCAATGCTGGGACACAGGAGCGGTGTATCCCTTTGGGTGTCTTCGTGATGTTTTGCCCAGCCCAAGAAGGTCCCAAAAGGCTCTACAAACCAAAGTTTAACCCACAAAGAATGCTTTTCCCATGGAACTTTTTGGGTCTTACTCAGGTTTTGATTATTAGTACTACCTCCATCCCCCCAGCTGTGTTATGGTGGGAGTGAGATGGCAAATAGGTCTAGTTTTACAACGATTAATCTTGTTGGTTATAGGTTCCACCTAAGCTTTGATTTGGCACTGAAGGAACTGGGAGCAACATTTTGCCCTTTGTCTTGATTCTGAACTTCTCTTACAGTGCTCAAATCAAGAATAATTCTGATATAAAACTGGTGTGCAGTGAGAAATGTATCCTTTGTGTTTATCCCACCTATTGAAGCTCCCAAATGAAAGCTGGGGGTCTGGCTCTGATTGTCCTTACAGTGTTTTCACAGCGATGTAACTTTAATGACTTCAGCAGAGTTATGGCTGATAGATACCCTCACCAGTAATCAAAAGCAGAACTGATCGCTTTTATGCAGGGCTTTTCCACAGCAGACAGAAACAAAAGGTATTTCTTTCCAAACCTCAGCTGCTCAGCCAGTTGTGAAATATTTCATCCCTTCCTTGATAGGAGTGGATCTGTTGTTTATGAAAAGCAAGTATTAATTATACAAGGTTTAGCCACAAACATCTGTTTTTTCCTGCCTTTAAATAAACATGTCCCTTCAGCTGGTACCAAGCATTCTTGGGGAAGGGAAAAGATGCAGACTGCAAAATATATCACTGTGGGTTAACGCAAGTGGTCTGATCATCTTGTCAGGGATGACTCTGTACCTCACCCAAAAAAACCACGAGCTAGCAATATTCTCATAAACAGTAATATAATGTATTTTTAGTAGGGGATCTTGATGTCGGCTCAGCTGTCTGCTTGTATTTAGATTTTTGGGAGCTTGCAAGAGGATTAAAACCACTTGTTTCTTTTCTTTCTTTCTTTTCTTATTTTTTTCCCCCTTTTTTTTTTTTTTTTTTTTTTTTTTTTTTTTTTTTTTTNTTAACTTGTCACTGCAATAAAGTTGGCTGTGGCTCTGGGGAGTCCTCTGTAAAGTACAATGCCCTGGGCTATGGGAGATGGAGCCCTCAATAACTGATATGAAAGGTCCTTAATTAAGCACTTAGCATTTCAAGGCAGTTATCACGGCTAGCCCACAGACCGAGCTGGCAGTCCGTCACCACCGATAGGCCACCTAGATGACTAACGTGAGTTGAGTCGAGTCTTTTGTACTTTAGGCGAGGAGCCCCGAGGCACAAGCTGATCTGGTGACCCTCCCAGATCCACTTTCTCTGCCGGAAGGAATGGGATATCGGATGTGACAACACTGCAGACGGGGAACCTGGATATTTTTTTTCTTCCTCCACACCCCCCTGAAGAGCAGGGATTGAGGAGAAAGTTAGAATGACAGTGGCACTTTCTTGGCTCTGTGCGTTGGTATGAATATGACCAAACCAAATGAATGAATAATTATGAATGTATTATGAAAACAGAAGGGAAAACCCTGTTGCTGCAGTGCATTCAATTATTTCACCGATTACATATGGCCATTGGGAAGTTAACTAAGAAACAGACTGCTCGTCCACCTCGTGCCACTCTCCTTCCTGTTCTCTTTGAAATCCTCTGGACACAAGCACGTAAATGTTTCAGGGGAAGTTTATCTTTATATTAAGGAGAGGGGGAAGACTTTTGTGGCATTAAAATGGAAAGGGTTAATGGAATGAACTATAGATTAAATTGTAAAGCAATCAAAGAAAACCAAACACTTTATAGCAGACAACCATCTTCTGGTGTTTGGGTCTGTGTCAAGCCATGGATGTGGAAAATTAAAGCCATACTGAGAAGGGAAATGAACCATGTCTAATACATCCCCAGCAATAAAATGTTTTCACTAGGACTGTAAAACTGTGGCTTACATTAGGAAAAAGAAAATCAAACTATATGTCAATTCCACATCATGGGACATGAAGTGTCCACAAAAATTTATATTACTATTTAGAAGTGTTTCATTCTGGTGTTTTATTGTGATTGGATGCGCCCTTCTCAGTATCTTTTGACTGGTATGAAAATGATTTGAACTACTTTTTTAGCATTTATTTTACATCTATTACCTGTTCTATTACTTTTTATTATTTTATTGTGCTTGTGTAGAGGATTTTGCACAGTTTTCATTATAATGTAACATTAAGTCAATTTATTTGTGTATTACACGCTGTATAATTGCACCTTTTTTTGTGGAACAATTTGGATTTCATTATCCAACAAATCAGCAGCGTTACATTTTGAAAAGCTCTTGTTAGAAATCAAGTGCATTTTCCAACTAAGACAACAGAGGTCAAGTTTGCACCAAAAAGGGAACAGAAGATTTCTTGCCTGAACCACTTTTGCAGATGAAGAAGGTCATGGAGGAAACAGAAATACTCAATTCTTTGAGAAAATATTTAATTACTGTGGTCCATATCAGTGGAGTTCAATATTTGCAAGAAGGGAAATAGTATGGAACAAGGTGGTCTGCCATGGAACAGGTTTGAAGTGGAATAGATCAAGGCAGAACCAAATGAGTGCCGGGAACATGACAAATGTAACAGCATTTTTGTTTAATATTCTTGTGTTTCATTCTGTTCCTTAATTTACAAGTGCCATAAAGAGTATAACTAACATAGGCAGAACGAAGTGTACATCTGTTTGTGCAGATCTGTTTTGCTATCATTTATCAGGCTTAAACCTTTCATAAGAGGTGACATAACAACCACTGCATCTCTCTCAAAGGTGAACTGACAGCCCTTCTGAAAAAAAAATAATGCAAAATAACATTTTAAATAACATGCCAAGAATGAGAACAGATAGGAAGATACAAACCTTCACCTTTTTTCAATCTGCCAAAATTACTACCTGGATCCCTCAGTGGTTCTCAGGTAGCTGTTATAGCTTTACTCAGGAAAGTTAAAATAAATTAGCAGGTTGTTCCCTGAAATCCTCATGTTATGAGAAAACTTTCCACTCTCAGACATCCTATGTCATTCAGCTGTCCTGTCATGACATAGTGGGACCACCTCTATTTAGAGGGCCACAAATTCCCCCTTTCTTTTTCTTTTCTGTTTTCCAGGGTCTTCTTATTGAAATTACTGGATTTAAAGACAGGAATCTATGTGTGTGTGTGTCTCTACAGTGCTGAGCGCAACTGATCTACAGAATCACTTGAACTTCCACGAGGAGTAAGCCCTCCAGGTCTTTCAGAAATGATGGAAACAATGGAAATAATCTGCTTTTAGTGCTTTAAATGTTGTCAGTTTCTATGTGGAACTGAAGTCCCTAGAACTGAAATGGACATGGAAAATGAGAAATGGAATGGTATTTTGCAAATTCAACTTTTTCTCTCATGTTGGAACTATTTTGCTATTGATGGATTTATTCCTCTAAAATATTGTTCTGACAGATCTTATGCTCTGTACTGAAATTCCTTAAGGAAGATGTGAGTAAATGCAAAACAGATTTGGATGCTTTTGCAAATGTAACACTTTTTCAACAAATTGTCAAGTTCACTCTTTGAGCAGTGGTTTCAAGTCTTCACCAGTAGTAGATGAATCAGAAAAAAAAGAACAATCCTGAGTATTTAAATTACTGATAACATCTTTTAAGCTCAGTCCTTTAATTCTCTTTTCCATCACAACTGGCTTAGAAGTTCTACTATAGAAAACGTAGTTTACGTCAGGTTCCCTCCCCAATCACCCATCAAATTGTAATGTTTGTTCAACACCTCTCAAAGGTTAAACAAAGAGTTGAGGACTACAGCAGAACAATGAGGAGTGACTGCCCGACAATACATGCTTTTTTCTTCATTTCTAATGTCTGTCATTTAGATTCTGGACTATTTTGGGTGTATATATGTGCTGTATGTTTGAATAATCTACCATCCAATGCTTCAATATTTGAAAGCATCACGTTTAAAGCCCCAAAATCTTGAGTTGTTTTGAACAGGTAAACAGACATAGGTTTTCACATTTTATGAGACTGAAGATGAATTCTCCCCTCTCCCCCTTCTTCTTTAACGTTTTGCTTTATTTCTACTGAGTATTTACATCTTTTATGGGCTGAGATGATGTCAACAGCACACACCCATGAAGTATGTTCCATAAAAAATTTTGGTAATGTCAATGTCTGCTTGTACTTGGATCTGAAAAAGAAATACCCAACTCCTGCTTCCAGACAGAGATCAATGAAAATCTGTTTGTCATTCTAGTAGATAATTACACAAACTAATCCGTGGAGTAATGAACTCCATCACTTGAGAACATGTGCAGAAACCAAGTTGTGCAGCTGAGTGGGTGATGATCCAATGTGAAGTGTCTTCTCTCGGTTCCTCAGTTTCCCACAGACTTATTGAATGGGTCATTTAAGCCACTGAAAAACGGAGCTTCAAAAGATTTTTAGATATTTAACAATCAGTAACCCTGTCCATTTTGGCTTTTTCTTTTCCTTAGCTCAAGTTCCACATGTAAAAGTATAATGGAGATTTTCTGTGACTGCTCTTGAGTAGTCATGATGTTTGAAGTTCATCTGTGATCCTAAAGAATGTGAAGCTTTTTCTTTCTGAGGGCAAGACCTGAACAAGTATCACTTCCATTCAACAGCAAATTGCCTACATCCATTCAGAGCGATAAAAATGTGCTAGCATATAAGTTTTCAGTAAGTTCTCTTCTAAAAGGAAAGACAAGCACAGCAAAAGCTACAAGTAAAAAGAAAATGGTTTCAAAATAAACTACTGTTATTATTTTTAACTAATTCAAACCCTATGACTAGATCTTGTTCCTGTTGAATTCATATCGAATAGTCCCTAAGACCCATAGAAGGTTTAACGGGTTCTGATCAATAGGAACAACCCAGAACCTCAGAAGAGAGGAGTAATTCACCAAAAACACTAGAAAAGGGAGGTTCAGAGCCACCATTTTCAGCACAGAGTGGATACTCTAATGGTTGGGCACCTAGACAATTTCCAGTTTATTTTAGGCACTCTGATTGTAAATATTTCCTTTAGTATTAATGGCAAATCTATTTTTACCTGACATATGGGTGATTATTGATTTAAAAAAAATAATAATATTATTACCTATAAGAACTTAATATGCTCATACTTTCTAGCAAAACAAGTAGGACTAGCTAAATTTGGATCTTTAAATTTCTATATTCATAAGTTGAATTTATATTTTACAACAGTTTGGATGACATTTCTGTCATTTACAACATACCTGATGTCACAGTCCCCAGTTCTGAAACCCTTTTCTTAATTGATACGGAAATGCCAGCATACACAAAACAACTGCATGTGATACCAGAAAAAAAACAAGGACAAGGTCAGAATATTGGACTGCAAAGGACCAGGTGTTCCATCTCCTGAAGAAATGGGCAATCATGTACTAGGTGTCTTGTTTAGAAGAAACTACAATGTCAACTATGCACTCTATCATAGACTGTTGGCCGTAAGACACTTGCTCATACTTTATAGCAAATAGGAGTTATTTGTTATACGGATTGCTGTGCATGATCAAATTTTTCAGACATAATATGGGAAAATGAAAAGGAGAGAGAAGGAACATCACCAAAGGCCGATAACTCTACAATAGCATATTATGTGATAAACCTAAGAAGCATGGCATACCCTCCTGCTTGCAAATAACAGAAAATAGGATAAAACCTACAATAAAATAAAATAAAAAGTGAAAAATTTCCTGTGTGGCCAATGGAAAAAAATATTTAAGTATTCCAATTGCAAGAATAAATTTCACCCTGAACCTCTAAATGGAAGACAAACTAAACACATGATAACACAATGAGAATAGGAAGCACCCTGCCTAGTTCCTGTCTCCAGCACTGCACAGAAATGTGAAAATACCCTAAGCTGACAAAAACTGGCATTTCTCAATTGCTGTCGAAGTAACAATTCTGTCATATAACAGCTCCTGCAAAGTGTAACCTCCTTTATTTTTAATAACCCTACTTCATGAAGTATTCCTGTTGATTTCTCCACACCTTGAGTAAGTATTTATGAACATAAATGTTCAGACTCTTTAATGGCATTTGTACTAGATGCAGCGGAGCTACCCCAGAGATCTCCCATTATCTTTACCAGTATTTTTTCTTCCATGTTCATCCATTTCTGCTCTATATTTATCTCAGGAAAGCATCTTGAGTCCCAAAGAAGTGTTTGATAATAAGAATTCATAAGCAATGACTTATGCATAAGCAACGACCTATTTACATGCGATTGATTCTGTGGGGAGAAGGAAACTGAACCTAAGATGACAAACTGCATGACACGTTGAAGACCCATTTAATTTACATACCTAATCTGCGGATGGATTCTGTACACTGAAATTCAGTTTGTTGCCTCTTTACTGTCTGTTGCCCACCTCTAGAAAACAACTGTTATTGGAAAGCCCTTAACTGGCTGCTCCTCATCTAGAAAATCAGAAAAGCCTTCATTCGTAGGACTCCTTCACAGTTTCCGTAGGCAGAGCATCTGCAGTGGAATAGGATTGTATTGGCATTTATATGTAGAAAAGAAAAAGCATATAAAGCAATGTTTGCAAGGGAAAACAAGAGTTGAAGGTTAGTCTGGGTATCCTGCACTGTCTGGTTAGAAGCTCAGGTGTGCCTGTAGCAGCAACAAAATCAACAAACCCCATTTTTCTTCAGCCCCATATTCCCCAGTTTCTCATTACTTGGTTACAAGTGTTACTGAAGGTGGAGAGGAAAAAAGCCCCAAACTGCTGTGACAAATGAAATTAGTCTAATGAAGGCTCACATAAGGAAGTAGGTTTTCTCAATGCAGGGTCTTATAATGATAATTATTTTATTTTATTGTTTGCTGGGGAGAGTCGGAGTTTCGAACAGTACTGGCACGTAGCTATTTCCTCTCTTGTGAGAAAGATGGGAGATGACATGTCAGTGCAATTCTTTGTCAGAAATATACATCTGCATGAAGAGAGTAGAGTTAAAAATTTAATCTGCAAAGCTATTTAGAGAGTGGATAGGCCTTGACAGGCCTCCCAAATGTATTAAAAGAACAAGAACAGCAGAGTTATGGAAAAAAAAAAGCTGTTGCAAGCAAACAGAATGAAACTAAGCTTTCTTGACAGAATCAGTTTGCCAAATGACTTTAAAATTGCACTATGTCTTGTAGTTTTTTCTTAAATAGATTTTAATTTAAATGTGTAAAGCAGAAGAAACTTGCTTAACTTCAGAGACCTTCTAAAGAGACCTTCCTTAAAAAGGAGAAGAAGAGGACCCTCACAGTGATGTTTAGTCAGGTCATGAGGCTGATGAAGGAAGGGCGGGTGGTGTTGATGTTGAGCAGTGGCTTGGAACTCTGGAGAGCCAGCTTCAGTACCTGCCTTTACACAGACTTTGGGTGTGACTTTATGCAAGTTATTTGATCTTAGTGGACCTGTTTTTGCAAGCATCTAAATATTCTGAAATCTGGGTTCCTGTGTCACTGAAGGAAATGCTACCCTCTTTACCACATGCTCCCCTGCCTGTGAAATGAAGATGTGCTACTCATTTTATTGGTCTTTTCTGCATATAGAACAAGCCTTTGAGTTAGGGCAGCTAAATTTAGGTGGTAGTCATCTCGCCTAAATAAAATTGTTCCAAAGTTAGACATCTATCCTAAATCAGTCTTGACTTTTTCTGCAATCAAGAGTCAGGCATCTCCAGAGATCAACTCATTCTCTCCATTTTAGATATGCCTGTAAGAATAGGATGAATCACACTCTGAAAAGCCTTTTCACTCTCCATTAACCTGCAGAAGAAATATTGATGGCTGATGTAGACTTTCAGGTGGCTAAACCCAGGAATCATTTATATAGTTAAAGGTAGTCTTATTGTCCGTAACACAAAGAGGTTTCTAAGAGCTGTGTTGAAGCAGATAAAACCGATCAGTCAAGTCTTAGATAATTGAAAACTGAGTCTCGCCATTGAAGTCAAAACTGTACCTCCCACACTTACAGTTTGGCACTGCAAGAAACGTTTACAAAGTTGTGTACATCACATGCTTGATATGATCCTATGGATTTGCTGGCTTGAAGGAAGCCTTCAGGGCTGTCCTACAAAAGGGTGTTTGCTTCATGGTATGGACAAAGTAGAGGGCAGCCCCAACAAATATCCACTAGTGTAGCAGATTAGGATCAGATGGTTGGGAAATAGCAAAAATTAATCAGAGGTGACAGAATTTGTACAGATTTCTACTCATTAGCATACAATATGACACAAATGAGTGTCTTACACTTTAACTTTAAGTAAGCCTTTAAGCTGTCCGTAAGGAGTATTTTGCCATTGTGGCTTCCATCAAGTGTCAGACAGATACAGTATTTACAGATTTGTAACAAGTCAAGCTCAGCCACTCAGTGAAGTGTGTGTGAGGAAAACACTGCCTTTATACGCTTTATTTCTGTGGCTTTTGATTCATGGATTAAGGGGTCATAAGCAGGTCTTGTTGACAGGAGGAATAGGTTTACAAAGAAAGAAAAAAATGAAGCATCACTTTTTCATTCTCAAACTCATATATTGTTAATATTGAAATATTTGATACTGTTAGAAAGCGTGAGGGGACAAGGGGTGAGGAGTATATTTTCTATTCATTAACATTCTGATCTTACTTATTTAAAATGCAATGCAATTTAAATGTATTTATAGTGCAATGCGATGAATACTTAATATCTTAATTCAACACCATAGCCCAAATTAAATATAGGAAATTAAATTAATAAAAGTATTTTCATTCTTTAACAATGAACTTTTTTTGTACCCCTTAATAATATTTTTACCTTAAAGACTTGCATTTTTGACTCAGATACAGATTCAGCCTGTGTTCTGACTTAGAACATCTTTCTTTTCCAAATGCCCAAACTACCTAGAGGATATATTCAGCTTCCTGCACTACTGTGATACCATGGCAGAGTCAAAATTACAAGAATACATTGTATAAAAATAATACCAAGATTCCCCGAAGAGAAAGGTAGAGGAAACTAAATGGATTACATAAGTGAGGGGAGAATAGAAAAGGTGGAGTAATTGGAAAGAAGATTCAGAAACCTGCACCTTAACAATGAATGACAGGAATGCAGAGAGCATTGTTTGCGGTTATAGCAATGAAATAGAGATTTAAAGGAAAAGCTGGGGAGATTTTTCACATGATACATCTCGGAATCCCTGGATTTGGTGTCTAAATAGAGTAATCAGAAGACACAGAGGCTTTATTTTTTATAGTCAGCATGGTACTAGGTAAATTTTTAATTTCTTAGAGACGAGGTTTTCTTAGGTAACTTCAGAAACACACTCTCTCGCTTAGCCTGTAGTTTAGCAGCAGAGGTTGCCAAGAAGTCACTGTTAAATGATTTCTTTTGTCCTCCAGAGAGTGGTTCAGCTCATCCTAAAACAAAAAAAAATATCCAAAGTCTATCAGGTGATTCAAAGCTGGAAGCACCTATTTGTTCCCTTTGAGCATAAAGGCTCTTTGGGTGACGATACCTGACCTAGACATATGATTCAGTTGAACTGAATTGTGTCCTTTATTTCACACTGAATCCTCTCCCAGATGTGTACAACTAAGGCCAATGACTTCCAGTTATTGTGACCTTATGCCTCTTTTCTTTAAGTTGGGAAATAAAATAGTATTATCTATCCGCCTTGGTCTTAAGGATCCTTACTTAAACAAGCAGCACTGTGGTTGTTGGAGGTACAATGTCATGTCAAGAAGTCTTATTCTCTTCTAGGCATTAGAAGTCAGGTATTTAAATAAACAACAAGGTTTTAAGAAAAACCTGCTTTGGAATAGATAACCTATCTCATTGTCAAGGAGTTATCACTGAAAATATTTAATAAGAAAAGAGAAAGGAAATAGGCAAAACATTAATGCACAGAGCATTAATGTTTACAAGATCTTTGAGAAAAGGGACCTGCCTTTGACTTCAAAAGTTTCCTAGGCATCAATACGTCAATCATTATTACTTTTTACATAGCTAGAATGTTGATTATAGTACTACAGCAGCAGAAGGAGAGGGGATTTTTAGTTCTCCTCCTCCTGAACTGCTCTGTAATCCACTGAATCTCGCTGCTGTGCATCCATCCTGTCTTTACTTGCCCAGATTTTTCTTTGCTTGGTTTTATCACAAAAAAATCCAGAAGTGAATATACAGTAGGATATGGGAACCAGGAAGGATACTGGATGCAAAATGTAGTAACTCAAAGTGCGATTTATTCAACCTATTTTAATGGAATTTTTTACAGAAATCTGAAGTAGTGGAGGATGTTAGAAAGTCTTCGGATAATAGATTATTCTTCAAAAAGTAGCATAAGACCTTGATGAGAGTTTGAGTAAGTTAATCTTTGAAAGTCTACCACTAAAACCATGCAGAAATGATGATGACTAGTGTTAAGTAGTAGCACCTATGAATAAATAATCCTCCTCCCATTCTATCCACCCAATCCATTGACCAAGTTTATGTCTCTCTAAGAGACCTAAAGTTATTAGATATAAATCATGTTTGTCTGGATGTAACATTTCATGCTTACAGAAACTCATACACTGAATGCCTCTGTAACACTTCAGGATGTAAAATATCCTCAGGCCCTAGTTCCTATTGAGGAGTAATAACATATCCCTTGCATTTAGAACCCTATGAAGGGCATAATTTTTATTCCCAGTCTTAGCCTTTAGGTGTCAGATTAATAGGGTGTAGAAGATTTAAAAGTAGCATCCCGAGGCCCTGAAAGCAGGATTCGCCTAACCTAATTTTAGCCATCTAAAATTTAGTGGCTCAGTTTAATAGCCCACACATGCTGTGGTTGCTAGCACCGTCTGAGATGTAGAGCCGCAGCTGGAGTCCAGGTGGAGTACATTAGGGTGTCCCAAATGACACTAAAGGTTCATATTTAACCAGCTTACTACTCAGTGTCTACTTCCTATTAATTAACTGGGATATGAGTGGATTCAAGATTAACACACCTAAATTTAGGCATTCACAGTGTAGGTGCTTTCGTAGGTACTGCATATCTAAGCTCCCATTTTTCATAACTTAGTCAATATAGGTCAGTTGCCTAAAATCGTTCATTTAGTGCCATTTGAGACAACTGAGGTTGCCCTCCATTATCTTGTTTTTCCAGATCATGGCTCACCTGTAAGTCCTGTACAACACCCACCGTGACCCTGCAGATGGCTCAGATATCCCAGGATAACTCTGTTGTGACTATGCAAATGAGGCTCTTAGGAGAACCTCACGAGGAACCAAAAGATTCTTGGGAGCTTTTCTGCTGATTAAATGGAGATGGCTATTGGCTAAAACCTTAGTTATGTAGGAAATATCTCATGTGACCAGAATCATTTGATATAATACAGGATTTATGGGACTCATACTTTTCTAGAGCTGGACCTCAGTTTCTTCATACCTGATGATTTCCTGGACTCTGTTTATTCTTTGCTTTATGACCATGACCAGGACTACTGAAAAAGAATAAACTTGTGGTTTTTTTCTTTTTTTTTTTTGTTTCCCCCCCCCCGGAGAATTCCAAATATATATTTTCACCAATGTTTCCAGACAACAATATGTGCTCTTCTTTCTCTGAACGTGTCATAAATGATTGTGTTTTAAAATACGTTTAGTAGCATTCCCATGTCGCTGCTCTTGAGCAAAAAACCTCAGGAGTCTGTTTAGCTGTACCTGAAAACTGGACAGGGTGATTCAGTCAAGATACAAAAGTTATTAATATTCTTTGTTAATAACAAGTAAACTCATCCACCGCAGATCCTTCTTCAAAATCTAATCTAAAAATGTCATCAAAATGTCTGTAAGAAGGCATGTTGAGTAGAACCATGCAAAAAAGGAAAGTATAATTGCAAACAGAGGTAAGATTGTTAACGTGGTGCTTGGAAGAAGCTCAGGTATTCAGGAGGGAAAACGACAGCATAGAACAACATAAAATTATAAAGGAAAAGATAGAAAACCACCCAGGGACATCAAGAAGGCTGACTGATTTACCCTCTAACTGATCAGATTGGGTGATGGTGATCATAGAATAGGTGCTTAGAATAGCAACTCATTCATCTCAGCTATCTTCTGTTTATTTAGTCAATGGATGACAGCTTTTTACTTTTAAACTGTGTATCTTCTATGGATTTACATACTTCTATGCACCCAGGTAAAGCTGGTAAACCAAGAGAAGGAGGATTACAACACAGGTATAATTAACAGTTCATTAAGAAGTCGCATAAACTCTCCCTTCCTCTCCTTGCATTGCTCATGTATAACTACGTTTAAGTACTGGCATGAGTCCAAATACGTATGATGCTCGGTGAATTGGGGCCCAAATAGTTACAACCAATTGGACAGCTAAAGGGGAAAGAAGCGAATCAATAAATGCAGTCTTTTATCCCTCTGGCTGTCAGTACAATTTCGGTGCATTTAAGGCAGGTATTCAAACCAAAGGGTTTCGACTGTGGTCTGTGCTGCTACCTACATTTTTCAATCAGAGGCCTTCTGCTCTTTCAACAAGTTCATTGGTGAGGTTTGGGATCTTCCTAGGGAAGTCAGCAGGCAGGAGAAGGTGTTTTCTAAGGGTAGCAGACAGGAAACGCTAAAGGGAAGGATATGTTACAATTCCAACCCTAACAGACAAATACTGAAACTTTTACCATATGTTCTGGTATTCTATAAGATGTTTCTTCGGACTGCCCTCAATTCTCTCTACTGAAGGCTGAATCTTAGATATTTCTTTCATAATGTATATTCAAAACATAGCTGAAAGAACTTTCATCACTGCTTTCTCTACCTAGAGGATGAAATATTGTCCAAGAAGTAAGAGATCCATTTTGGTTCCACTTCTTCCCATTTTTCTAACATTACCTAACTAATAGTTTCTTTTGGAGGCAATTCCTCAGCTTTCCTAGCAAAACCATTCTACCTGTCACCGAGGAATCAAGGAACAACCGAGACAAGGACAAGACTTAAGAAAGGTCCTAGATTTCTTTATATGTTCAGACACTTTGCTAGGGTGAGAAGAAGAAAAAGTGTTTCAAATAAACCCTCTCATTTTGCCTGAAGTTCATTAGGGAGTTTTGAGATGATCAAACAAAAAGTTTGAACTCTTGCAAGTGGTTAGGGACAGGAAATTTGCAAACTGCACAGCTGGATCGTGGGAAATAGGGAACAGGAAATAGGAAACCTATAGGCTGCTTTGCTTTAAGAGATTACACTTGCTACTGTGTTTTAGCAAAAGCCTGATCCAATAAGCATTTCTGGATTACTTCGTTGGCTTTAAATTTCTTGAAAGAAATCAATTAATATCCCTTTGTGATCCTGGAGGATCCCAAGTGCCCAAGGAGATCTGGTGTGTTCAGACTAAAGCCCCTCATGGTAGTTGCAGATCCTAAGTGTCCAGCACCCAAGACTCTTCAGTAAACGGAGGGAGAAACCGATAATGACAGATTTAGGTTTAGGTGCACAAATTTTGTCAGTAACCTGTCATAAGCATCTGTTCTTTATTCACATACCAGGTCACTGTCTGTGCTTATCTGCTGTGAAACTGAAGTAGAAAAATATAAGAATCAGAGAAAAAAAAGAAAGGACTGGATAATCAATTCAGAGTAAAAAGTGCATTCAGCTTATTAATCAGTATGTGGGTGTGTTTGCATGCTCATGGGTTATTCACAGACTTACATTTTCATGAAACCTTTGGGCTTTGTCATTTGTGCTGTATGGTGGATCAGCTAAGTCATGAGATACTTACTGAGAAGAACTGACATTTGCAGAATGTTTTAGTTTTGCCCAAGCATTTTGCTTTTTTGTGTCATGATTAAACACCTCCAGGTTCAAGCCCAACATTTTAGCATTTTCTCAGCCCAGAGGGCAACCTGTGTTAAGAGAATGGATTTGTGTCTTCCTATGGAATATGCAGAAGGTTTCTGAATATTTTATTGATTTGGGTAACTGTGATCAAGTTTTCCAGACCAAGAAGTAAACAGGAGGTTTTTTTAACTCAGGAACTTCTAAATTCATTTTTCATAGGTAATGTACAGGTACTTAACCATAGATGACTCTCCCTGAGAGACTTTGAGGCGGTGAGGAATGAAAAAAGTTTGACCAACTGCAAATCATAGCTGGATTTTTTAGCTCATTGGATCAGTTCTCCCAAGAACATGATGCTGGTCACCAAGTACAATGCCTTGCTATCACAGTCCATCATATAGTTCATACTTGGACAAGGTTCTACCTGGAAAGGAGCAGTAGTTTTGTTTTTTTTTTTTCATTTAATCTCATTTTTTCTCTCTTTTCAAATGCTTTTCCTTAATCTCCTTGGCCTAATAATTAGAATCTGCCAATAAGTTCAGATCTTGGTCAGCTTTCACATTTGGGGTTTAAATCTGGTTCAGTTCTGGAAGAACCAATTCACTGAAGTGCAAGGGTACAAGCACTGCTTTATTATATCAGGTACTTACTGATCCCCTGATGTTCCTTACTACATTGCCTCTGAACACAAGCCAAGAGATTGTGTTAAAAACTTTAATGCCCCTAAAGTTAGATTCAGAATCTCCACTGATTCATATATGCAAAAATTGCTAATTACTTTAAGCCTAAAGCCAAGACTAGAGTTTTCTAAATCTTTCATAATGCACTTAACTATAACATAACCACTCATATCCAGTCATGTGTTGATGTAAATTTATCCACTACCTTTTCTGCTTCCTTTTCTCCTTGCTTGAGACAGACTACATCCCAAGCCTGTCCAAAATATTAAAGCTAACTCTATGTAACATTTTTGTGTGTTTAAACATTCAATATAAGGTAAGCTATGCCAATTTTTAAATTATTCATTAGTGTATAGCTGTAATTAAAAGAATATTTTGGTCAGGATTAATTTAATTAGGGAGTGATTTTTTTTTTTTTCTTTTTCTGTTGGGTTTTTATGCCATGTTATCTTTGAGAAAACAGGTCACCTCTGCAGATAGATTGCAGCAAATCTGATTTATGGTCAAACCCTACAGAAAAGGAATCCCTATGAAATATTCACTTTGATTCAACTGCAGTGGGAAAATGTAAAAATAGAGAAAGCTCATGACATGATATATGAAAATAATTCATTCTGCTGTATATGAAAAATGAGGAGATCCGGCAGCATCAATGATTCATCCTCTGCTAATACAAATTCAAAGTAGAGGAAATGCTGGATTTTGTAAAACAACAGTCTGACAAGAGTTTAGCTGCCAACTATTGTTTCAGATCATTATTTCCTGAAAAATGGGAAGATGATTATTGTGTTTTCACCTGCTGCATCTTCCTAGCACACTATTAGCCTGCACAAAGGGGTTTCTATCTAGTTTGCACCATCCACAGACATATTAAGATTGCGAACAGCTGGTGAACTGTTTTGTTGCTGTTTTCAGTGCATGTCATTTTTTTTTCTTCTTTTTTTTNTTTTTTTTTTTTTTTTTTTTTTTTCAAAGTGTATCCTGTCCTATTATGCTGATGAAATTTTCTTCATCAGCACATTGGGTCAGTTACTCAGCTGGTGTAAATCAGCATAGCTTCACTGAAGCCAACAGAATGATGTGGGTTTACACTAACAGGGAATCTGGCCCACAGATCCTAAGACATGCAAATAATTCACAGTGAATTATTTATAGGGTGGGTTTCACATTATTTTCTTTTTATGAAAATCTCTGGTTTATTCTGCATTCTATGCAAAATTGCTCCACAACATTTTCTTTGGCAAAGAATCCTTTGGACTCGGTTTGCAGATGATGGTTGTGTTGTTCATAGTAACTTGATGTAAGATTGGGTAAAGCCACATGAGTTTCTCAGACTATTGCAGACCCGTTTCTCTTCTGATGCAACCATCTTGAAAATAAATTAGTAGCATTTAGTATTTTATTTTGCTTTCTTGAATTTAAGATCTGAAACTGTAGAGGAGGTTCTGTCATAAAATCAGTAGGTGATTATGATCATTTGACCACAGTGGAAGATGCACTGAAACTTATGGTTGTGAACACATGGAATTATTTAAATCCGCAGTTAGGTAAAATGGTGAAGTGGATTGGTACAGGATCTAGGAGACTAAGATATGCTTGGAATCCCTTCCAGACTTGCAGAGGCCCTTCATAATCGCCCAAGCAAGTCAATTTAATTTCTCTGTCTCACAGTTTCCTACCTATCTGTAAATTTTTGAGTAATTCACACATTTTTAGGTCTCCAAAAGCTGGAAATTTAGTGGGAGAAAGCTAAGAGGATTTCTATACACTTCATGGATAATGTATCCCACCTACTTTAGACTATCTTGGGATAGGATGGCATTACCTAACTCTTTCCATGGTGACCTCTTCTTTCAACTGTTCCAAAGCATTCATATTATTACACTGTTTGTGCTGGAATTTTTTATTCATTATGAGAGGTGCAAATAAATTAGCATTTGTGTGCTTTTAATGTACTCCCCGTTTTCTTTGAGGATCAAGCCCATTGTTTTGAGATGTTGCCTCTTCTGTCCAGTGACAATCCATCCCAGTTTAGTTGAGATGAAGGGATTTCACACTGAATAGTATTCTCAAGACATTTCCCACAGAGCAACACCAGATTCAGTTCCTGAAAATGAGGTGTCTAATGCCATTTCAAGTGCCCTTGGGGCATATTACATAGCCTCACAGGGCTGGAAAATATCAAACAGCACACACAGGAGACTCTGGAAAATGGCTGAAGGTCAGGCACACTATCTCAGGGTGTCAAAAATTGAAGTAGAAACCTGTCTTTAGGCAAATTAATTAAATTGCCATAAAGCAGCTTTCAATCTTCTTAATGTCTAGTGGTGCTTTAGTTTCTGTGAAGCATTTTACTTGATCTCCAACTGCTGTTCTAAAAAGGTATCTCTTACATACCCTTCAGCCTTCATGCAGACTCCTTGGATACTCTGGAGTATCTTATTTAGAATTAAACGTCAACATTAAGACCATGACCCTGTTTATGCATCAGTATTCAGCTTCAGATGAAGACGAGTAAGTTTAAGTATGTTCATACAGGCATCTAGGTGTTCCCTAGCCACATCCTGTTTCAGTAATTAGTTGATAAATAGTGGTTTGTACATAGAAACGTCTAGTGTCATTTGAAATCTCCACGCCCACTAGTTTTCCAGCTCTTTCTTCAGAATAATGAGAACCACAAAATGCTGCCATCACATTTTCCAGTTCTGTGTGTCTCCGATACTCTAATGTATTTCAGATGGTGGTAAATTCTTACATTTAAGCAAACTGACAGCTAAACTGTCCTCCCTTGACTGTACTGACTAGGTTTCCATTAACTATAACAGACAATTAGACAGCTATCATAGCTATAAATACGCCTGTGTAGACACCTACATTCAGTTGCCTTAAACTCAAACTGAATCCTACTCCGTGGAGAAATAGACAGCGAGAGGTCAATCTGAAAGGCTTAGGAAGGGCACCAACCATTCTGTGATGCTATAACTCAATACCATGTATTGAGGAAATATTGAAGAACTATCGAATTATGAGAGGGAAGTACATTCATCCAGGATTAGCATGATGATATCATCAGCCGGCTCTCTTTGGACAAGATTGGGGAAGTCTGAGACGTTTATTTATGTGCCATTCTTTGTGTGGGATTAATCACATCCAACCTAAGACGTGTACAGCACAACAGTCTACATCTGAGATGGATGCCTGAATGTCTTTTATCATTCAGAGGGAACAACATACACTTAACTTGCATTTTAACCTCCAAAACTAGATGAAACATTTTTCAACATTATTTTCTCATTTTAAATGTCCGAGAGAAGCTGTTTCTTCAGTTTATATATTGATTTATCACCATTTACTCCCCTAATGCTGTGCTGATTCCAGTATTCTTATGTATGCAAATTTCTTCCAAGTTTCAGTACAAACAGTACCACCAATAATTTTTTTTTTTTTGTAGATTATTTCCACCTATGATTTTTAAGATTATGAAGATATAAGCTCCATTTTTAATATAAGATTGAGAAGTTGCTTTGCAAGATAAATACATAACTTTGGAAAAACATAAAATGTCACTGTAACATTACCATGTTTTTAGATGCTGTGTTGGAATCACACCTCCATGCTAAATATACATAACTCAAGAAATTCATTTGTCCTCCCCGCACAAGGGAGTTCTGAATCCAAAATCCATCTTCTTCTGTCCCTTATTCTATTGGAGCAGCGTTGTTCCATCTTGCCAGCATAAGAAGTGATACAATTTTTATTACAAGACAACGTGATGCCTAGGAGCAGCTATTATTGTGGGAAGTGGGTTCAGAAAGTAATAATTGTTGTATGCATGGCACGCCAATCTGATCAATAGACTGCTGAAGCATGTGTGGCCAGCTCTGCCCAGCCCCACCATTTGCAACCTAATTAGCAGCTGCTCAGAGATGGGAAACAGGTGCAGATCCGGGCCCAGGCCAGGGAAGTCTGCCTATAATTAACAAGGAAAAAAGGGTCAGATATTGGGAAGAATATCAAATCTTGGTCCACTGGGGCTATCATGCTGGCCTCAAAGGCATAGTCACCTGAGATCTTAGGCATGCTAATGTAAATTATGCAAGCTTTCAAACAACATGACTGCATAATCAGTTGGCAGGGAAGAAATGACTGGCTGTTTTTGTGTAGTTTAGTCTGAGTGGCTAAAAAAAAAAAAANNNAAAAAAAAAAGAGAAAGGATTTTCAGTGTTCTCACTGTGTTGCTTTTTTGTGTATTGCAAATAACAGTGGTTTGCTGTTGAATAAATAGAGAAGAGAATGCCTGACTTCTCTACTGGTAGTAGTAAAATGCAGGCATATTATTTAGCTCTGAGATTATATTTAGTCATCAAACAGTGAACACACATATGCAGAAAAATTGATTCTGAATTAACAAGGATAACCCTGGATAACACCTGTACGGGCACCTTGTAAGCTAGAAGGTGAAGCCTTCCTAACATCATCACTATTTTCTAGCTATATTTGTATAACTTATAAAGAACCAAATCACATCTTTTTAGATAATAAAAAAGAAAACATTTGATGATTGGTTGATTCCGGCTGTGGTGCCCAGGGCATCAAGTGGGGTTCCAGATCTCATTGGGCTGAGCAGAATATTTACATGAGAGAAAAAGGAAGGCTTTTTAGAACAGAGGAAATAAATAGGGAACTACCCCAAGGTAGTTAAAATGTATTGATGACTTGACAGAACTTTCTGGATTCCAACAAGTACTTCAAAGGGAGGATTGTTTCCCCATGAGGTAAGGCATAATCCTTCAATTTGCCCTTTGAAGTTTATCTGATTGTCTTCAGTTCTGTAGCAGAATAGAGGCCAATCACATGTATTTATACTAATAAGCCTATTACAATGAATATCTAATTGAGACATTACTACTATGTTATTACATACAGACACATACATACGCAAATTTGAGACCACGTGTAAAACAGTGTAAAAAGGAAATGGAGGGCAAAGGATTTCTTAGTCTCTTCCATTGAAAAAACCTTCTGCACAGGTCTTCTTTAAATGTATACTTTTAGCAAAAGAGCGACCAGAGAGCAATTTTTGTACCTGTTCTTCGCTAATCTTCGTAGAATAGGTATTTTCCTGCCTCCTAACATTTTATTTCTTTACCTAAAAATATATTTATTTTGTGTAAGTTCTCAAACAACCATAAGAACTGAATCAAAATGTCTAGTCAAAAAGGAGGCCCCTTTTTTGACATTTTTTTTTTTCCAAACAATAGCACACTGAAAGTAGAAATATTTTATAACTAGAATGGCTGTCAAATCATTCTAGTGATCTGGATACTTTTGGTTACACCTATTTTGTAATTCAAAGTTCCAGTTCCCAAACATTTGCCCAATTCTGGTTTCTTGCTCTGCTTTAACATGGGAAATGTTTTTAAAAATTACCATTATTCAGTGTTATTTGAATCATGGTGGAATGTAACAACCAAAATAAGGAAAATAGCATAGGTTTTTGAAGAGGAAGGATGCTTATGTGTTTACAAGGCTGACTAGACTTGAATGTTTCTCAAAGCAAACATGTTTCTAGGATCTCCAGGCCACTGTGGGAAATTACCTCCTTTAGCAGCCTTCCAGTATCTGAAGGGAGCTACCAGAGAGCTGGAGAGGGACTGTTTGTCAGGAAGTCTAGTGATAGGACAAGAGGTAATGGTTTTAAATTGGAAGAGGGGAGATTTAGATTAGATATTAGGAAGAAATTCTTTCCTGTGAGGGTGGTGAGGCACTGGAACAGGTTGTCCAGAGAAGCTGTGGCTGCCCCATCCCTGGAGGGGTTCAAGGCCAGGCTGGATGGGGCTTTGAGCAACCTGGTCTGGTGGGAGGTGTCCCTGCCCATGGCAGGGGGGTTGGAACTGGATGATCTTTAAGATTCCTTCCAATTATAACCATTCTGATTCTAAGCAGAGGGAATGACTAGCTGACCTGCCTGAGTAGTAGGCAGCCAGTGAGAAGAAGGTAGCTGGAAGTCAAAGAACCTCTGAGGCTAAGCAACATATCCATGTCCACACAATGAGTATTCCTGCAGAGACTGGAAATCTGCCCATGCTGTGTAAAGAAAGCTGGCTCAAGAACCCTAGAGTGATGTGGGAGTTTATTACTCTGGATTTTTATGTATGGGATTGGCTCTAAAAGTGGTGACTCTTAAAAGTGGCTTTTCCCAGAGATTTGGAGCATATATGTCCAGGAGATCTGCTTCACCAAAGGGATACACCAGGGTACACATCCTGCCCTTCTGGTTTCTGTGTCAAAAACCTCTTCAGAATTTGTTAGTTCTGGTGAATCTGGAACAACTATTTTACTTGGAAATTATTAACTGACTATGCGTAGTCTAGAAGAAAGAAACAGTGAAAGGCTGGGGGATAGGGAATGTTATTGTCTTTGATCAACAGATGGGGAATTGAGCCACAGTGGATTTAAAACACTTTCCTAAAATCATGTGAGAAATTGAAAGTGAGCTGGAAATGTGTGCCCGGGCTCTATCTAGTATATCTTTCCCTTCTACTAAAGGCAAAATCTGTGAAGCTGCAGCTTAAACCCAAAAGGTGGCAAACGAAATGTTAGTATTTTTGAATCAATCACATTGATGATTGTAGAAAAGGCAAGCCTTCTATATTCCTTAATAAGCTATACCCCTTAGTTTAGGGGAAAAAAAAAAGACATTACAGCATCTTATTAATATTTCATTTATTTCTTTTTCTTATTTTACACAGAAATCTAGTAATGAATTTGCAAAACTGCCTCAGTTTTGCATGCTGGTCTTATGGTTACACATATAGGTCCAGAAACCAGCTGCTTGGATTATTAGTGACCATTTGCTCAATCTGGCCTGTGGTAGTACAGGGTACTGAATGTTAGTGATGCTGCTAAAGAAGCCTGAATGCACCCAGATTTATTTGTCTTAAAATAACCCCTTTTTTCTTTATCTCTCTCTTTTTCTTGCTCACTTAGCAGCAATGGCAGGACTGCAGCATTATATACAATGTCTCATGAAGTCCCACAAAGTCAAATACAAATAACTCCATGCCATACTGGAAAAGGAAAGCAATATGAAATTTCTTCAATATCAATAACCTCAGCTTCTGAAGGAAAATGGTTTCAAGAAAAGAGAGAGAACTTTGTATCTGGAGATAATTTGGAGCTGGGAAGTATGACTGTCATTTGAATTTGACAGCCTGAATTCCCAAGACAGGGTTTTTGATTATTCTTGTTAAAAATTTTCAGTGCTGATTCTAGAATGATATCTTTTATATTTAACATACAAAGTCAAGGAAACATTTATATATATTCTGCGTATGTGAAGTTACATATACACACATGCATGCACCTTTTCAAATCCCGAGTGGTTTGAAGTGATTAATTAATCATTACAGTACCCTTGGGACAAGGAGTATTATCTCCAATTTAGAAGCAGCAAAATTGATGAAAACAGTTCAAGTGATTTACTCAAAGAGTAAGAAGCCAGCAGAGTAAAGGAACTAATTATGATTCATTTCTAACTCCTTGTGCAATCTGCATATTCCTGTAGGTTATGGAACACAATATTGGAGCCCTGTATGCAAACACCCCTGAACTTTGTGATGATTCACTTTGAATCGACCTCTAACTCTGTAAGGGCTTATATAAAACATTCCAGGCTGTGCCATCACATTTTGTAGCACCAGCTCAACTAGGGAATAAAAAAACTTCAGAATTTACCATTGGGTTATAATTATAACTGTACATTTCAGTGTCCCAGTAGGTATGTAACATATAGATAATTATTTGTTGGTCTAATGAAAGATTACTAGCCTTATTTAATTTCTATCCTTAGAGCATCACAGCTAAACTAACCATACTCTTGGAATGTAAGGCAGAAAATATGATCAGAGTCACTGGAGTTCTGATGATCAAAGGAGATAAGGGAAATCTTGACATTTTTAATGTGATTAAACTGAAGGTACCTTTCTAAAATAAACCTCTCTTGCTACAGAATATAGCTTATGGATCTTAGGAACAGAGATTTTCAGTGGAGTGTCTGGCTCATGGAGGAGCTACTTGTTTCTCTGACAGGGTATCCTTACAGGTTTTTTTGTTGTTGTGGTTATTTCTTTCCCTGCTACTGTCATTAACCCTGTCTAGTCACCATTACAAGCACCAGAAAAGGCAATCCAACGCCAAGGCACTAAATTATTGCCAACCCATTTGTACCATCTGCTGCACAAGTGTCTGTTGATGGAAGGGGTGATGGGGCACCTGGTGACCATGATGTCAAAACAACATTTGTAGGGGAGGCAGGGAACAGCAAAAGGATTGTATAAACAAAGCATTGGAGCAGGCAAGAAACTGAGATTAGCAGAGACTCCAAAGCAAGAAAAAATGATGCTCTTCTGCTTGGCTGTTTTCAGAATCCTAATTGCACACCTCGTGATGACCTTCTCAGAAGTGAGAGCAAAGTTCTGCTGCTTGTAGGTTACAGAAGTCAGGCAGTACCATTGCTGCTGCAGGAAATCACATAGGAAAAGAGGGGAAAAGATATGGAAATAAGAGAAGGAGCTGTGGGGGAGTCAGGCTTGCTCAGCATCTGGCTGGAGGAATGGGGAAGGAGTGGAGAGTTGACCGTTGCTGCTAGGAGGGGTGTCCTTTTCTTACTTCAGAGGCAGGTTGTTTTCCTGGGGCTGGTGTAGAAATAACTGGCAATGCAATTAAGGTTGTTTTCCCATCGTCTGTATGTAACCTGTTTTCCTCTTTTGCTTACATAAAGTAATGTGATACCACTTATACCTTTTTTTTTTTTTCCCATAAACCACTAATAAAATAAAGCTCACCCTAAAATTTACCTGATTCTATTCTTACTGAATATTCTCTCCCCGTACTTTTGCCTGTACAATAGACTGTGCTGAGCTCTCAAACATCCTCACATCTCTAGAGAAGCCAGGGGTTTTTTTTATTTATCAGGTGTTGTGACCAAGTTAATCTGTATTTACAAGTATGTGCAACCATTCTTGCTATACTGTTCATTACCTGGTCAGGTTTTTTTTTCTCCAAACAACTTCAGATCTCTCATATCGTGTTCTTCCAGCATTTACGGCTGACAGCATTGAACTAAACTGATATTTTGGTAACATTAAAACATACTTTTAAATAATTTGGTATAAGCTACACATGGAGTGTGCTTTCTTATTCTGTTTCTCTTGTTTGGTGCCTCTCTGAAGTATCATAAATTTGTAGCACAAACTTTAAGTTGGTTTGATTCAGTGAGGGTCATTACTGGAGGCAACGTTATGCAATAGATGAAAAACTTAAAAATTTCAGATGGTGAATGTTGTTTAGTAGCCTTTAAGGCCTTTTTGTGTATATTTACATCTATGAATCCCAAGATGTAAGCTTTACATTCTGCAATTGGCTGCCTAAAAGGTATTTTTTTTTCTTACTTGTTCCTTTCCAAGTAACATTCAGAATACAAACATCAAATACAGATGTATTACTTATTAAAAGTCCGCCTGCCTGTTATTTTCAGGTCTGCTCCACATGTTCAGTTGTAACAATAATTTGCATCTATAGATCTAAAATACCGGATAAGAACAGAGCAGTGCAAATTCTTACAGTCTTTATTAGTAAACAAAGGCCTAATATGAAGTGAAGTGTCTGCCAAGGTGTTCATCCCTCCTGTAAGAAGGAGAGTTTTTCAGGATCACTAGTCCTTAGAAAATCCAAGGTTTGCAGTTTCCATAAAGGAGAGTGTCAGGGTTTTTTTAGGTATTTTTCCCCATAATGGTATCTTGAAAGTCTCTGCAAAGAGATGTTTTCTCTGTTGATGCCTTTTAATCTTTTTAAAGAGTTCTGTGTACATTTATACTTCTTGGACCAGTTTCAGAAGTCTTTCAGGAACAGCTGCATCTCTTGCCTCGAATTTAATTGAATCTTTCTCATCTTTTCAATCTTTCCCTATTATTACATTTTCTGTGTCTCTAAGGATCTCTTTTACTTCCCTCTAGAACCACTTGCTATCTTTATTGACATGCATTGTCCAGCTGAATCCTCAGATCACAGTGGAATTATTTGACTTGTTTTAGAAATCTTCTTTGTACATCCCAGCCTGACAGTTAACTCTTTTAAACAGAATGACAGATGAGTTACTGTTCCTCTAGTATGCAGGTACTCTTTTTCTCAGAAGTCCTGGCTACTCAAGCATCTCCCATTTTGCAACAGCACAATACTTTTTTACCACATAAGGGTAGGATTTTGTACCTGGGCTTGTTGAATGAAATCTACGATGATGATTTTGGTTTGTAATCCTTTGGCACACTCGCAGCCCTCTCAACGTGATGTCCCTCACAAAAATTATTAACTCTACTCTCTATTTTGTAATTAAAGTCCCTAATAACATCATTAAATTGTACCTGATTCATTTCAGGTCCCTGTCCTATCACGTTCGAGATGTTATACTAGTGGACCTAGTCCTTGCTCAACAGGTATCTGTGGCTGCTCCATGTGTCACAGCACAACCTGTCTCAGCCCTGTTACTGTTGGTGGGAAACTCAAAGGAGAATGATGTGCATGATCTGAAGGAGCCCTTTGGTCTCTACCACGCCTTCTGAGCTTCTCTACTATGCGTATGCAACTAGCACTTACCATTATTTGGACCAGGAGTCTGACTATACTTCTAGGATATAGCCTAAAAGATTTTACATTAAAAGGAGTATTACAAAATGATCCTCTATTACATTTTGCCCTAAGCTGACCTTAGCACATTTCAATGGTAGGATTATGAAATTGGAGGGAAATTATATCAACTGAGTATTTCCCAGAGGAAAAATTCACTTTCTCCGGTTGAATTTTCTTCTTCTTGCTTATTATAAAAATCCAGAATCTGCAAAAATAAAAGCTCATGTACCACTATTGAATTAGCTTATCATTTGAGATGGAACCATGCTGCAGCAAAAAAAGGACAAATGTTCATTCCAGAATTGAAAAACTGTTATGAATCAGTGATAAAACAGACTGATAAGGATTTGGGGTTGAAATTTTAGCGTGGCTGAGAGTTTTAACTCATTCTTTACCTTTGTCAGGTTGGTTTCAGAGGTTTAGGATTATGGACATAGAATGGATAGCTCTTTATTCCAGGCGCATTTGCAGCATCTTCCAAAAACTTGTGTGGTTTTCTTTTTTTGTTTCTTTTTTTGTTTATTTTTGTTCAAGAAGGGAACAAAAATGTGTTTCCAGAACATGGAAGGGAAATAGGCTTTTGAAAGCTTACTTTTCTGTGCTATTTGACTGCATTATTCTGGCTTTCAGTATTATTTTATTGTAATAATTAATTATTCATTAGTTAGACTTTCCTGAGCTTCTAATTTCTGCATTACACAAAGAGATACTTTTTTTTATTTTCTCAAATTCTTCTGTTGAAAAGTTAACACAAACCAAACAGAAGTTTTAGTTGGTCTCACGATAATTTTTTTTTTCTCATAATCAGAAGATATAATTTCACAATGTCTCCAAATACATTTACTAGAAGAAAATATCTGAATAACAGCGACAGCACGTTTTCGGATACTGATTTACTGCCTTGGGAGAGAGTCCATAATGTTCCATAACAGAAAAAAACATTACAGCCTTATTTTATGAAGCAAAGCAAGTATGAAATTTTCTGTGATAATGAAGAACTGTTAAGCCTTTTCCTACGTCTTTTGGATAAGACATAAAATGGAGATTCTGACCATATCTGCCATTACAAATTCAAAAGCATTTTTTTCTCTAGCTGTGTACCTCTCTACCTGCTTTCCTACTTGTGTGATTTTTCAGCCCATCAGTGCTGGAGCTCATTTAGCTGTCCCAGCATCCGTGCTGAAAAATGTGTGACTCTAATTTGCCTACACAGTGACCTACTTTAGTTTCTTCTGGAAAAAATAGTTTTTATTTCTCAAGCTGAGCCATGGCGTGTTTCAGTTCTGTTTGTCCAACAAACAGAAGCTGTTTTCCATCTAAGAAGGAGCTGCAAATGTAATCCAAGATTTACATACACTGCACGGTATGGTTGTTTGTCCACTTTCATGGGAAAGTATCAATTAGCCAGTGACTAGGTAAAGAATATGAGCTCAAAATAATTTTCTGTGACATCAGAAAACTTTATACTTGTGCATGAAAAATGTCTGAGAGCTAATTCTAATATTGGTTTACCCCTAGGTCCTTCCTATAATATCTAAGAGGGACAAAAGTAATTCATCTGAACATGAAATTCATGAAATAATAACTGCCTTTATGGCTATGACAAATCTTTGTTGATTTCAGAACATCTGGGTAACTTTGTCATATCGGCAGCAGCTCATGTAATCTGGAATATTGTCTTATTTTCATAATAGCAAAGTTTGCCTTAGGGTTTACTGTTAATTAATCATGTCCAAATATTAACTGACATCCATTCTTGGGTGTGAGCAAAACTCCCCCCCAGGGCACCTCCTCTGCGGAAAATTTAGCATTTCCATTTAGAAAGTAAAAAGGATGAAATGTTCTAGGAATTGGGGCAGTTGTAAACAAGGGAAAAACCAGCTCAGATTAGCTGGGGGAAGACCAGTTGGCTCCTGGGAGCCAGTTGAGGAAGAAGCCATCAATTCTGGCAGAGTTTGAGTGAAAGAAGGGAAAAAGGAAGAACAAGTAAGGAGTTGCCATCTTCCCCTGGGATCACTGGTGTACATCCAAATGGACTCTAATGTGAGTAGACAACCTGATCTTTGATCAGTATTGCATTAATTTTACATTCCTGGAGATCTATGTAGCTTTAATGGAAGTATTACAGATTTTCAGCAGGGCAAATGAGGATAGACCCAAACCTAGTGAGAAAATTCCTTTTGTTATAAGAATAATTTGGATGAGTGTGTTCATACAGGATCTTAACATAAAAAATCATGCCCATCTTTCCTGTAGGACCCCTTCAGGTAGCAGAAGGCTGCTATAAAGTCTCCCCAGAACCTTTTCCACAAAAAAAATGAACTAAAATGGCATGAAAATGAACAATGACTATTTAAACTACTTTTATTTATGAAATAATTCAACTATTTAAAATGACAGTCCTGTGAAATGAGATTATTATACACATACAAAGAATACACATTGGGACAGCCACATAAGGGTAACTTGAAGTCTGTACAGAGGAAGATTTCACTCCCACAGTTTTTTCATCCCACTAAATATATATACATATAGAAATCACCTTAAAGCGTTTGTTTCTTTCCATCAAGTATTAGAGAATGCTAGTCACTGATGCCTTTCAAAAGTCTTCTATGTAGATACCGATTTCAGTGTCCTCTTCTCAGAGGTCTGCTTCTGCTCTCCGTGGCCGTGGGTGTTTACCTGCCTAAATGCTAAAATATCTCAACACTGTGGGCTAATACGCGTTTTTAAAGGTCTTATAATCACCAAATTTGAGTGGCTTGTTATCACAAGGCGTGCTTCTGCCTCAATAGGGAATCCCCTATCAAATTTCAAATAACTTAACTACTGACTTAATATAGGCTTTCTGAAGAATGCTTTAATTCTAAAAACAAAAACAGAAAAAAAAAAAAGGTCATTAATTTTCTTTATTTATAAAAAGTTCAGTAATGAAATGGCTTGGAAATTGTAGTAGTAATTAATTGAATTAGCTTTATACAGAATCACAGAATTATAGAATGAGTTGGGAGAGACCTTAAAGATCATCCAGTTCCAATCCCCCTGCCATGGGCAGGGACACCTCCCACTTGAGCAGGTTTCTTGAAGTTGGATTCAACCCTAGCCTTGAATACTTTCAGGGATGAGGGATCCACAGCTTCTCCAGGTAACCTGTTCCAGTGCCTCACCACCTTCACAGGAAAGAATTTCTTTCTAATATCTAATCTAAATCTCACATCTTTCAGTTTAAAACTACTGCAACTCATCCTATCTCTCCACTCCCTGATAAATAGTCCATCCCCATCTCTCCTGCAGTACCCTTTCTGGTACTGGAAGGCTGCTATAAAGTGTCCCCAGTGTCTTCTCTTCTCCAGGCTGGGGAA
>VXBW01006365.1:136138-206111 GCA_013400375.1 Thinocorus orbignyianus
TTTCTTTTCCCGGTGGGGGAATTTTTTTTTTTTTTTTTTTTTTTTTTTTTTTTTTTTTGTGGCAAAAGAAGTATGTGTTTTAAAGAAACTAAGCTGGGCTGATATAATACATTTTCAAGAAGTTTAGTTCAATCCTAATTTTACAGCAGAAATTGTACTTTTAAGCAATATCTATTACATTGTCTTCTTAAATCTTTGCACCGAGTTCCCTGTGTCTGAAATGACTGTATCACTAATTTAAAAGTGCCTAATAAAGAAGGAGACTATCAAAGAGATTAAAGTCCCTGCTGCAGCAGTGTATGTATATAAGGGCATAGGCGGATAGAGTCAGTGCTCCAAGGAAGTTGCAGCCTAGCTTTCAGAACAAATCTGAATTTTTCAGAGGTTTCTGGTCACTAAATGTACAGCGTACTAAATGATGTGGCTCATTCAAAGCTGTAGTAAAAAGTAGAACCCATTCACCCACGTGGTGTAAGATGCTTTGGATAAACGTATGTTACTCTGTCTCTTTCTTGAAAACTTTGCTGTTCAAGCTTGTTTTACTCTGAGGCACAGATGGATAGCAACTTGCTTACATTTCCATACTTGGCCATTGAATGAGCCAGGAATAGAATGAGCTTCACCATTTCCAGCTCTTACTTGAAATTTTCCCTCCTTATATTTCCCAATGGTAACTACAGTAAGTTTGGGACAGCCTTTTTTTTCTCAAAGGTGTATTGACAGTTATTTGAAATTGTCTTTTTTTCTTCTTTTCTTTACTGACTGCAATGTTCTTGTTCAAATCATCCATTACTATTAGATCACATCTGGTATATGGTGTCTAGTTCTGGGCACTGCAATGTGGGAAAGACATGGATGAAGTACCTTGAATTCAATGGAGGGCCACCAAGATGATCATCATTGGAGCACTTGCCCCATAAGGAGAAGCTGGGGTAATGGGCTTGTTTAGCTGGGAGAAGAGATGGCTTTAGGTAGCTGGGATAATGGGGAGACCTAACAACAGCTGTTTAGTAAATATAAGGAAAGTATCAAGGAGACAGTCAGGTTCCTCCTAGTGACAGAAGGATGAGATACAAAGGATATGAGCTGAAATAGAGATGGTCAGATAAGATGTAAGGAGAAACTTCCACTATACAGACAGCCAAACAATGGAAGAGGTTGCTCAAAGAGGTAAGCAGTCTCCTTTCTCAGAGATTTTGAACCAAAACCTGCATCAGGCCCTGAGCTACAGCTGTCCCTGCTTTGAGCAAGAGGTTTGACTGGAGACTTCCTGGGACCCTTTCCAACCTGCATTGGTCTACAATCCTATACAGCTGTTCATTTATTCCATGATTCTACAACTTCATTACACATATATTTTGTATCCTGCTGGGCTGATTGTACACACATTTTTTATCCTTTCTCAAAGAATTCCTTGCCTTGCACTTACACAAGGCTCCTTTTGTCTCACATTAAAAATTGCTGATGTTTCTGATGTTTTCTTGTGTAATATTGATAAGTTGTCCCATGACCCATGGCTAAGAAGTCATTCCTAGATGACACTTACTTTAGTCTCTCTTGCAGTCTTTGCTGAATTGCTTTCTTGCTCTTGTAAAATGTACTCAACATCACAGATACACGACAGATAAGTGAATGTTCTGGCAGATTCCAACCTCAGGAAAACAAACCACTTTAAGTCTAAATTTGTATCAAGCTACCCCTCCCTGTATGTACATATTTTGACACCTTCGTCAACACAATTTCACTGTGCTTTTATGGAGTATCTATATATTTCTTGAAACTCCTTGAAGTAGATAAGCAAAATTCAGGCACTTCTCCCAGTTTATTGAGTTTTCACAGCTCCAATTATAGTTTAGGTACTCCAGAGGGTTCTGGAACAAAAGCTGGAGGTAGGAACCAAGGGCTTTGAAAAAGTTGCAAGAGAAGCAAATGTACTTTTGTTTGCAGATATGAATGTAAGTATACGTGCATACATGTTTCTATCACACAGTTGTCCTCTTTTACAGACCTTAGAATATTTTACGTTGTCAAGTTTTGTGCTTTCTGGCTTGAGCTACAGCAATTCAGGGTGAGAGGTTGTCAGTTTTACTCCTTGGAGTTTGACTGGTGTAAGTTCCATAAAAATTGCTAGGAACCCAGATTATGATGAGAGCAGGCAAAAGGTGATGCTCCAAAGCATAATTACTTGGCTCATTTTACCAAGGTATAATGGAAATGGTAGTACTTTCAACAGAAGACAGTGCATCTTTTGCAGCTCTCCTATGCCAACTAAACATTCAGTGCAGCGTTCATGGGTGAGATCCATTGCCGCCTTGGACACCAGAAGTAACTAAAGAAATATGGGATTTCAAACAGGAATTCAGAAGGCAGCACAATTTCATCTGTGTTGTAAACTAAACAGCCAGTTACAGTTTTCTGACCCAGAGACCAAGTGATTGGATATGTCCATACTATTAAATCTTTTTAGCCTTCAAAATATAATAGCAACACTCAAAATTCCTGTTGGGAGTGGTCCTTGTCCTGTGTTGATTCAGAAACTATGCTTAAATATTGCATAGCATTGTGCTCCTATTACCTGGCTAAAAAATGTCACAGGCATTATACTGATAAGATAGCTCAATATTAAGTTCCAGTGCCTGTATCCAGGATCTGATGGTGGTGAAACTACCGCAACTGACAGATTTCAGGTGCCTGAGATCGGCTGACAAATTTTAAGTGCCTGAGATTGGAGCAAAATGTGGGAAAAGCTATCTTAATAGTAGGACTGATGAGGAACATGTTGCTGAAGAATTATTACTCTTAAGTTGTATCTGAGGTTGTAAAAGCTCATACATTTTTTTTATTTATTTAGTCCCTAGTTTGATCACTGGGATGTATATCAGAAAATCATGTCTGGAGGCAAGTTGATATGAAATAAGACAGACTTCCACTATCACTATAACATATTTCTGAAGATAATGAGGACTTAGGAGTCAGGTCCCTTAAGCAATTGCCATTTATGTGTGTTAATTCACTGTACAGATTGTAAATTTGAACAAAAGGGGGGAAAAAAGGAAATTTTGAAAAACTAAGCTTTTTAGATGCAAGAGCATAAAATTAGGGAAAAACTGGAATAGTATAATTTGGTGATTCTCAGGTACCGTAAAAGTATAGAGTTTCCTCAAACTATCTTTGAAAAGCTCAAAAAATATACATATTTTTTAATTTTTTTTCCCATTTCGTTTTAGTTTTTTCTTATTACTGCCAGCAGGGTTGTTTGCAACATAAAATATTAAATTGTGTCACAGGGGTTAAGTCAATCATTTCGCTAGTTAGCTTGTTTGGAAGGAATAGCCTCTCGTTTAGAAACTATAGAGTTGTTCCTGAGTCACTTCGGGTCCCTGTCTTGAATTTCTTGTGTGTGGGCAGAGTCTTGTCCTGATGGTATGCACCAAGGATCTCCCTAGGCACAGAAAATTTCAGGAACATATAGAGATTTCAGTCTTGGATGGTGCAAAAATAAATGAAACCTCACATAGCTTTTGAGAAGGGGAAATCTTTATTGCTCTGGTTTCTTTTACATGTCATCCTTCCCCAGTAAATTGTTGCAGACTATCAGCAGCTTATGCTGGAGGAGTTGCAACGCAGGTGAGTTATAATCATGTTTATTAAATGCCACAACAGGGGAATAAGCCAGCTTCAACATGTCATGTCATATATGACTATTGATTGCTACGCACGTCTAAGTGAAAACTAGAGGATAATGAAGAATCCAACAGCAGAGCCATGATAAGCACTGATCCATGGGTAAGTCAATTATTTGCTAACCTGCGGTGCTTTTCCTTCACTTTATGTCTCTGCTCCTTTTCTCTGTTCTTCCACACTTAGAGGTTGGACACGTATGAAAATTTGAGTGCCTACTGAGGCCAAAAAACAACTTTGCAAATAATGATAATTGGAATCAGAAAAAATTGCTTGAGCATCTTTATACCAAAGGGGAGCATGACTGTTGACACTAAAAGAAAAATAGGTGATAGGAACAATAGAAGAAGTGTTTCTCTGGCAAAGTAACAAGCCACAGTTCTTGTTAGCGTAGGACCAAAAACTGTTGCCTTTATCAAAACAAATAGCAAAGCAGTTGGGATGGAGCATAACAGAATTTATTATGTGGATAAGGATGGCAGGTAGGAAAAAGGGAGACTAAAGCAACAGCAATAATAATTGTAAGTTCTAGTGAAAACTACAAGAAAGAAAAGGTGAAGAACAGTAGAGGTACTGCATGAATTAATGCAAACTTCCAAAACACTGGATGGATTATAAAAAGGGGTTGAGATAATAGTAATTAGCAGGAAAAGGAAAAAAAAAATCAAGTTATAAATCTACTTTTTCAAACCTGGGGCAGATCTTTTCAAAGGTGTTAAAACTGATGTGATCTCAGTAGCTAAATTCCCTAGCTAGTTTTGAACGTTTTCACATAGATGCTTACTATTGGGCTGCTGGATCTATAATTAGGCCCTTAAATCAAAGAAAACTAGTTTTCAGAGAAATTGACCTCTTCTTAAAGTTATTCAGAGTTCAGTGCTTTAGAAGATCAGGTCACTTTGATTTAGGTCTTGGGTACACAGCCTGGGTATTCTGACCACCAGGGGCATCTTGAACAAGTGTCACAGGGTGACAACCTTTATGTCCACTTAGCCTTGCAAAATGAAAAGAAGGTATTGCAAAGACTTCTTTGTAGAAGACAAAGCCTGATACGACAGGAATACTGAGAGCCAAGTTATGGCTTTACTGGCTTGACGTGAAATAGTATAGGAAGGACAACTGACTATAAAAAAGATGTACAATTCTGCTTGGATGCTTTTCTCCATGTAATCTTTCCTCTCACGTTCCAGCTGGGAAAGTGAACATGAGTGGAATAGAGCCAGTCATGAGGCTGAACTTGTAGATACGTGAGTGGCGCACAATTCAAACAAGTTGATTCATTTCCTCATGGTCAAGGCTGGCCTAGAATATCCCCTTTTCCTTACTTCAAATCAAGGCATAGAATATCCCCTTTTCCTTACTTCAAATCAAGGCAATGAGCATTGCTGAAAACTGGTGGGCTATTCTGCCACCCTGGGGAGGAATCTATGATGTGACCCTACTTGAGGGTTCAATTTCTTGGTTGTGTAGAAAAATAAAAAAATAAAAAAAAGAAAAAAGAAAATAAAGAAAATAAATCCTCTACTCAAAACGGTTGTGTTCCTCAGAGGATTTCCTTTATCTATGTCAATTACTGCAAGACAGCTAAAATATTGTTTTTAGTTCTCAGACAAGAAGCCCTTATCTACCTCTTTTGTTCTAGCCTTGTCTAGTCTAGTCTCTTACACAGTCATATTTACAAAACAAAGTCCAAGGAGATCTATAAGAAGCTCAGGTCAGCTACTGAGGTACTGACTAAGCATTGTAAATATATACAGGTTGGTTCTGTACTTATTTAACTGATATAATTCAAAATCTCAAGACACGCATTTTACAACTGTTGATGCTTGTGCGATTTTCAGGTAGTGACAATACACCGCTGGAACCAGGGAGAGGATTAACATAATCTTTAAGCTCCCTCAAAGCTATTTTACCACAATATTAATTCCTAGTACAATTGCAATGGCTTTGTGCAATGATCCCATGTGTTAAACCTTCCATTTTTCTCTCCCTTTTATTCTCCTTCTTCCCTTCTTTATGTCCCTCGCCTTTGCCAAGAGATGTTCTTATTTTCTCTGTCCTGTCATCGTTTTCTTTTTCCTTTACTCTTACTTTTTTAGCCACCATCCTTCAATGAGCTACCAATTTTGCTCTGCAAGAATTGAGTCAATAGGAACGAACAACTGTCTTCCTTTGTGGCTTTTACGTTGCATCCTAAGATTAGGAGGGCTGGGCTGGAAAAGAAACCCAATTATATTACATCATTGTTCATTATCTGAACAGACTAATGCTGCTGTCTTCCTAGCTAAGAGTGATTCTCCAGCTTAGATAAGTATACAATATACGACTTGGCTCAAATCCATAATTCATGGAAAAAAATGATGGAATGAGAGCTGGCAACCTGCCTATCAGAAACCGATGGAAAACAGAATTCAGTTTCAATAATTTTTGGCTTTAATGTCTTCACACACAGACTGTTAAGGGCTTCAGAGAACACTGTGACTGTCTCCTCTGACCTCTTGCATTACACAGACTGCTGAACTGAGTGAACTGGTCTCCACTATAGGTCCCTAACTTGGGTTGAGCTTGTATGAGATCCTAACAGTATCAGTGCTGGGTCAGAGCATCACTCCAGCCTATTCTCTGGCAAAACATAAAAGAATAAAAGAGCAATTTTATTCCACACCTTTTGGGAAGGCATGTAGGCTAGTGCTGATCTTAGCTTAGGAAAGAAAATCTTAGTGCTTCTCTATAATCAGGAGAGAGAAACACATTGGCTCTTCCAGCAGGCTAGACAGGGCTCTCAGTGTGGCCCTTGTCATGAATTTTAACCCAAAGTATACATTTTTTCTTCCTGTTACTGACTCCTGAGGGGGGCTGTGGAGAAAAACATTTCCAGAAAAATTCAGCCCGATTGGATCACGCTCGCTGTGTCCTAATGATAGAGAATTCACTTGCAAATTAAGCCTTTTAAATTCTCTTTTAAGCAGCTGGTTTATAAAGTTTTCAGGTGAGGGAATAATTTTAAAATTAAAATATTAACGTTGTCTGTAACAGTGATATAACAGCTAGAACTATTAACAGAATGAACATTATCCCTTGGAATTGCTCTTTAAAAACCCATGTCCCCTTACCTGTTAACAGGAGTAGAATAGTGCTTCCTAGTGGATATTCATTACAAAAGACTTCAAGTAGATAAAGCAACATCAGTGCATTTGTATGCTTGTGGCTTAGTATTTGTACAATAATTTGAGGTATAATATCCTGGTTGTTGGAAATCCTTAAGAAAGCCATCAATGAATGATCTGTCCAGGCAATGGAGAACAAAGAACAAGCTAATGAGCAGAAGACTATGACAGAGATGCATTTGGACACCCTTGTGCACCCAGTTGCTAGCATAGATCATACATTGCAAGAGTCTTTAGCTCCAATTTTTAATGGCCTAAAAATAAACGAGAGGAGAGGAGAGGAGAGGAGAGGAGAGGAAAGTTGGAAAGGATCTACAGTGATCCTCTAGTCCAACTGCCTGACCACCCCAGGGCTGACCAAAAGTTAAAGAACATTAAGAGCATTGTTTAAATGCCTTTTAAACACTGACAGGCTTGGGGCATCAACTGCATCATTAAATTTCAAATATAAAACAGCTAGAGGAGTGTTATTTTTCCACATTTACCCATCCATCTCCTATATTCACCTTCCTGCAGTTACCCAAAGATGCAAAATAGAGGTCCTGACCCATTCTGACTGTAGTAAAATTGTCTGGACCCCTTATTATTAATAAGAGTGTTTAATTCTAGGATCATACTCAAACTCCAGTGCAAGTGATTGCATTTTGCATGTCTTAATGTCCCTCAGCTCCTTCAGTTCTATTCTGAACTGCCTTCAGTTCCTGTTCAGATCGTTGCAGTGGATTGTCAAAGCTGTTTAATAGCTGCCACCTTTCATGTCTGAAGTGGCTCCATTTTCTGCCCGATGAGGAGGTGAGTTCCTGGTTTGTTCTGCTGTCACACCTGACAAAGGGGAGGGGCTCTGCACTGAGACTTGGTTAGTTAGTATTTATAAACTTTACTTGAAACAAGCTAGGAAAAGATGACAAATTATTGCACTTAGAACAATAGTGGCATCCGCCTCTTTTCATAAGGTCTTCCTTTCAGTAATTAGCATCAAGCACTCACAAAACAAAGCAAGCTCTTGACCAGAAGAAAAAAAATAAGTGTCTGAAGGTATTAGAAGAAAACTCTTCCTACCAGATTTTTTTCATGTGTGTGTGCCTATTTAACTCTATTCGGTTTTTGTTTGAATTGTATAAAACTGTTGAAACAAAATTATTTATTAGCTCAGTTTTATTTGCAAGGAAGGTTCACTTGCCCTTTATATTATTGTTATATCTCAAGACAATGTTTCTTTACTTATGAGCAGATGTTTGAAATCCTCCAGGAGATTTTTATAAGACTATGGAAATGAACTTGGCATGAGTACCGGTCTCCCAGGTGGAGCGGGTGAACACAAGCCTTCTTAGAAGTCTCAGATCAAGGCTAGTCAGAAAGAGCAACAGAGCCCAGCCACCAAAAGCCTAGTGCTTTGGTGACTGACAGGTACAGGCTCTTTCTGAAGCATAAAAAGGAATGCTAAATGATCTCACTGACAGAATAAATCTTCTATTTGTTTGGTCTGGACCAGATGTGCTACAGGCTGATGTGGAAATGTCTGCTGATGCCAATCTCAGTTTAAATCACAATTTGGCAGCAAGATTTTCCCCCCTCCCCATTTCCACTCTTCCCCGCCAACACCCTTATTTATTTATTTATTTATTTATTTATTTAAAAAGTTATAAACCCATTCAGGGCTCCTAGAAAAGTTTCAGCAATGATCAAAATTAATTGGAAAGGGCCTCACTTGCTTTCCCTAGGACTGTGAGGAGCAGTCTTTCAGGCTTTGCTGCCTGCGTGGCAGAGAAGCCACTGTGAAGTCAGGAGGAACTCTTCAAGTTGTTGGTATAGGTAGTCTTTTTTTTCAGAGTATATATAAAAAATAATCTGGTTTAATAATTTTAAAACAATGAAAGACTTTAAAAACTTTATTAGCTATGCATCCAATGAGAGCTGTTGTCATCTTCTGTAAAAAGAAAACAAAATGTTTTTTTAATTGAAAAACTGACATTCATTTGTCATAGAACATGCAGTCACAATATTCCAACTTTTCCCTGTAAATAAAATTTTTCTAGAATTACATTGGAGGTCACTAAAACTTCAGTCCAGGAAAAAAAGAAAGTAAAAATAAGAAAAGAATGGAAGCATCAGTCTTAGGATTAGATATTCTTATATATCACACACAAAACCTCTGGTTTCATTGAAAGCCTTGCCAAGATTAAACATGTTTGACATACTTGAGTCCCTGGCTCAGAGAAATTATGGTTTCCTCTTAGAACTGAAAACATGGAGAAAACACCACCAAGGCATTGAAAGAGAAGAATATATATAATCACTACTTCATCATCCAACACTTTCAGTTATTTCAGAAAGCCAGATATGTATCAATACAGAAGCACTGACTACATAACGAATGATGGACCTATTAAAATATCAATTTATCTCACACTTGTGACCTCCTCACAAACCTTTTGCTCGTGGATCCCTTTCCGGAAACTTTGCCTTCTTCCTGAAAGGCAAAGTTTGCTCCAAAGGCAAGATTCAGACCTGCAGCAAATGAAAGATTTTCTGTGTCAGACTTACCACACGCTTCAAATGCTTTAGAATCACTGGAACTTTGAAATGGGAACTTTGCAATGGGAACTTTTCCTCACTCTGTGGGAGATATTTCATTTTTCACAGTGGGATCCAACATCTAATTCTGGACTTATAAATAACAGACTTCTTATTTGTTATAATATGGAGATTTGAATATTACTGTGGTCTTTAAGTTGTTCTTTAGTAAATGGGATGAGAGTATGAACAGTGCATGACTCAGAGTACTGAATAATAAATTAACATGTCAAGGGGAGATCCAAAGAGGAAGGGGAAGAACACCTGTCCCCATTTTAATAATCTCTGAAACCAAATCTAAACATGGTGCTTTGTGGTCCAGAACCCATAGAGGAAAATAAGTTTCCTCAAGGCTTTCTGATGTCTTTGCTTCAACCCCCAGATTTAAAAGGCAGTGAGGTTCAAAGAGAAAGGGAATATTTTTCTAGCTTAAGTTTGTTTCCTGAACCAAGGAAGAGCTGAAAGGCTGTCAGAGGTATGCTGCAGTTTCTGCCTGCATCTCATTTCAGCTTCTGATCCGCTAGGTCAAGAAAAGAACTGAATTTGGAAAGCAAGGTTTTAAAAATAGCAAGGGAATCATTACTAGTTTGGCAGACATTATCATGATCAAATCTGCCAGTACCTCCGATTATGATGTATTCCATGTATATGCAGCCACAACTAATTCTACATCCAAGAAACAGAATATTTGCATTGCTTTAATTCCAAAGCAAATTTATTCCAAATGATGAAACTGAGTTGATGGTATGAAGAATTATCATCAGAGTTCGCAAACTTTGTCAATATACATATGGAAGAATTTCAAAATTGTTTTTTTTTCTTGTGTGTGTCAGGATTTAATTTTGTCGCTGGATTTCATGACAGAGCAGACATGTACACCAACTGTTCAGGCATCCAAGGAGTTTGTTGCTCCATGCCAGTGTGTTACACAAGACTGTATAACCAAGGCTTCAAATGATATTTCCATTGACAGAAAAAGGTAGGCAACCTTCCCAGGTAAATCAAGTTTTCTCAATGGTGAAACAGTTTGCACTGCAGTCAAATGTAGCCAGTTCCTTGATCAAAGTGTGATGCCACAACAATGCCTTGGGATACCTGACTACAAAAGTAAAACTGAGGCCAGTGGAGGACATGATGCTAGCACGGACAGCATCCACCTTTCTTCCACTGTGGGTTAGTCATACAGAGAGAGGACTTGAGAGTTGTATGGGATCTATAGGGTGCCTTCTATGGAAACTTCAGAAGTGACAATGGTCCATCAGCTTTTATGTACAGTCAGGTGAGCTATTTCTGTGGACACTACAGTCCCCTAGTCATTACAGATTTGTCAAACTCCAAAGCTCATGTTGCATATCTGCTGGTGGGACTTCGTCAGCCAAAGCGTGAGAATGCCTTAGAAATGTTTGTTAGCTCTTATTATTCTTCTCAAAACAGGCCTTGGAGAAAAACTTACAGATGGCTTCCTTGTTCACATGGACCCTCAGATGCAGAATCCAAAAATCATAAATTCTTTATTCCCTCCTTTTCTGCACCTACAGGAGACACTAGGCCAGGTCACGAGCAGTGGCATGCTACCAGTGGTGATCTGTACATCTTCATACTTGATATAACAGGGAAACAGAGACGTTCTTGTGAAAGTACCTAGACCTTACCCACAGACTTTTCTTCAAAGGCATCTGCACTCTGACTGCTGAAGCAGTCTATTGTTTTGTGGTTCTGTTAGATGTGTCCTTGCTCCAGGAAAACTTGACAGCAACAATAGCAAAAAATGCGAGTGAATATCAAGTATATGCTGTAATGCATATTTCATCAGAGCTCAGCAGTCCTTTCTCTGACTCAAAATAAATACTCTTCTTTCACTGTGACTCCCCAAATACAAACACGACACAAAGCCTTTCCAAAAAACTATAGTCAAAACTGGAAGTCCATTTTATCAGAAGTGCTGTTACTTCAGTGTCCTGTTTATTTCGCTGGAAGTCTCAAGCTCCATCAACAGTTAATAGAGAATCTGCTGCTTTAAATATCTAGGTTCGTTTCGCTGAATACTGAGAATATTCAGCTTTTTCTCCAATTAATGTGGTGAATACACGCTTTCTGTTCTTATTTAAGATGTCAAAGTGTCAGATTGTTTCTTTACAGTTCAAACAGGAGACACGTGTTTACAAAAAATAAAATAGAATAGTTCAGTCACAGCTGCAGTTAATCATTTCAGAAATGATACAACAAGATAGAAATACTATTGTATTATGGTATAACATGACATAATTATGACAGGCCTTGACATGCACTGGGCCTGATTGTCTGTCATGCAACAGTGCTGCTGAATCGTCACGAAATCAGTCTTAATGCAAGCAACGCAAAATACTATTTAAGCCGGACAAATTCAGGCAGAGCAAAAGAGTGACGTGTTTTAACAGTGAGAGGAATTGACCTCTGCAGCAAAGATTTTGATGGATATTCTATCTCAGGCCAATTTAGATGACAGTTTTAATTTTTTATTGTATCTTTCTAAAAGGAAAGACTTAAAGCACAGAAATATTCAGTGTTATCTAAACTAGATGAATAGCAGCAACATTTTCTAATTGACAGAAAATCTACTGTTAATTCTTCTACCACAAAACTGTCAAGCGCATTTCTTAAAGGAAGATAGTTTTTATCAGTCCTCCTCTAGAATAATTAATCATTGATTTACAGCTTCTATCTGCATGTGATTTAAAGAGTCCTGATTTTCAGGAGGTGATGACACACTCATGACATCTCTTCCAAGTGTAACTGTCTAATTATTAAATTTGTTGTCTTCTCTGACTGTTTTTGTGGCTAACAAATTAATCTATGAGATATAAACAGCATGGGACCTGTGGAGGGCCATTTAACAAGCTGTTTTTAAAACTAGATGGCCCCCTAAAAGTGGGTTTTAATTAGCTGACTGGCTTTGCATTGATAAGCTCTCCCTTCCATAATTGTATCTCATGAGCTTTCTCAAATAAAATTAATTAAAAATAACACTTTCACTAATTTTATTCAAGCTTGACAGGCAGAAGTACTTCCAGTGCTGTGGTATTAGAGCATGAACAACCCTACAGGTGGAGTCTTTTTCTCCTTCATAGTTAACCTAGAAAGTCTCAGGCTAAGTGCATTTTCCAATTCTATGGTATTGGAAGGAAAGTATAAGGCTTTATAGCCAAAGGGGCTATAAGTCAGAGTTATTTGAAGGATTAATATGCCAGAGGCCATCATCTTTCAATATTGCAAAATGAGTTAATGGCTTTCATTGCATAGAGTATAAAACCACAAGAGATCCTGCTAAATTTTGACCTTCTGTCTATCATTGGGCACTGTGTTACCCAATATCATACCCGGGATTTGAGTTAGTCAAAGCATTTAAGTTTCAGGGTTTGTCAGCTGTGTGTCATGTGCAGAGAAAAAGAGAAGCCACGGTGTGACCAAAACCTAAGGCTGCAAAGCATGGAAATCAGTTGGATGTGCTTTTCCCACTTCATATTTGAAGATAAATTGCACACTAATTGCAGCCCAGCAGTGAAAGGGAATCTACTACACCCACAAAATCCAGATCTTTGCGAGTCAGAGCGAAGTGGAAAATTATTTCCTGATTCCAGTAAGTGCTCTGACTCTGAAAGAACATGAAATACCTGTGCTACCTTTGAGCACTGCGCAACATCATCACTGATGTCTCTGAGGAAGACCAAGAAAAATCAACCAATCAACTCCAAATATATCTGGTTAATGGTGTACTCTGGAAAAGAAACCATTCCTTCAGCCCTTTAGGCAACTGAGGCATGACACAGAATTATTATCTTTCTTAATGAAGGCACTTTGAACATGTCAGGAGCGTTTTATCCATTTAACAGAAGACAAGTCTGTGAAAGAGAAGAGTGGACATGAATAGGGTATGAACTACCCTTCCCACCCTTCTCCAAGATCTTCCCAGCTCATTGCTGAGTGCCAGTTTGCAGAACACTGTAAGTGAAGACTGTGTGTACATCCCCAGGACCAAGTTTGTTTCCAGACAGAGAGTAGCTCTGCTTTTCAGAGGTTAGGAAGTAAAAAAAGAGAAATGGTCAATACTTGGGGCTGGAAAGCAAGGCTGCTTTTCAGAATGATCTCAATGTCAGGATGATGAGGGAAGGGTCTTAATAGCTCAAACCAACCTCACCTAGAACTGCCTTCCCCGCCTTTTCCCTATGGATCTAGCAGACCCATTTAAACTCAGACCTGTGGTTCAATACCTGCTTGAGTTAATTTGTGGGTATGTTGGTCTCCAGTCCTGCCTCTGACCTTGCTTCCTGGATGGACTTTGGACCTATACTATAGCTTTCTCTCCAGCTCTGTCTCCTGCCTTGTCCCATTTGATTCCTGGTTGGGGTCCCTGGAAGAACCATCTAGTTCATCTCACTGTGTCTGAGGCTGTTTGCAGATCCCATTTCCAGCACAGAGCACTACCTGGTATGTTCATCTTTGAGTAGAGATACTGTCTGCATTGGGGTCAACCTCAAATCCTGGCTTGTCCTCCTTTGTGGCACAGTTACTTGAGGATAAGTCCACACGAGCATGTTCTTTCAGTGACCTGCATGGGGGGCTATAACAGCTCCTGTGAAGACAGTGGGTTGAGAAAAGTGAAAATAATTCAAAAGTGGACTTGAAGAGAAACAATATCCAGCTCTGTGGTTCTCAGTGCAAGACAGGTATTGATATACCAGAGCAAGTGCAAGAGAGATCCATGAGGGTTGTTGCAGGATTAGAGCACGTGATACACAAGGAGAACAAGGTTTGCTCAGCAATAAGAATAGAAGGTTAAGGGCAGATCTTATTTTTTGCCTCCAAAGGGCACAGACATCACTTAGGCATTTTGACCATGCACAGTTGATAGGATGAGAGGTAACAGACATGAGTTGCAACTAGAGAATCTCCAGTGGGGAGTCAGAAAATTTTTCCAACCACACAGATGGTCAAACATTGGAAGAATGGCCCAGAGAGGCTGTGAAACCTTCATCCTTGGAGACAGTCAAACCTCACTACTTAGAGATCTGAGCTGCCTAGTCTGATGAGGGGACTGGCCCAAGTCAGTTGCTACAAAGGTTGTTTCTAACCTGTTTTATTCTATGGCTCTAGTAAAATCCTTTAAAAAATATTTAGCCACAGAAAATGCCCAAGCAAACAGCACAAATGAACAGCTGATGTCTGAAACCACAACAGAGTGACAGTTCTCCCTATCCTATTTCTTCTCCCTGCCTTTATTAGCAGGGGTTGGTCTCTCAAAATGGAATTATTTCTCAGGAGTTTATCTGTTCCTTCTGTGCCAAGAACAAAGGAAAAGAAATATTGAAAATGAGTGTGATGTGAGCAGGATCATTGCAAAGTAAGATGTTTTTCAAAGTTTCCCAGGAGGTATCACTGGTTTTTTAGATCCATCTGGAATTCAGTCATTGTTACTTGCCAGCTGCTTCTGGGACCTTCCAGTTGTTTCTCCTCTTCTGGACACAACATGTAGTGGGAGCAGTTATTGCTGCTGATATAACTCTGAAGGACAGGAACAGTAGCTGGGAATACAGGCAGCTTTTTGAGGTTTTTTTTTTTGCATTTTGAGCTGGACCAAATTTATTTTGCACTGTCTTGGCTGCTTACAGCTGAGGTTATTGGAGGGTACAGCCTCTGAAAGGCCATGCAGAATCCAGCCTCTCTGCTACTCCCAAAATGAGAATCTCTTCACTGCACAATCCTGACAGTTTTATTTAATGTTACAGGCATTACCAAGAGCTCAGCTTTGGAGCACATTTAATTTACAGAAGAATTAATAAGAACCTATGGACTCTAGGTATTAGACTTTGCTACACAGCAAATTGCCCAACCGCAATGTAAAACCAGCAAGAATCGAACAAAACCGGTTCTATCCAAGCATTTAAACACAACACAGTCTTTTTCTGCCTCTTCTGCTGTCTCAGTTTGGATTACTGACAGGCTCTGACTCCCTCACTGTCAACAGCGAAGAGCTACATCTATAACTTACTGCAGGTGCTAAACTTAAGCACTGCATTGACTCCCCACTGACTACGATCAATTGTATTCCTGAACAGTAGATAGCTTGACTAACACATCACACTCCTACAAAGGTGCTGTACTCTTTCTTAAGTTTCCTGGAAAGTGGTCGGAATAACATTTCATAGATGTTTGAAGAGTTTTGTGAACGCAGTTCAGCTTAGTTGTCTTAGACACCTGCAAGCTTAAGGTAAAAGAAAAAAAAAAATCCAACTTAAAGCAATTTCTTGGGAAACAAACATTAAGATGCTTGTCCTTGACAGGGTTGGAAAGTTAGGAGCTATACATTTTTAGAAGAAAAAAAATCAATGAACCCCTAAAGTGTGTTTTTCTGGGTGTCTTAAGGCTAGTCCTGCTTTGCACCCCATATTGATGCCTTGGAGGTTCAGGCTTTTAGTATCACACAAATCTAAAAGAAATGTGATAATACTGAACATGACAACATGTTGCTAAAAACAAGCTGCCAGGCAGTTTTAAAAAGCTGTCAGACTACCTGTCAATAAATGTACATTGTATGGTGAAGTGGATCCCAGCTGCAAATTCTAGGAGATAAGAGGGCATTGAACGCCCCACAACGTTTCTCTTAAGATCTTCTCTTCTCCCTAAGACACATGGGTGGGATCTTAGGGCAGCAAGGATGCAAACGGACTGATGGTATCAAAAGAAATGTCTCGGTAACAGTATTGGCCTTTCTGGTTCATATTCAATCAGGCAGCATCTCAAATCTTCTGCTCTGTCAAATAATGAATCAAGACATTAGTAATAGGATGAAGCCTTTTGCCCCCAGGTTACTGGTCTGAATGTAGACAGGTAACAAAATTCGAGATGGGTGCCTATTAGCTGGTTGTCATACTGCCAAAACAATCAGAATTTAAGCATGTTCATATCCTGGGGGTCAACCTATGGCATTCCTAAATCAAGTATTGGTTCCAGGGAGCTAAGTCAGGGTTTGCCAAAGATGTTCATCAGGGTGTGATTCAAAACTAAGTTGATATTCCCAAGGTAGTTTGCATATTGCTGGCAGTACCATTGTATCAAAATGATGTCAACGTCAATGCTGTGTGTGTACAAGTTAACAGCCCAAATATTTAAACCTGGGTAGATTTTTCAGACTGTACTTTCTCCTCTTTTTGCCAGGATTATAATATTATTGCTCTTCAACCAAGCAGCCATTATTAGCTCAATTAGATCTACAGTAACACAGGCAATGCAACTGGTATTTTCCATACACACACCGGTCATTAACCTCATATAATTCAGTGAAAAACCCACTGTATTCACAACAAAGTAATGGATTTATGAGGGTGAGTAACAGAATGGAACTGGGCAGAACTGAATAATGTTACAGAGGAAATCCTACAAACGGCATCCATCTCCCAGTTAGGCAACAGTACAGAAAGCTGGAAGAAGTTTAAATAATATGGTTTTTTATATCTTAAACAGGAAAAAAAGACAGACTAGCCATAAAGCATTTGAAAATCTCAGTAGTTTCTACATATAAATAAATATGTTCAAAATATTTGCAGTGAGTTGACAGAATTTGCATCTGATTGATATCAAAAAGCTTCACTTTTCTTTTCTTAACAGTATAAAGAAAAGAAACATCTAACCCAAAGCATATTGGGCCTGTAAGTTTTTGGTGAAGATGTGAGAATCTTGAGATTTGTCTAACTCCTTTGGAATCAATTGGAAAAACATATGTCCCTGTGTAACAGAGGCATACTTCAGAGGCTACTCCAGGAGCACGGGCTGGCTTGAGAATGTTTTGATCTGTCCTCACTGAGAGGAAGACACAAACAAGAAAACAAATAGCAGAAAAGAAATGAATCAAGGGATAAATGCTATGGATAAAAATGTATATAATAAAAGAAAAAGAATAAGAGAATAGGAGAATAAGAGAATAAGGGAACTGTGTGCAGATCGTAAGTATTTTGAGATATAAAAAAAAAAAAAAAGTGAGCTGAGCAGAAAAGTTCTGAATCCTGGAATTCCTTCTGGTTTTACTCCTAGTTTTTTGTCCTTTAATCTGTTACATTTTCTCCCACTGGTATATATTCCATTGGTATGGAGAAGAAGCTGATAAGAGGGATGTTTCTGAAATGACGCAGATTTGTTTCTGTAACTGTCATGGGATGGACAAGTGCTTGAGGTGACCAGCCACATATTACAGGGACAGACTTGTGGAGCCACATTTCAGCAGACAGGAGCGAGGAGAGACCTCAGAGAGAACTGAGCCAGTCATGGTTATTCCCAGTTGTGATCATGTGGGAAGCGAATATACAGAGCAAAACTCACTGCAGCTTGAGCTTGTTTAACTTCTGGTCCTATTGAGCTGAATCAGGTTGGTTCCATAATGTTTGAAAGAGAGAAAAAAGGGAAATCCAACACCCAAGTGAAAATAGGCACTATGGAAATTTGGTAATAATGCAGCAGAGAGCTAAAAATAGTAAAGCTGAGACCAGAAAAAAACTTTGACATTTGAATTTAAGAAAATTCCAGATGTAAATAGTTCTCAGTGTTAGGAATTATATTTTGAACTATTTTGAGTCAGTGGTGAGGATTTTTTTGGGAGGATGTGGGAGATCCAGAAAAAAACTATGTCTGGGCGCTGTTTTTAACTTGCAAAGATAGATGAGTTACAGAGTACCAGCTGGAACCAAAATTACACCAGAAACAATCACATCAAGCAGTAGGAGTGATCAAGCAGTAGGAGTGCCACTTGATTTTCTTAATCTTTGCTTTTGCCTGCCACTGTTCTTTTCTGTGTGGGTATCAACAAATTGCCTTGTAATGCCTAGTTGATGGCTAATTAAATTAAAGAGCAATCATTGTTAGGACCTGTTTCTGGAATGAAACTGTCTTACTTAGGGACGTCTGATGCTGTTGTCGTCTCAAGCTGTTCTTCCTACTCATACTGCCCAAATGTTGAGATTTTGTGGGTTACGGCATAATATTTCAGAAGAAATAATCACATTTTGCAGGAAAAAAAGGATAATTTAGAATTGAATTACTGTGTGGATCCCCATCAGGCTGGTACAAATACCAGGGGAACGTGATAGCCATCATCAAACAGGTCTTTTCCACCAACCCAGTATTTCCTCTGACCTCTTGCCATGATGTCCCCATATGGATGAGTGATACCACTTTCAATAATTCAATAATAACTCCACTTTTCACTGGAGTTTGAAAGAGTAGGAGGGAAAGAGTGAGTAGGAAAGAGAAATGAGGATTACAATGCATGGTGTTACCCAGCCGCCACATCACACTGAACAGTCGTGCGGACTTGGTGGGCTTTTTACTTTCTGAAAGGTCCTCTGTGAGCTGACGACTGAACCTCTGTCTAAACACAACACATGGCAAATGGTGAAGCAGAGAAGTGACAGCTCAGTATGAAGTCTCAGTGCTCAGATTTTTCATTTTCTATTCAAATCACTGTTTACAAGCTTCCCGAGCAACAGTTCCAGGATGTAAAATTGCATTCAATGTCCTCCCTCTCATTTGGCTTGGCAGAATAAAGGTCATGAGTGAGTCTGTCAGACTGAACACCAACGTCTTTTGCTTGCTGTGACAAATAAAGAGCTAGTCTGATGCTGTAGGCTCTGTCACCTCTATCAAATCTCATTTTGTCTTCAGTTTGTTGGCAGTTTCGAATGGTTGCTTTTCAAAAGGTTCTTCCCTGAATATGTGAATTTGGGGCTTTACATCTTTTTCTCATGAGATGTTGACATGCCGCTTGGAGCACGGACTAATGATTGAATCTCCTTTCTTGAGTATATAATGTTTTGCACTAGTCTGGTTTGGAGAGGGCTTTTCACGTACGCACTTGCTTAAACATGCTCAGTTCAACGTGAGCAGTACAATCTAAAATGGGCTGTGGGGTTTTGTTGCTTTTTTTTTTCCTCTCTTTTTTTCTTTCTTTTTCTTTTTCTTTGTAATGTGAAGAATGTGAAATTAAAAGAGTCAGCTTTAACTTCAGTGTTGCAACACAGTCCCTTTTAACTTGCCTTGTCCCACGAGTACCCTGTCACCTTAATTTCTGTTTAGAGTAAGACAGGTTTGTAGCTCTCTTCTCAGTAATTCATCTCTGAAATAATGTTGACTTGGGGCCTTGTGTCTATCTTGAAGTATAATAGTGTCATTTACTGTTAAAAGTGGCATCAAGAGATCCTTTCTTTTGTCACATTTGCGGTGTCTCCATAGAACTAGATATTTTTCCGAAGGTTATGAGACTGGGCCCTGATCCTGCTAGTGATTTCTGCAAATGAAACATTCTGAACCTGCGGTCTTTTAGACCATGACCCTTATAGGAAAGGGGATGTTGTTTACAGCTGCCTGTGGCTTATGATACCTAGTAAAACTAGTGCCTACCTTGAAAATTGGACTTTTTTCCCTTTCATTTTCTTTGTTCTTTCCTGTCTCCAGATTGTTAGGGTAGTTTTAATTTTTAGTTTACTTTAGTTTATCTAATATTCTTCAACCCAAGTGTTTTAACTTCTGTGCAATTGATACTTCCTTGATCAAATTAACAGCGGTGTCATCCTCCAAATCACAATGTTACCAACCATATTTCTCTTGCAAATTTCATTACAACTATGTTCCCTAAAACAGGATATTGTGTAAGTCAAAAGAAGACTCACATATTTATGAAATATCAGTTTGATAATCTATCTCTTCTTTTAGCTGTAACATTTTCCAGATTTAATCTGGGCTACATCCCCCCCTGCTCCCAACTAAATTCCTATGCTTTCATGTACAGGTGAATCCAAGATGATGCCCCTTGTTCAGTGGCTCCTCTATGTTTTTGTTAGAGGAAAACTACCATGGGAAATAAGACTAAAAATGTTGGATCTTCACTTTTACCCGCATCACATGCAGCCATTCTCAGTGTTAAAACACATCTTTCTCATTACTGGTACACAGCTGACAGTTCACAGTTGAGCTTGCTGTTTGTTTTATTTCCATGCATCTTTGTCATAATTACCAACATTCAGAATCAGGACTGTCAGACTTTACAAAACCAGCCATTTCTGTCATTTAACTTCTCTCGGAATTTGTATAGAAACTATAGTTTTGCCTTAAAGGTTTCTGTCATACGATAAGAGTAGTTGTTTCAGGGTTCCTGGTTGTTTGTTGCTTTGAACTAAAGAGGCAGCTTTTTCTTCCAGGTCTCCCCACCCTTTCTTTCAAGGGTTTCCTGAGATACGCAAGGACAACTTTTTTCTTCCTTTGCCTGTGGTCTCGTGCTCTGAAACAATCCCTGAGAAACTCTGTAAGTTTGGCACAGGGGATATCACCTACCTTGCCCTTCCTTATCAATCTTTCCTTCCAAGGGGAAGGCACTTTAGAAGCATCAGTGTTATTTCTAAGCATAATAAAAGAGTTTCCCTTTACTTGTGTGTGTCTGTTTTTTCCCTTGGAGAGATGGAATCGTCTATTCTAGGTTACATTCAGGTAGAAGGCAATGTCCTTTTTGTTTCTCCTCTTTCTTCTTTGCTGGGTGTTTGTCACACCTCCCGTCTTTCCCTAGTTTTTCTCTGGTCTTTCTGTTTATTCAGTCCTTTCCAGCTGATCTTATTCACCCTAAAATGAAACTAGATAAACAGTGTGGCTACCCTGAGTTCGTATACAACCTTGTGTTTGTTTGCCTTTCCTTCCCTTCCCTTCCCATCTCTTTTGACAGTTCAGATTGCAATAATTTGAACCACAGCTGTCTCCTCCTCTGCTATAATGGAAATCTGCTCTTGAATAATCATTGTTGGTACTCTAAAATAATGAGGATGTTTATGTGTGCATATGCACAGACGCCACCACAGGGAAATAACTTAGGCTTTGTATAACCAGATACAGCTCTGATCATTAAAAAAATTCTTGTACCTATGCAGATCTGTATTTATTTCAGACTATTTTAATTCTAATTTACAATATGGATACTTCATATCACTCTGTCACTGTGAACATAAATTATTTTCAGGTACCAATTGCCACACTGCAATTGTTGAACAATAATAGAAATTGCTCAACTACGCTTCCAGCATGGGATGAAGTGAGCATAGTGTAAATGGCAAGCGTGGCCATTTATTTCTCTTTATAGCCAAGCTGGCTCACTCATCCTTAGTTTAAGTGATAGTTCAAGCTGTGAAAGAGTGGTTATCACACTCGTCATTTTTATTACATAGGAAATGGTCCCTTTGGTTAATTGGATTTGGAAAATTTGCTGAGCATTCAGGTGAACCTCCATGAATCCTAGTGATACTGTGATAGCCCACAAATCTCTGTCAGCTGTCCACATTCCAACTAAGCCTTCCATTTTCTGGAGTTTTGAGCCCAGAATTGCAAAAAAAAAAGAAACACCCAACCCTCTACATTTGAACTTGATTACTATAATATATTTTGTAGAGGGAATGCTGAGATACTGTGGGCCACGTCACCAATACATGGTCATAAAATGTAAAATGAGATTGATTTACTTTTCAGATCAACAGACAAAACCCCCTTTACTTAATACTCTGCAGCTGAATGGAAGATGTTTCAACCTTGCATCTAATAACAAGCTTTCAATAGTCTTATTCAAGACCTGCCACAGTTGCTGAGGGAAAGTGTTTTTGAATCTGTCCCTTTGAATTCTCTTTGCCATTTAGAAACAAAACCAGAGGGTGAGGGGGTGGAATTAAAAAAAAAAACAGAGGGGGGGGGGGGTGAAAAAAAAAAAAAAAAAAAAAAAAAAAAGGGAAAGGAGGAACCACTCAGGAACTTGATTTTCCAGTTTGTCCTTCTAAAGTTTGATCCGAAAGCCTTCAGAAGCATTAGGATACTTCCAATTGACTTCTGTGGGGTTTGGATGAAGTCTTTAGGGAAGAGTATTTCGCAAAACAGCAGACAGGAGTCTTTCTTTCCCTCTCTCTCACAATAATGAAAAGTAGTTCTAGCAAATTATAAAAACCTGCTACGGCTTCCCCACTATTCTCACTTCAGGAAACTGGGGAAAAGAAGCCGCAGGCTCCTAATGAGGCAAATAAAAACAAAAAAAGGAAAGGTAAGTTAAATTGTTCTCTACATTTTCACATACTTAATTGTTAGTGTATGATTGATATATATATATCCTATAAAAATTACATCCTCCACAATGCAACAGGGATAGTTTAAGCTACCTTAAATCACTCAACCTGCAATACATCTGAAATGTTAATTAAGCAAGTTTTTTATCCTCACCTCTGCTCTGCTGGCTTTAGTGAAAGCTTGTCTGCCAGGGAAAACTCTCTACAGGTACCGCCAATTCTGTTTGAAGTTGGTGATCTGGGTTTGGCTCATAACATTCACAGTAGATTTACCTGAAAGATCAATAAAAGCATGTTCAAAGCAAGATTGGCTTCATAGAGCCCAGGATTTTATTAATTTATATAAACTTCCTAAAACTTTTGCTATAAAGAAAAAGGGAAAAGCTTGAAAATATTCACATTGTGCAGCAAGGTAATGAAAATGGTATAGCAAAGTTCAGGAATTAGTCTCTCTTTTCCAAAAAAAACCCCCTCAAAATAGTGCACGTATCAAAATGACAGCAGGGTATAGATGAGATGTTCAAGTATAGCTGGAGCTTTCAGATGTTTCCAATTGTGACATCTCAACAGGTTCTCATTTTCAGGGGATTGTAAGCACCCTGTCTTGAAAACATATCTTTAAAGTGCCTCATACAAAGCACCCCAAAATACTCTTCACAGCGTCTCCCCTTGAAAATTTTTACTGTGGCAAGTCCTTGACTGAAAACTATGTTTTCTGTCATTGATGTCATGAGATAGATCATTGTAACAGAAGAAATCTAAAGGCAACATTCATTCTTTACTGCTAAATGAAATAGTACCCCTCAGTGCGGCACATGCTGATTTCTTTTTTTTTCTCTCATGGTGTATAGTTTAGTAGAATATAAAATCAGAATTTAAAAACCAATCAAGCAGCCAGCTAGACTTTGATCTTTAAAATGCTGGAATTATCTTTAATCAGAGGAGATTTATAAGTAGTAGTTGAATTAAAGGTGGAATTACTGCCTGGCTTTGTTCGTTTAAGTTTCTCTGCTCTTCCCACTAACAAAAATTTTGTCTCAAATATCTCCTATATTCTTTGAGAGGGATTTGTAATAGGCAGTCTTCAACTTCAGAATTGGGTTAATCTTGCAGATCTTTAGTGGCAGCACTATAAGCAGATCTGTGAGCTTGGAGACCCTTGTCAGTGAAAGAGTATTTGAAGCTCTGGGAATGTGTGATCCCAAGCCCACAATGAACTGCCTCAAAGAGCAGGAGAAAACAGAGTAAGTCTGGATGGAGAAATCCTTGTTTTTCATGTATGCTCCTAGGGAAAAGGAGGCTATTTTCTTTTAAAATCCTTCTTCTTTAAGTTTACTTATTTGTTCTCACAGATTTAATGATTCTTGTAATGGAGGAGGGTTTGGTTTTTTTCATTGCAATAAATGGGAATATATGTTAAAATGCCTAAATTGGCTTAAAAGTTTCATAGAAAATGATGCTTCCTCTACAGGTCTGGTAGGCAATACGAAACTTGGGATAGAGAGGTCCCATCCAGGTGAGGAAAATGGGTATGTCAAAGCCCATGGACTCAAGCAATATCAGACCCTTGAGCTACAGCTGAGCACTCTGTCACCTTTTTTCTCTTGTTACCCAGTTCATGTTTGTCACTTCAGAAATAAAATATTTGATGAGAAAGAAGTTCCTTCTATCAGTAAAGCAAGAAACCCCTATTTTTTTTTGTGTGGCCAGTTTCACTACCCAGCCACCCTCACAATAAAAGTATGGTCAGAAATGTTTTGATGACCCTTGTCAGATTTTGAAATAATAAAGTTTTCTACCCCCCATCTGAGAAATGTAATCTAATTTAACCAAAAAAGACCAAAACGATCCTAAAATGAAGAAGTGATGCATGTACTCCCTGCCCCTGCTTCTTCTCAAAGTTTTCACAGAGTGATACCAACAGACAGTGACTTCTTCATTCCCCACAGTCTTATCAGTTTAATATTTTTCATTGTGGTATTTGCTGGCATTGTTGACATATCACTCTCTAGTCTCTGAATTAAAACCTAACAGACAAAAGGTTGGAAGTCATGTTTTCCTTATTTTTATTGACACTACCATGACATGAAAGGCCAATAAAGACAAAGTGAAGTTGCCTGCCTGGCTGCGAAGCTGGAGGGCTGTCTTCTGTGCACTTCATTGTCCTTATAGATTCTGCCTTGTGTCACCTTCCTCCCATTCCACCCAAAAAGTGAAAAAAAAAAAAAAAAAGTGGCTGTGTGGGGTGAAGCTATACAAAGGAAAGCTGCTTTAAGGGAGTTTTCAGGACAAAAATTAGTCTATGGAGGGAAAGTTTTGATGTGGAGAAAGGAACATTTAGAGAGGAGGCTACTTTTTCTTTTCTATTTTTGTTTTTCCTTTTTTGAGTTTCCAAAGAAAATGCCAAGTGTTTTTTCACTTTCCAACCTCTGTGAACCAAGTGTTGAACCTAATCCACTGAGCCCTTCACTAACTGAACCCCGCTGGATTCATCCTGCCTTACTTAGTGCACACTATCTGGATACTTTGGCTTCTTTAGATGATTATGGCTGTAATTCTTTGTGGGGCTTTACTGCATCACACCAAGTTGTAACAAGACCTTAAATGCAAATTAAAAAAAAAAAAAAGGAAAAAAGAAGAAAAGGAAAAAAAAAAACACCCAAACCCCCCATCTGTGAATAAAGGCTTCTATAAGCAGCCTAGCATAGCTTTCTGCCTTAGTGTTCCTTCTGACAGTGTAACGCTGGCAAAATAAGTATTCCCACTGCCCCTTTGCAAGGAAAGGTCTAGCTGAGGCACACTGAACAGCAGTTTAACATTTCTTGTTTTTCCTTTTATTTATGGGTAACTGGGATTGCTGCTCTTGTAGCTGCGAAGCAGGGCAAAGTAACCCACAGATGCAATTTCCACAAAAAGAGACCCAGGAAGACCACTCTTAATAGACATCCAAAGAGAAGGGATAGCTAAAGTTCCCACAGGAAAACACAGAGGCACATTATGACTGAGTTCTGATAAAGGTGTAAGTCAGTCAAACTCCTACTTCTGTACAAGAAAAGAAGCAAAATCACTATGAGGTTCCCATGCCTGCTCCTTGGGAAGAGCAGGAATTGTTATAACTTACCTAAATACACTATTTGACTCTTAATATACCTATTCATTGTACAGCGTACGGAAAGATGGGGCTGAGAATACAAAAATGTCAATATAGGAAAAGATAGGTGAGGACAAAAGAATGATATTTTTCAGTTCACTGTTTTTTGGGGTCAGGAAAGGGGAACAGGCTGGAGGGAACATTTACCAACCACCAACCATGTGATGCGGCAGAGTTCACTTGAGAGGACATATTCTCTGCACTGAGTTTTATACTCAAGAGTAAGGGTTGCTGCCATGGTTCATCTCTAATTCGCCTGCCACGATGTTGCCATGTATATGATGCATATTTTTGTGCATGCTGGCTTGAGAAAAGGGACAATGAAAAATTGCATCTCTAATTTCTGAAATTTTGAACACAGCAGGGTATTAAATAAGATGTCTATGGGCTAGAATGTATTTCAAGTTTCCTATGCTCATTCTGGGATCTGCAGCTACCCTATCTTCTCTCCTAAACACGCCTTTTCTACATATTGTTTAGCTGAGATTCACGTTTCTACAGTGACTTCCACAGTTCTCTGTACTGACAAACAGCTTTTTCTAAACTGATCGCTCTGTCTAGTTCTTTCTTCCGAAGCCCTACTTATCTACCAGCCCTTCCCACCAGAAGGAATAAGGAAAGAGGCTTGGGTGTCATCCTGAGATCATCCTGACTTCTCTAAATGTTCCCAGCCATGTTTTTTGGTCCTTGTTAGCTAGCACCCAGGCAGACAGTGTCTGAACACTGTTCAGGGGTTAACACGATATAGGAACCCTTTCCAAGCAGCAGGTGGGATGCAGCCACTCTGTTTTCAGGAGGAAGAGTATCTAAGCATATGGACGCAAGCTGTCTCCTCCCAGCTGGTCTCAAGGCCAGAGAACGAGCCCTGGCCTTTTTTGTGTGTTTAGGAATATACAGGAGAGGAGAATTCTAGCAGCAAACAATAACTTGGGGAGCAGATGTGGTTTCTTAATGTTTAACTCATTGTTACAGTGTCTAATTATGTGTTTACAATAACAATTATGCATACTTACAGTTGACTGTATTCCTTTCTTAAAATTAAAATAAGAGACTCATTTTACATAGAAAATATTCACAGGGGCATTTTCAGATGCTTCATTATCTGTGATTCTTTGGTTGTGCATCATTGTCTTCTTAAATGTGTCTTTCTCACAAGCATCTTAGACCTTAATTTATTTGTATCTTTTAATCTTACCTCTATGTATCACAAATTATTGGCTAAATATCTGATACTCTTTTAACCTTTTTGAGTAAAATAATTTCTTTTCCTAATTTTCACACTTTTGTGTGTGTGAATTCTCTAAATTCACTAAATTCTCTAAATCTTCCTGTGCAACACAACAGTTTACATAAATAAGACTGCCATGCATAATTGATGTGTTCTCTGTTTAATAAATAAGGTATCTGTCATATAGAGGGCAAGATTTCTGGTTGTTAAAGTAGCTGGAGGAATGGTAAGATTATTTTAAGTTTCTATCCAGAAGAATAGAAAAGATAAATCTGTTCTTGATAAGGAATTATTTCTTTGCAATATACATTCTGGTTGAAGACATATCTGAATGATGCCTTAGAATAAAATTTTAAAAAATCTGTTGTATCAGCTTTCAAAATTGAGAGACTTGATCCACTGTTTGTTTCACAGTAGCAAAAAAAAAAGCCAGTTGAAAAAAAAAATGAAAAAGAGAAAATTTTCCTGCTGTTAATGAGACAGAGGTGACTGTAAGCAATAGATGCCTTATAGCTATTCTCAAACAAGAATCAAAGCTGTAATTAAATATAAAACACTGTCAATGATAGGCTCTTTAATGTAACATATCTCAGTTGTTTTTCCTCTCTATATCAAATATCTTCACTTAGACAAAAGCCGAGAGTGACTGAAAAGAACAAGGGAAGAAAGACTTGTGCTGAAGACTGGTTTCTCATTGCTTATGACACACGAATCCTATAGCTTCAGTAGCAAATATTCTTGACTAGGAGTTGGAGCAGAGCTAATTACACAATTTCGGTGGCATCTGCCCAACTAAATGGTGCCACGTGAACACAGTTTATTTATAGATGAACATAGGCTTTAGCTGAACCCCAGGAAAAGGCAGATCCAAGCAGACTTTGCAATCACTACCTTGCTCTTTCCAGACCACTGACTGTCTTCTCCTTGAGCTCAGAGTGGACAAGGGAAAAAGGAAATAAGTTGGGAAACACAGGTGAAGAGCTGAAGCTTCTTTACCTTTGTATTTTCAAGTTGCCTTTTTAATACAAATTTTTGGTGCTGGATGGATGGCAGCATTCTCCCAAAGCCACAGGTCCAAAGTCTTTTGCTTCATGAACACACACAAATGAGAATTAAGAAAAGGGAGTTCTAGAAGTCAAAGGCAACTCTCATGCAACACCTGCCTGAGCTAATCAAAAGGATACACAACTTCTGCACAGTCCTTGATCAGCTCTGCGATGCCTCCAGCCAGAGTCTAGCCTATATATGTAAGCAAAGAGGAAGCCCTGAGCAAGTCCTAGGAAATAGGCCAGAGGATTTGGTAGAAAGAACCACAGTTCTTGCATGGTGCAGGTTAATTCTTTGCATAATTTTCTCCTTGCAAATCAAAAGAAAGTACTTCAGGATCTGAGGGATTACGCTGTTATTAGGTTATAAAATAAAGTTAAAATCTACACCTCTGAAGTAAGTGGAGGTATATAAACACAGTGTAACAAATCCATCAGTTTTGGGGTAGTTTAGCAGCTAAACCCAAGGCATTTCAATACCTAACAGAAACAATCTTTTATCTATATTAGAAGAGGCAACAGAAGGAAAAAAAACACATCTATTCCCAGAATAACTCTACTACAGAATGTGACCCCAGAGAAGCTCCTCTACAGGAGAAAATATTCGCCAACTACTACTTTCAAGAACAGTGGAAATAGTGAACCTCAGTTTCTTATTGTTTGAAGCGATGAATTTGGACTTTCTGATGTCTAATAAACTGCACCCGCTGCTGCTATATGTGTTGCCCCTTCTCTGCAGATATGCTAATAACCATGTTAAGTTCGTACCACAGCTTTCTCCCAGTGGAATCATGAAAAAGTTTAGAGTGGACTTTGCCAACCTTATCTTAAGGGCCAAGGAAAAGAGGCACTCTAGACAGGAACAGATTTGCCATCCCAGATAACATTTTTCTCCCCCTAATTCTTCAGAGTAGTCGTGCATGCAGACCCTCTCATCAGAACATGGGAGTACAAGCATTTATGTATGTAACCTTACAGCTTTGTTCATGCTAACAATTCAGGTAAGGGGCTGGCACTTAGAGTTTTGTCTTGAACTTCACGTCAAATCAACTCTTACTTCTACTTGATCATTTTGATGGTCAGAGATTATATTAATGTCTTATTCCTTGGCATGTTATTGTCTACAGAATTTAGTAGGTCTCAGTAGTCTTGATTTGATGGGCTGCTATACTCAGTCCACCAACTTGCAGCCTCCTAATCAACATGTAGGGTGAGTGGCTATTCTAAAAATTGTTCGGAGGATTTGGCTTCTAGACAGCATGGAAAATACATCCAAGATTATGTTATATGCAGGTTAGTGGAGAAGAGTTTGGATATTATATCAATTCAGTTCCTTTAGAATAGGCATCTAGAGAAATTTGCAGTGCAGTACAGTGTCTTACCCAGCCTTTAGATGTTCCTCCAGAACAGAGCAGGTTTTATGCATCTCCTATATCATACCTGGCACCTCCAAATAGAGGTCTTCAATGTTCCGATGCAACACAAAAGGTACAATTTGCCTTTGTTTGAGCCAGTCTATTATAATAATGAGAGTTCTGACCCTCAGTGCACTTTCAGATAGATAAGTTTGGAGCTGAGTCTCACTTAGTTTTCTTGAACTTTAGATTAATAACCTACTGGGGCCATTTTTAAGTCTAGCAACTAATTTTAATTGTACAATGATAAAGATAATATTTGGCATAGTGTTTTGCCTACTAAATTCCCTCCACAGACTTATGCTCTAACTTCTTTCTTTCTTCTTCTCAAAGCTGAAGGACTGACTTGAACAACAGTCAAGGCCTTGGGATTCCTCAAGGACCCTTCAACATCCGAGTTTCACAGAAGAAAATCAACTGCTTCAGCTGACAAAAAGCTGCTCCACAGTCAGAATCAACCTGGTAGTATTTTCCCCAGTGCAAAATGGCACCGGTCACCTTCTTCCTAATTAATTGCCACCCCAGTAGACTTGTGCCAATGTGTTTCGAATAGTTCTCAACAACAACAGTCTCTTCTGTGAAGCAGCTTAAAACTTGCACATTGCAGTCTGTTTTGATTGATCGATGAACCTCATTGCAGTGTATATAATAATGTGCTAAATGTTATGTATGCCCTTAGTGGGTAATTTCAGGAAATTATTAAAATGTGCTTCTTTTAAAAGGTTTGGTAATGTAAGTCAAAGAGACACTTAACAGACCCAGTGCTGATTAGTGTGGGTGACCACAGTATAACCGGAGTCTTTGATATTTCTTGGCTTTTTCTTGGTTTCCCGGAGGCCCCTTGGACAAAGTAAGAAAGATGGCTGAGACACCCTTGGCCTTCTGGGAAACTCAGTGACATTTAAAGACTGCTGGGGCCTATTCTGCTAATATCTAAACTAATTAAAATCAAATCATAATTGTAGAAGCTTGTTCACCAGAATTCTAATAAGCCTCCGAGCAGTACATGCTGCATGCTTCTGCGCTGAAGGCTGTCTCGGCTATGTGAGAAGTGTTTTACTATACAGTGAATTGTTCTCGGTGATTTTTCTCGATCTTACAACCAGCTCTTTCTATCAGAAATGTCACTTCAAATGTAGGATGAAGACTCTCCTCAACGTGTCTCCTTCCATATACACTGAACACATTTTGCTGTATCACATAATGGGATATTTGTCAGGGTGTGGCAGACTGGTTTATTCCAACTGTGTTCTTAGTTGATTAAATGTGACACCCTGCACTGAACTTCCACCTTATACACCCCCAAAACACTTTATACAGTTTTATTTGACACCTGAGGAGGTAGAGCAGTTGAGGAAAAAGAGCCCTTGTCAAACAGCCATGAGTTAGGTTCCCTTTTTCTTACTTCACTCTCTACTTGGTCAGCTCCTTCAAAAATGTAGGAATCATTTGGGAAACCAAAATTAAAGACAGTATACAATGGCATAAATCCCTGCTTAGTTTTCTCTCAATTAAAACTTGTCACTCCCAGAAATGGTACAAAGAAAGGTGCTCAAAGATGACTAGGGGTAGAGAAAACCTTTAATTTTCCTTGGTTAAGATTACTTAATGTGGAAAAAGTGGCTAAGAGGGGATGCAGTAAATAAATGGGTAACATGGAGAAGGTGAAAAGAGAATGTTTATTCACTGCTATGATAAATGAAAGGACACACAAGGAAATTATCAAGCAGCAAGTACAAAACAAATAAATACTGCCTTTTTCACACTGCACAGTTAAACTGAGGCGGTCACTACCATAGGGTGCTGTAAACAGGTTCAAAGAGGAATGAGGCAAATTAATTGTACTTCAATGGAAAACCTGAGCTAAAAATTCCTCTACACCAATAACAGCTGGAGGCTGTAAGAGTGTATCATGGGAAGGATCACTCTTACATTTTCTTTCTTATATTCCTTGGTAAACATCTCCAATTGGGAACTACTGAAGACTGAGAGGTGGATATTTTCTCTGATCTGAGACATTCAGCTTACTTTCTGAAGGAATCAGTGACATATTAGAGTGTGTAAATCCTATTAATTTCAACAGAATACCTAAATATAGTGTTTAATCGGCTAGACTCTGGGTCCAAAACAAAGGAAATTACAAAAAGAAAGAAAACTTGGACAACCCCCCATAGTATGTGAATACTGCAGAGCAAATGTTAGTGAACACAGGGGTTCTCACAAAGTGAAAAATTCATTACTTATTACGCATTTCTCGTTGAAGGCAATAAGAACTTCATTACAGACTATACTGGAAGCAGAGGAGGGTCTACAATGAAATTTTGTTTAATAAATCCCTAGTTCCATTAAAATTATTATTTCTCCCATCTGCACTCATATTAAACCTGGTTAACACCCTGGTAAAGGGTGTCACAATTAAAGGTAATTAACCCAGCAGGAAATCTGTTCTCAGGTAACTATTGGCATGATGGGGGTTTGGGGAGATAAAGAATGGGAGAGGGTAGGTTTCATATATTCCAGCAGAGCTTTCAAACCAGTACAGCAAGGGCCTAATTCTGCTCCCTCAGAGTCAACATACAGGCAGGGTCTTCAGTTGTGTCGAGATTAGAGAAGATCACGGCCAATATGTGCACACATCTCAGTGCAGTATCCTAAATGATAGGGTCCTACGGTTGAGGTGAATGAGAGCTATATCTGATGGAGTACATGCTGCTGATGAAGCATATGTCTGTCAGCTTAGCTCTGTGCCTGGCAGGTCTTATTTTTAACACCCGTGTGTTCAGCATCACTGTGACTGTACGGTGAAATACCTGTGTCAGATCAATAAGACACTCTAACTGCTAAGGAAAACAGCACGAGAATATAACGAGTATTAAGGCATATAGGAAAAGCTTATTAATATTTAGCAAAACTAATCTGTTTCTCACTAGCCAAAACATGCACATCCAGCCCTTTTGGGAAGACAGCTTTGAAGATTCACTAAGTTGAAATGAGTTTTTCTGCACTATATGTAACTGTTCATATTCTCTGTGGGCTAAATCCTATTCCATAATTTTGAAGTCAACCTTTGAGATTTGGGAGATCGTTAGGGGGTTTTTGTATGTTTTCTTCATTCTGTTTTCCCAGATAGACCAAATGTAGTCACTTTATAGATGGGAATGTGATTTAAATAATATGACTTTGCTAACATTACATTTTGAATTTATCTTTATTAAGGCTGCATTTTAATTTCATTCCATGTATCCTCATTAAGCAACTGTTTGCTCCCTCAGGCATCTTTTCAAGCTAACTTTTAATCTACCTATTGGTACTCAAAGCTGTAAAAGTTAAAGCCTATTTGAATTTTTATTTGGAAATCTGCTAGATTTTTTCCCTTTTATAGAACTGCAGGCATTCCGTTTTTGCTGGAGATTGTCTATTTTCCCTGTATAATCTGATAAATATTAAATTAAATAACACATATTCATGTATATGTTTTGTATGCAAAACCCTGATCTCTAGAGAAGTATATATTAACTTCAATAGCATTTTATTTTACATTACTGCTGCAGAAGCTCTGTCTAATCTGAAATCCTGAAGCTGTAGCATTCAGAAGCCGTACAGCTGTTGAAATTAGCAGTGAGCGGGCCTAAAGGACATATATTTTCCTTGTTCCGGACTTCTGAATATTGTGCACACTGAGGTGACAAGTGATAGAAGAAAGTTCAGTGAAAGTCATTGACAGGGGCTTGCTTCATGGTGTGATTTCTCTGGACGTACTGACAGGGGCTTGCTTCATGGTGTGATTTCTCTGGACGTACAACAGCAGCACCTGCATCACATGCAAAAAAAAAAAAAATCTTTTTTTTTTTTTTATTGTGGTACACTCAAAGAACCAAGTTTCTTCTGTGTTATGTACAATACCCACAAATTTTAGACATCTTGATTTCATTAAAAGAACGGGAAAGACAGATACATCTTGGGGAGATACTGAAAACATCCCAGACAAGTTAAGATTGCAAAGCAAGTTAATTGTGATTTGGGACATGGATCTGGATTTCATGGTTTCTCTTCTGGTGCTCTCATCATCTACCTTTTGGCCTTTACAGAAACGGAGTCTGGTGGCTGTGTTGGCATCACACAAACCAGGACATGCATATGGCAATGTGCAGTAACACTGGGTGAGCTACTGTTCTCTTGCTCACATCCTTTCCTTCTTTCCTCCTCTGCCTGCATTTTTTCCCTCGCAATCCAGTTCAAATCACTGTGTATTTGCCTAGAGAAACAAAATTGTTGGTCCTCAGTTTGATATAATCCTTCATTCCCAGAACTCACATAGTCTACAGTTACTGATTGCTCTCAAACTAAGTTATTGTATAGAAATATTTCTCTAGGTCAGCATTTCTTGTTTTGAAAAGCTGGGTGCTACCTTCAGCAATAAAAAATAAAATAAATAAAACCTCTAAAGTAGGTCAAGAATCAGAACCAAGAAGGCTGCTCAAGGCAGGCTCAGAACTGTAGGTATCTGCAATTTTAACTCTCTGGTTGTACAAAACATGACTAAAGCTCACGAGCATACAGCACAAACAATTAGCAAGCAAAAATTGTTTCTATTATAGAAGTCTGCATGTGTCTTAATTATTACCCTACTTGGTGACATATAAATGAAAATATGCAAAACTGCAGTTAGATACAAATAGACACAAATGGCACAAACACAGATAGATCTGTTTTCTTTTCTTTATGGTGCTCACTGATTTAAGTTTTGATTTCACATACCCTTTCAGTTATGACTGGATTTCCTTGTAAGTGACTCGCAGAGTTTACCACTGCAAATAATTGTTCCGAATAAAAATAATACTGCTGAGAGCAGTGGTATAAGCTGTGCATTTGTGGCCTCCCACACTGAGACACACTGCAGGCACTTAGCAGGACAAACAGCAGAGAAGGAAAACTTTCAGAAAAGGAAAATGCCACTGTTGGTTCTATTCCTACCGCCTTATTAATGTCCTGCACCATCTTTAACAGTAAATATTTATTCTCCATTGCTGGGTGTTTCCAAACCCAGTCCCTCAGCCTCATAACAATCTCAACAGTCAAAATAATTTAAATACTACTGCTTGGACATCACTGGTGGAAGATGCAGCAAGGTGAAAATCTGCCTTTATGCAAAAGATATCTCTTCAGGCTAGGTGGTGAAGTGTTTCCTCAGGCCATCCCAGGCTCCATTTCATGGTTGTTGAGTGTCTACAATTCACAGGTGTGGAGAAGGAAGAAAATCCAATACAGCAAAGATAGTACTTCAAGCATGATCCAACCGAGGCTTTATCTTCCCAGTCCAGTGAGTCCTCATGTTTTGGGCCAAGGTGAGCTCTTTCAAGGAAGAAGAGATTGTGTTGCCCCTATGAACAAGTTCAAAATGGTGACCACTTTCTTAGACTGACTTCTCACTAGGCTCAGTAAAGAGCAGAAAACACCAGAATGAGCATGGGCAAGACAGCAAACACAGGAGCATGAAAAAACACATGCACATTAACAACCTCTCAAGTATCACACAAGGTATGATTTGTATCAGCTATACACTGAGCACAGGAATCACAAATGAACCAGAAAATGCAGAGTTGAACCTAATAAATGTAAATTGATTGAGCCTTATAAATGCAAACAAGTAGCAGAAGCAGATTCAGACAAATGTCCCCAGCTGACCTTGAAGTCACATGGATCTAAACCAAAGCTAGGCAGCAAATTACTCCAACTGACCTGTACTCTGCAGGAAGGTAAGCATTTGCTCCGACTCCCCGTTGGGCTGGCAGTTTTCATATCCAGCATAATTACTTCTGTTAGAAGTAATTGACTTCCAATGGAGAATTTCTACTGACTGTGCTAGACAAAGTCCCCGAGATGCTGCCAAAGTGCTGCCTGCAATACCCAGGCTGAAGACAAGACCTTATGGGCTACCAGTGGGAACCTAATGAGCAACCTCTTCATTCATCCCATTTTGGCTTCTTGACAGATGTCAAAAAATGCATGTTACTGCTGGAACCAGAGTCAGAAAATTCCACTATGTTCAGGTTTGAATTTTGAGCTGGAACTAATCTTTATATATTTACTTTTTTTTTTTTTAATTCCTTTTAAAAACACAGATGTTGTTGGTTTATAAGTAGATGTAATTTGTGTGTGCAAGTGTTATATTCTTCTCTGCATAATTCTGATCCTACTTCTAAGACGCTGAGGTGAAAAATAAAAGAAAAAGTCATCTCTGATTTTAAAATGTCAAGCTCATGGATCTGGCCTTCCCAAATGAACACCAGACGCAGGAACACTGCTGACCATTTATCCGAAACCATTACCAAATTGTAACTGGATTCTTCATTATCCGAGCGAAAAGATCCTTTAGCTATTAGTAGTTGCAAGTTTATACATCTTTTGAATGAGCCAGCAGATGTACAGGTATCTGTGGGTTGTAAATCACACCTTGATCCACCTTCAGCCTCATTTAGCGAGAAGTATTTCAGTTCAGATGGGACAAGGAGGGAAATAGAAGTTGGGTTAGATGTTTTATGACTAACTTCCCTCCAACATCTTCTCTTCATTAAAAATCCGTGCCATGAAAAAGTGACCCTAATTTGTGGGTAAATTACCAAAAACATAGGGCTACTTTTATAAACTGAGAATAATTTTCACACAAAATGTTTCTTCCTTCTTTCCTTCTTTCCTTCCTTCCAGAAACACATAATTAATTAATGCTATCCTGATTTACATCATATGAGGGCTCAGACCTGTCTCTTCATATCATCTGTGGGGGTTTCTTACATGCATACAGGTAAGGGGCTTCAGGATTTTTTGGTGTGTTTATGTTTTTGATATATTAAATATTTATTCTTATTTAGACCTCGTTCAGAAGATTATCCAATTGACTACTCCCCAATACTACCAGTTCAGTAGAAGGACGTTGTTGAAGGAGGAAATTCTGGTGTTGCTTTGAAGGTTTATATATTATTGGTGAAATACACTGTTAAGTGAGCTTATGTGGAGGTGGGTTGTCACTACTGACTGTTATTAGCAGCAGGTTCAGCATTTCCTAAAATAAGGTTGTCTGTAATTCCACCAGCATGGTGTTCCTTGACGGCTACCAGGTAAGTCTCTAAATGTGCTCCTAATAGCATAAAACATGGAAGGATCAGGAAAATGTGATATTGTTGTATGAAGTCTGACATGGAGAGCTGTAATTTGGTTGTCAATAGAAGGTTTTATTAGGAACTCATTAGTGAAGAACACTACTGCAAAAAATACAGACAAAAACCCAAACATTTGAAAAAATTGCTTCTAGCATGATATTTTCAATTTTACAACATTGGAGGAAGCCCTAATCAGAACAAGCTTGTAGCGTTTAACCAAAAAATTATTCAGACTGAAGCTCTGCAGTTTCTGCCACTTTGAATAATGTCATTCTTTCATGTGGCAACTTTGCTTGTATCTCACATGAATTTGGCATCGCTACAATTTTTCCAGTCATATACAATTACTTAAATGAGAACTGTTGAATCAGAGTATAGAAGTCAGCTCCAAAGCTCAAATTATCCCTCGGAACATGCTTTCTGATATTTAAAGATTTCTGCTGTAAATACTCTTGAATATCTTATATTACAGTGGAGCTGTGAGAACCGCAGTTAGTATTACCAAAAGGTCTTACAAATTTAATTCGCTTTCACAGGTTTATTTTGCGCAGAAAGAAAAAAAAAAAGTGTGTTTGGGAAAACAATAATACACCCCAAGTCATCTCCTTCAAAAGGAAACTTCCATATTTTTCACTTGGAATGACTATGTTTTAAACAAAAACTGTGTAACATTTTAATTTTGATATGGAGCATTTTTTAGGTATCAGGTAACTAAAATACTGATGATTTTGTTGGAGGCAGAGAATACTCTCCCCTCTAATTATGGCTGAAAATGTAATGAGAACAGACTTTCTTTCAAAATTTCAAGATCTTGTATATAATCAGGCTAGAAACTTACTCACAACATTGAGATGTGCCTATTGGGGGCGTTATTGACATCAGGAGGTGTGAAGAACTATAGTAATAAGTGAGAACAATAAGTTTCCAGGTAACTACACATTTTTTTTGCTGGAACTTAAAACCAAATCTGGGTTTAGTGTGACAGTTTGAAGTCAGGTTTTGCTTTACCTTGGGGCTTCATTCCTCTTCAGATTACTGCACTATCTTTGCTTCAGCCTTCCTAAAATCTGCTTTCCTATCTTGCCCTTTCCTGTCATTATGTTGCTTCCCATTGCAAACCCCTTAAACGTTGACACATGCAAATCTGAAAAGTCCTGAATAATTCCAACTTTCTTTAACCTTTTGAATCTTAATTTGGAACTAATTCTGGTCTTGAAAATAATTGAGATATATTGTGATAATGTCTCTTAATACCTGCTGTAAGCAAGGATCCAGGTGGCATAACATAAAACCACAACTAGAGGTTGCTGACTCCTCTCCCCCTACTGCCAAATCTGCTTCACCACACCAAGAAGAACAACGTTAGCATAGGTACCAGCAGGATGGACAAAGAAAGGTTTTCTTCAAGCCTCCCACTGATACTGAGTTTCACAGGTAATAAGCAGGACTGGCCTAAGGCCAAAAATAAACTTTTTATTTGGCTCTCTCGGCAAAGGAGACTCTCCTCCTGCAACACAGGATGTCAGCAAACTTTCCCTGAAGCTAATGAAATTCCATTCTACTCAGGACTGCTAAAAGTGATTCTAGAAGATGGTACAACTCAGGTCCTTCAAATTTGTTTTCTTTCCAAAGTCCTATCAGCAGCTAAAGAGTCATTTGGTCATATATCAGGTCATTTTTTAAAGGGTCTAGATGTATTTGATGTTCATGTTATGCACCATGAGGAAAAAAAAAAAAAANAAAAAAAAAAAAAAAAAAAGAAATTCCAGTTCTATTTTTCCTTTGCAGATTTTTCTGTAATCACATGAATAAACCTGATCACACACATGCTTATATACCTTCGTTAGTCAAAGGATAGAACAGGAATCATCTTTAAAGAGTCCCGTAACTGCACTGTACTTTGTAGCTAAATAATACATAAAAAATTAGATAAGTCTTAAATTAAAAATATGTGCCTCCAGAAATGTGCCAGCATTTCTCATCTGAATGAACAACAGTCATTATCACAAGATAATTCTTTTACCTACCAGAAAACTTTGTTGCCTCCCAGAGAAAAAAAACAGAAATGAAACACAAAATTCTGCAGAATGTAAACCAAAATTGGGACTTTATTTTTCATGCAGAAAATGTCATTTCCTCCTACACTTATCTTTAGCTTCTCATCCTCAATACTATAGTTGTTCTTTTGCATTCTGTGACATTCAGAAAAGAAACACTTGTGGAATCATCTTTTCTAGCTTCACTTTTCTTTTTAAAATGTGACTGTCAATAAAAAAAAAACACCCCATAAACTGATTAACTATTCTAAAACCATTTGATCATACAATTTTAAAGTTCTATATCTTAAAAATAATGGAATATTTCTAATCCTAGGTGTCCAATCCCAAGTGTTATTTGCAGAACTAAGTAAATAACCTTCTTATGTGTCTGCATTTTAATTTTCTTCTAAAAATTTGCAATATAGATTTTCATACAGGGAACGCTTTTCTTATTTTTATAAACAGATGCCACTCTAGCTGTCATTTCAAAGACGTGTGACTGAATTTCTGAAAGTCTAAGAGACATGTTAAAAGTGACATGAAGTAAAGCAAACGATTTGACTATTGTTGCAAGTGTTCTTTTTAAAGAAAATAAGTTAAATGTAAAAAAACCCTGAAGATATTATTCAGTAATAATACTGGGATCTTTCTATAGTGCTTTAAATTGCTGAAGTTCCTGTGTAAACACTAATGAATTCAAGTAATGCCCACAACTTTTAGATGTTAATACTAACCTTGCAAAGCAAGTGGATTTGCGTGTGTATGTGTGCAGGAGGGCTCCATTTCCTCCCTGTATTCACATGCACAGACCATCCAGTCATTTGTCAGTCTCTAATAAGAAACAGAAGTGACATCTGTCATGCATTCCAGTAAACACATTAAGCAAACACAATAGGACCCCAAAATGTTTACTCAAGTACTCTAATTAATTGTGACTTGCTGTAACAGAGTTTTCTATGAATTAAACAGAAAGATCCATGCTCTCTCCTCCCCCTGCTGTAGCTTTTTGTGCAGTGGGAAAAGATTTATACTAAAGACTTCCCTTCCGGCCCTGCCAGGGAGCATTTTTTCCTCATAGACTTGACTTGCAGTAGAAGTTGATGTGAGAGTTTGTCATGGCTGTTTTGACAGTCCGGTCATCCTAATCCAGGGATCTGGTCCCTGTGGTTTGTCAATTATCCTACTAACCCTACAGCGAGAGGAACACTCAAGGCACTGAACTGTCATCCAATAAGCAAGAAATAATGTCAGCAGCCAGTGAGCAGGGATTGTGAGAGATGGGGATGCTTTTGACAACAGAGAAGTGTGGATCATTTCAGCATTTATTTTATTTATAGGCATTCGTAACAAATTAATTATATCTCACTGCAAGGCTTCACTAAAACTTGCTGGATCCAGACCCGCAAGCATGCACAGGGTGATGAGGGCAGTTGAGCGCAGAGATTGCAGCACAGCAGATCCAGGCATGGAGGTTCGATTCCCCGTTTCCTTCGCCCCCCTCCTGTGACCTTGAGCTTGTTACTTGACTTGGATATGTTTCAATATCCCCCTGGATAAACTGAGGATAAAAGCTTCCACTCTTAAGAGCAGACAGAGCCTTAATCAATTAATGCCTGTAAAGGACATTAAGATCATTTAGCAAAAGGTAGAATTAAAGTGCAAATTATGCTAAGGTCCTACTGAAATAAAAGGCAAGTGTGTTTAAAAGGGGATTTAGATGCAGAAGGCTAGACAGCAAAGAAAATCTAGGTGGAAGATCACAGGAGGTTTGATTCTGATCCAGTGTGTATCAGGATAATTTGGCTTAACTCCCCACTTAATACTAACAAAGCAGGGTCTGCCCTGGATTCTTGCTTGGTGTAAAGTTACCCTGATCTGTGATTGCACCAATTAAACCAACCAACAATCTAAATGTTTGGCTCCTGAAGTCCTCGTAATTAGAGCTATAATTTTGTGGGTCTTTTGTTTCCTGAGGTTTTTTTTTTCTTTTTCTCTGTTGTTTCTCAATCACCACTTTACTCTGACCATGTTGAAATGAGAAAATATTACAGAAGATACGAAGTAATAGACACAAACTAAATCATCGTGCTTGTTTCCAGCAAGACTGGATGATGACCTGGGTACCAACGAGAGTCTCTTACACCTTTAGTTTCTCTAGCTGAGATGTGGTACAGCATCAGCAGAAAATGTTTCAAGTTTTCTACCACCTGACAATTCTTCAGAAAAGCATAGAGTGTGAGGTGGGTGAATTCACTTAGCAGGCATTTGTCACCATTGCAGTAACTTTTTTTGAACTGATTTACTCATTTTTCTCATTTCCAACAAAACAGTGTAGAAAAAGGCCAGCCAACATAGTATTGGGATGAACTACGGCAAAACAGAACTGATACAATATTTAAAATTTGAAGGCATTGTTTTAAGACTTTTTTAGTAGACCTAACAATTTAGATCTCTACTGTTTGTGGCGGCTGGGAAGGTTTGTTGTGGATACCAGAGAAAAAATGGAAAGGAGAAATTTATGGTGTTCCTCGGAAGGAAAAGTTCTTTCAGTTGCAGATGTAGCGAAACTGTGGACATTAGAACATCAGAACAACTGAATGTGGTGGATCATAATAGATCATTCTATTCATCAAATAATTTTGTCTCCTACGTGACTGAAATATGCATATCCATTGATGACCTTTAGGAAAAGTCTGGGGAAAACATAGATACCTCAAAGTGTTTGTTTAAAATTGCCACCCTCATTCTTAGCTATATTAGTGGGGAATTAACATCCAGAGTGCAGGACTTTTCATGGCCATGCCTGATATTAGACCCTAGTTATTTCAATTGCAGTATTGTCATCAAACCTGGAAACAGCTGGAAGCCAGCCCAGCAAAATATTATACTTCAGCAATGCGTTGCTATGTGAATATCTCTTCGTTGTGTAAAATTTAAACCAACGTATTCCTGAAAACCTTGAAGGTATTCGCCCTACACAGAAAAGTCTTACCTGCTTGTAAGTGTAGATTCACATAGACATTCATGAGCCTGATGGGACTCATTTTCATAGAATCACAGAACAGTTTGGGTTAAAAGGGACCTTAAGGATCACCTAGTTCCAACCACTTGCCCTGGGCAGGGACACCTCCCACTAGACCAGGTTGCTCAAAGTCCCGTCCAGCCTGACCTTGAACCTTCAAGGATGGGACATCCACACCTTTTCTGGGCAACCCAGGACAGCATCTCACCACCCGCACAGGTAAGAATTTTTTCCCAATATCTAAAAATATGCAAACAAACTGCAGCAGAATCACCACAGATCTCACACTCAAGTGCCCAGATCACAGAATAAACTTATTTTATACCAGTGACTTGGGGAGCAGCGCTACCCATCCTGGGCTTCAGACCAGGTTCTTCATCCCACCCTCAGTGGGTAAGGACATACATTTTTCAGGTCAGTTGCTTGTTTTTTTAAAAGATAGGCATGCTGATAATAGGAGTCTGAATAAGATATTCAGACACGTCCAGACTTGTGCCTGGGAGGTGGATATTACAGTCAGGTTGCTAGTGGAGTGGTCGAGGGGAGATGATAAACACAGCCCATCCCCTGACTCCCGCCACACCAATGAGTCTATCCCTCTAATTTCTCTGAAGGCTTATTCCATAAACATCGGATCTTTTAAAACAATTTGCAGGAAAGTTAGATTATCAATGAGAAACTTTAAACCTCTAAGACTGCTACTTGACAATTTGTCACTCAACTTCAGCAAAACTATAGGGGAAAAGCACAATGAATTAATGAATAGCAACAAATCCCCATGACAACATGTTACTTCATTAAAATTTTATCAGCATTCTTCCTAAGGAAAGCAGGCCTTCTGTTCTACGCTGAGTTTCTTCTACAGTGTTTTACAGACAATTCACAGCATTCTGGCGCTTCAAAATTAGTTCCTGTGGAGAGTCAGCTACACACAGACTCTAGATTGTGTCACACAGCGGTCTCCCGGGTGCCATGATGAAGTTTTGCCTACATTTTTTGTGTGTATCTTATGCCTTAAACATTAATCAAGCATTTCCCAATTGCTTTCTTTGAGAATAGGTTAATTAGCTGCAAATGCATCTCCCTGTTAATTTTCAGCAAATGCATTAAACTGCATTTCATAAATATTTTCCTAGCAACCAAATAAAAGCTTTGAAAGGAAAATGTTTTCATTGCTTTCACTGGGGCTCTATCTGATGTTTTTTTTTTGCTTTTTTTTTTTTTTTTTTTGTGTGTGTGTGTGAGTGTGGAGATCCATAAAACTTACCCATTGCTGTTCAGCGTATTTCTCAGTTCTGTATTTAAGTACAAATAAAGAATAATAATAAAAATGGTTGCTTGCCAATATAATCTTAGGATTTCATACAATAAAATCTCCTGCTTGGAAACAAGGAAAGTATCTGCTTGGCTATTCAAATTGTTTTAAAGAGGAATGAAACACAGACCAGGAGAAAAAGCCCAAAATTACTGTTAAAAATAAATAATAGCTTTTATGAATATTAGTTACCTGGTTATATTAATAAACATTTCTCTCGGAGAATTACAGTCTATTTATTTACTGCTTGTATTTGGCTCTAACTGCATTTAACAAGAGAGTATCTGTTCCTCAAAACTTTGTGAGCCAAACAGCTTTGGGATGCAAAGGCTGCAGGGAAGGAAATTAATTCCTAGTTTTTCACCTGCGAAGTAGGGTGTCTGATGCAGAGATTAGGGTGTTGAAGTGAGCAAACAATATTCTGTTTCTTCATTTCTTTAGGTAGGTAGGAGGAGATAGAATTAAGTGTGTATACAGAGATTCACTACTCACGATGTAAGATTTCTGGGCCAGATGGAAAAATGTTTCTTCTGTGTAAGATAGTTTCTACAAACCAAAAACATTGCAAAAGGAGGAACCAAAGCCTCCTACTTCCAGTCAAGTGTCTGATCTGCACACCTCTGTCTTTTCTGCTTATGGCTCCATGAATCCTGCCAGTCTGGAGCTGTGGTGCTGGAAAAAGCACATAGAGATATATCTACAGAATATCATAATGGTGAGAAAAGTCTACTTGGATGGGGAAACTTTCCATAACCACCCTGCAACTCAAGGAAAGCTTAGAAACAAGGTTTTCTACCTTCTGCATGGCCAATCTAACAGCTGGGCTATTAAGCCCCAACCTGTATTTTTATTTTTTTTTTTAATTGAATTCATTGCAATCTTAGTAAGATAGGCTTGATTCTGAGCAAGCTTAGCAATATGAGTCCCTCGAGTGACCGAATGGAACAGATGTATTCATCTCAAACCTAAACCTTTTTATGGAAAATTAGTCTTGGTAGTTACTGTCAGCTCAGCAGAGCCAAGGTTCTACCAGGCACATCCCACAGAATCAGCTGATTACACAATGAAGCTTATTAATGCCATGTGAAATTTAAGTGCCAACAGCACCTTTCCTTAGGTTGCAGTGCTGAAGTAAGGACCTAGCTGTGGCTAAATGTCACATAAGCTAACACAACATGTCCAGATAGCATAAAAAGTAGGTACCAGAGATCACAATGGTTAGTAGATGTCTGCATCTCAGTGTGGGACATCAGTGTTCATTGGAAAAAGTTTTGTCTCCATGTATTGTTTAACTTTCAAATTTTGTGGTTTCTCCCCCACCCCCCCGCCCCCAATCACCTTTTTTTCCCAACCATCCAGAGAAGCCAACATATTTATATGTCTTACTATACAGTGTATTTAACAAAAGAAACACAGTGCAGTCCTTTTAAAGGAGGCAGAGGGGAGACCTTATCACTCTCTACAACTACCTGCAAGAGAGGCAGGGGTCAGTCTCGTCTCCAGAGTCACAGGCGATAGGACAAGAGGAAATGGCCTCAAGTTGTACCAGGGGAGGTTCAGATTGGATATTACGAAAAATGTTTACACTGAAAGGGTTACTAAGCATTGGAATGGGCTGCCCAGGCACCATCCCTGGAGGTATTTAAAAGGTATTTAAAATTTCCTCAATTACACTTTTGTACAGTTTTTGATTACTACAATTAATGAGATGTCATCTCATGAGTCATTTTGAAGTAACAAATGCAGGTCCAGCACCTTACAGATCTGCTTGTAACTGTTCTATTCTTAACAATCCAAACACAGGACACTACTACCCTCCAGCAAAAAGAGATCTCCTTGTCCTTTTCCTGCAATTCCGTCTCCTCCTCAACTTGTCTCATTTCCCTTTCTGCTCAAGAAAAGATAAGCGTTGGACACTTCAGGATAGCTGTTAGTTGTATGCTCTTGTGACACCATCATGAGGAAGTTCTAGAGGTCCAATATCTACTTGTTACTTCCTGGACTTATGTATTGGGACCTCCAAGTTTGTTTTGTCATGGCTGGATAAAGACTCAAGTATCTGAGCATTATGGTTTTCAGCAGTCAGTCTGACAATCAGCTGCAGATGCATCTTTCCACATTAGTTATCCAACAACTTGACCATATGTGACCTTTTATCAAAACCTCTTTATCAGTAACTCCTTCTCAGTTTCAGCAATCCCAGTGCAGATGCACCATCCCTTTACTGCATTATTTGCATCAGGGCTAAGAATGTAAAAATAGCTACTGTTACCACAATCCAGCAGTTTTCAGAAATACAGATAATGCCAGGCTGTGGTCAGTAGGAAATTGAATATGATGTATTTGCACTTACTGCCATATATGCATTTAATGATGTTTCGGGGTTCAGCAAGCTGCGGCATGAGTGTCAAAGATACATCGTGAGCAGATTTCAAAAGTCATGCAGCAGGGTCAGGAGCTGGGAGTCATGGTGCTCTGAGAAAGGCCTCAGTGGGAGACAGCTGACATCGAGCTGCAAGTTACCTTGTTATCTTGCTTTCTTGCAGATGACAAAACACAGGACATTGGGGCTTCTAGCTGCTCTCCTGTTGAAAGGCAGAATTTCCTGCTGCAATTATTTTGGCAGAAACATCTTCATGTTTGGGGAAAAATTCTAGTCAAGGGCATGACCTCTACAAGTCCATCAGACCACTAAATGCAACAGATTTTTTCTAGACACTTCAACCCAAGACCTCGTTTGCGTGAAATGTCTAGCAGTGGTTGGCCAGATGATAGAACTAAATTATGATTCTGAAATTACAGCTTTCATTACCCATAGCCAAGGCCAAATAGTCAGTGTGTTATTATTGGAGAAAGAAGAGGGAAAACTATTTCTTTTCTTCTCTTCTTTCTTTTTCCACCTCTGAAGACATCAGTAACTTGTGAATTAAAAAGCAAGGGGAGGTGACTTTGAGCAGGATTCAGATAAAGCTGTCATGGGGAGCATGTGGTGCTATTTAAGTTCCTTCTGAACTCTGCCTGCCTGTCTCTGTCCTGTAGTCTTTTTGAGGCAGCTTTTGTTAAAGGCGAGTCATGCCAATCAATCCTGGCAGGTGGTCTTTTTAGTTCCAGGTGTTGACAACAGGTATTTACTTTGGTCTCCTATATCCTATATCACAAAGGGAGATGGCGAATTCAGCATTTGTTGGCAGAAAGATGATAGATGACATTTGCTGGCTCAACATTCTTCATGTGACCATCCCCAACAGTTGTTATTCCAGTTCATGTGTCTCTCAGTAAGGAGTAGCTGCAGATTCAGAACTTGAAAATTCGTTGTCCGTCGTGGTCTCTCCACCGGCATGAATACTTCAAAGGAACACTGTGCTCCCTGGTTCTTTGTATTTTGTTATAACACAGCTTTTCATTCAGGTTCTTTTAATTTACCCATGAGTTTTAATGAGTTGCGCTCTATTTTAATCTTAGTCATTTTTATAGAAATCTGATGGTGAATTAGAAACAGATGCATCCCTCCCAGACATTTCCTAAAAACTACAAGATGCTTAAAAAGAATCTGCTTGCTAGTGTCTAGGAAAGGGCCATTGGGGATTGATATATATTTGTCTACCTTTATTAAATTATATTAATTATCTGAGAGCATGAAATTATCACAGCGCATGCTCTTTTCATTTGTCTTTTTGTCTTTTTTATGCCACTTTTTCAGCAGAAAATCTGAATTAATATTTTAGCAATCAGAACAATGCTTAGAACAAGCTTGTTCCCATAACTGCTGGTTTGGAGGTAAGCTGCATTTGTTTAGCTCATATTTATTTAATTATTTATTAACATATTGTGGCTTTTTGTTATTGTTTGGTTTTTTAGTGGTTTTGTTGCTATTGGGGAAGCACCATCAGGTAACACAAGCAATGTGAACACAGTTCTCTGCCTTACACATTCCAAAGAAGCTTTGTTAAACAAGAGCTACGGACAACTCTTAAACTACTAAAAGTAAACCCAAAATTTCCTAAAAACTTGACTATTCAGATAATCTGAATTCTGAAGTTCTTTTCTGCATCTAGCCTCAAAATTGCTCATACTGACCTTTGTTCACCAAAGGAACAAAACACTTCATCCTCATGCAGCTGATGGGACAACGTTTAATTGCAGTGTCCTGATAAAACTCTGACAAGAGTTGAGACTCCAAGAACTACATCTCTAGGCTCTGCTCGAGAACAGGTGTAGGCGGTTGATCCACATCTGTATTAGTAACCAGCAGCTTCTCATGAGATACAGGTAATCCTCTGCACAGGAGAGAGGGCTTTGTACAAACTGGCTGCTGGTGGGGTGGTCAGGGTAGACCCTCAATCCATGAGTGGGAGCTATTGGCTCAGTGCTAAAACTCTGCCAGAGTCCGTATTACAGTTTTCACAAAATACATGCCAGTACTAGACTTTGTGGCAACCAGGGTCAGCAGATCTGGTTGTTTACCCGGTGGAGGCGTTGCATGTGTGGGGAGGAGTAGGCAGGTCAGGTGACCCAAAACTGACCAATAGGGTATTGCAGCCCATCTGCCATAGAATCATGGAATGGTTAGAGTTGGAAGGGACCTTAAAGATCACCAAGTTCCAACCCCCCTGCCATGGGCAGGGACACCTCCCACCAGACCAGGTTACTCAAAGCTCCATCCAGCCTGACCTTGAACCCCTCCAGGGATGGGGCAGCCACAGCTTCTCTGGGCAACCTGTTCCAGTGTCTCACCACCCTCACAGTAAATAATTTCTTGCTAATATCTAATCTAAATCTCCCCTCTTCCAATTTAAAACCTTTATCCCATGCTCAGTATAAAAGCTCAAAAGATAAAAGGGCTCAGGTTGGCTCTTCTTCAGTGATTTCTTCTTGAATGGCTTGCTCTTCAGTGGTTCTCTGTCTTTGGTGACTGATGCCTGGGAAAGACCCTATCAGTTTGCCTACCTTCAATGTCTGTCAGTGTGTCTGGAATCCAGTTCCCATTTGTCACTGAGACCAGTCTGGAACTTTCCCATCTATCTGTCTGTCTGTCTGTCTATCTATCTATCTATCTATCTATCTATCTATCTATTTCATTATTTCCTTTTTATTTTTTATTAATATTTTAAAAAAAAGTAGTTTAGTATTTTTCTGAACTTAAAACCCTCATCAACTCTTTTCTTCCTCAACCTCACTGATCTATGAAGTTGAAAGAAAAAATTGCAAGCCAACTTTACACCTTCCCGCATTTACTGTGCTGAGAGGCATTGCATTGCTGTCTACAGGACCTTGCCATCATGCCTTTCATTTTTGCCTCTCGGAGTATCTCCACATCACTGCCTGAAAGACTTTATCTTAGTGTCTTTTAGCCTAATTTTGTCAAGAAATTAGCAGTCTATACACTAGACGAAATAACACATTTTTTGTTTTTTATCTTTGATTTTTATTTTTTTATTTTTTAAAAATATGGTTAATGTTCCTATATTGACTATTTAGAGAGGGGAAGAACTGAATGAAATTGTGGCAAACACTCTGAAAAGCTTCTTCTAAAATGGAAAACTGTTTTGACTTTTTGCATTTTATTCTCAAAAAGAGGTCTTTTATCGACGCCAGCTCAGCACCTTGGAGAGAAAAATGATGTCTTGAAAAAGACTTTTAAACCCTGAGGTTGGCTATGTGTTGTTTTTTTTTCTATTTTTTTCCTTTTCCCTAGACTTTGTAAACACTTTTCTCTGTAAAAGTAATGCACATAATTGTGGGATCTTCCATCTTCTTTAGAAGCAATAGGGTCTAAGTATTTAAAATCTCAAAAAAGAGTGTTTTGGTGTTTTTTCTTCTTCTTTTTTCCCCCTTGTTTTTGGGTGGAAGTTACCCAGTTAGGGAATAAATGCAGAACACAAAGATGTCATTTTCTTTCTTAAACAAGGTCAGTATCCTGACAATAAGGGCACTTTAAAAGCTTGTCATTGTGCATGCATTCATGGGGGAGAAGGAGCTGATCAATGTCCTTTCAGGTTTCTTTTTAGGACTCTTCCTTGGCTTCTTTTCTTTTTTCTTCCCCCTGTCCACCCCTTCCCCTCCCTCCCAACCCTGTTAAAAGTGAACTAAATATTTTATTTTGTAAGGAAGAAATAAAGCAGCAGTTGCATTGCTGTATTTTAACAAGGAAAATCAATCAAACCAGTCCAGGTCTGAGTTTGAGTTTTTATTTTTTAAACCTGCAATAGCTAAGCAACATTTCTGCAATATTTTAAGAAAGAAATACCTGGCTATTTGTTTTGCAGGCACAGATTGATCCCTAATCATGCAAATTATCAGGCAAGGCTGCAGGATTATTGGAGTACTACTCAGAGAAACCATATCACGAGCACTGGCAGTTGCTGGTTTGCAGCTTCCCTTGGTAGACAAGCAACAGAAAAACATTCCTAGTTTTGCCAACAGTGGCCTCACAAGATGAAATTCATCTTTTCCAGCTTGGTCTCTGGTTTGGATGTTTCCATGTTAGTCAGACATCTTGAAATCCCATAGGCAATGGAAAGAAATTATACCGATGTCAGATTTTATTTCGTACTTTTTCTGCCCCACCTTTAGTCACAAACACATAGTGCTTTCTGTTTGTGCTATACTGTTGATATCTGATTATTACAGCAAAAGAGGGTACAAATAGCCAGACTGAGACAGTTATTGCTATATTACAAGAAGTGATAATTACCTTAAGTATTTTATGGTGCATTCTGTAGAAATACTGACTATTCCTTCAAGGACCATCCTTGCTTAAGAGTGTGTGCTCTACAAATACCAAGATAGGTTAAACTGATTCAAAAGGCAAAGCTTGAGAAGGTACTATGACCAATGCATGGAGGATAATAGTGCTGCAGATATTGGTGTGATTTAGCTTTTCTTAGATTTTTAGAAATATCTGTATCCTATAAGCTAAAGCTTCTTGCACTGTTAGGACCCGCAGGACTGTGAAATACTTTATAAAGTTAAGTGTGACATTTTTGGAAGTGGCACATTTGGAAGAAAAAGTGTCTTTTGTTTCCAAATGAGCTTTTGCTCTTAATTCTGCTAGAAAATCCCCTGGTCCAGCAGAGCAATAGCGGCAAGCTGTACCTGTCAGGTCTGTATCTTATTCCTGAAAATACCTGTTTTCACACCTGGATCTAAACCAGTTCAGCAAAGCGCTAAGGAGGGGCTGAAGTGGAGCTGTGTGGAACTGCTCGTGTACTTAAAGTGAAGTATGTTCCTCAGAGCTTTGCTGAATCAATGTCAAAATCAGTTTAAAAAAGCTTAAGACATCTTAGCCCTGCTGACCTGCAGACAGATTCAGGTGTAATACACGATCCCAGTGCAGTGGTACATGGGGCAATTCAAGGATGGAGCTGTATTTCTCCTGCTCCCATCTCTTTAAGGTAGATATAACATTACTTTAACATAATTTTGATGCTGATTTCATTACAGTGTTTAAAGGAAGATCAATGTAAATGTATGATATCAGCTACCTCATATAAAAGTCTTTTATATAAGCAGGTGGTTTTGGACCTTGCCTCCAGCTATAGCTTTTGATCATTTAGAAGGCTACTGATGTACCCCAGGCAACTTACGTAAAACAGTTATTTGTACTCATTTAATGCTATACCTTTAAACACTCCTTTAATCTATTTGCAGTTGTAAAAGGTTCACAGTATGGAAATGTTTTAAAGGAGTAGGTTTAACTTCCACAATTAGACTGGATTTTTTTCTGGATAGAAAAGCTCTACTTCTTTTATTCACCTTGTGCAACCATGTACACGTCCAAACACAGCCCCCCCTCCTCTGTTCTGAGAAAATCTCCTCGATCAAAGGTGACTACTGCTGGATGGCAAGGGACTGGGTAAAGGTGACAGGAATTGGTACGCCTGTTCCAGTAAGTGCATTTCAGTGCTTCAGACAATTCAGGAAAGCTATTAATCTTCACTAAAAATGAAATGTGTTTGTGCTTATGATTAAAAAAAAATAAAAATGACAATTTGTGCTTATTTCTTTTCACTGGGCATAAGCTCTGTCTGCCAAACAGTGTAAAATGGGTGGCCATAGATGAAAACACATATACAGGGAGTGTAGTGATAGGACACGGGATAATGGTTTTAAATTGGAAGAGGGGAGATTTAGATTAGATATTAGGAAGAAATTCTTTGCTGTGAGGGTGGTGAGGCAATGGAGCAGGTTGCCCAGAGAAGCTGTGGATGCCCCATCCCTGGAGGTGTTCAAGGCCAGGCTGGGGCTTGGAGCAAGTTGGTCTGGTGGGAGGTGTCCCTGCCCATGGCAGGGGGGCTGGAACTTGATGATCTGTAAAGTCCCTTCCAACTCTAACCATTCTATGATTCTATGATCTCAGATTCCGTACTGTGACTGACCTTACTAAACTTAAGTCTGGGGTAAGTTTGATCTGAGGCCTGTGAATCACTGAAGGAAAAGAGTCTAGTGATTTCATTCTATATTAATTTATGTGATTGAACCAGTTTTTCCATGTTCTCCCTGATTCTGTTTCCCATGTCAAAACAGTAAACAACAAAGTCCAGGTAAAAATGTAAGAACACTTCATGAAGCTTAATAACGTAATTTTCATGTATGATGTGTGCTCACGTGCTCTGCACTCTGATCAGCAATAAGTGTGCACAGCAAATCCATTTTATTAATATCTTTAATTGCTTCCAGAAGGCTCTGGTGTTTTATTCTGTCAAACCAGTCATAGAAAGACAATTAGATATCAGTTAGCACATTTAATGTTCTGATGGTTTTTTGATAGCAACAATCGTAAAACAATAAAAGCATTCCTTCCTCATAATGGTATTCTGGGGAGCCAGGTGTTCTGCATGTTAGAACAAAATTACTACCTGTTATAAATAAAAGCTTTGTGGAACACAACAGTAGCAGAAGGTGGAAGGTATGTACCAAAATAGATGCTCATATACACTTTTCCCCTTTGGGTTCATTTGCAGAAGCTGTATACACATATCTAACCATGCACACAGGTATGGTGATGTCTAGACACATGCATGCACTTTCTTTTTTCAACTACAAATTGGAGGCAGCTACCTTGGAATCCATAATTCTAGTTTATGATATGGTATCTTTGGATATGAAAGCCAAACACAGATACCTCTGTCTAAGCTAGTTGTAGAGCTTCCCTTCCTAAATAGTCAATTTCTTCTAAAATCAGATTTCTAAGAGAGAAATTACATCAGATCCCAAACTCCCGACTAGCTGTGAAGGAAGTGTGGTGTGGTTTTATCTGCAGATGGTTGTTCTGAAGACCTTTAACATGATGCACGATAAATCTCATCCTTTCTGCTCCTTTTTTTAAAATTTAGGACAGAAAAGTCTTTCTGAATTACTCCTTTTTTATTACTGTAAACTCTGATATCAGAAAATAATTTTGATAAGCACAGTAAATTCCATCCTGGGAGCTGAGAGTAATCTCTGTTTCTAATTTTCCTATTTGAAGGCTCTTTTCACTGTTTTGATAACTAAAAACATTATATTTTCCTAAATTTGTAATAAACCCTTTCTATCCACTGAACTTCTTTGCCTAGAAAAGCAGTGAGATTTTGTGTTTCATGGCATATTTCATTTATCTCCCCCCGTTCTTGAGTATTCTTCAGAATCAGAGACAAGAGTAGAAATGGAAATAGATTTTTAAAATGTTGACCCGTGCAAAAGGATACTTCACAGAAAATAAAATCAGAACTGCAAAAATAAACCAAGTGAGAACTCAAAAAGAAGTTAAAGAAATGCAAAAAGATTCATATGAGGTAAAGGAAAAAGTGGAGTAAGTTGTGAAGATGGGACAGACATAAAGGTGAAAAAGTGAACTGATTGTTTACCTCAACCATCAGGTTCAGCGAGTCCTCCTTGCTCAGATGTGTATGTCCTTCCTAATGGATCTGCTGCCTATAGCACCCTCATTATTTGGCAAAACCAAATCCAAACTTGATCTGCCACATGTTTGCTCACTGAATTTGTCAGAGAAATGCGCCAGCTCCAAAAGGAGTAACTGAATCTTATTGGTAAGGGTGTTTTTTTTGTTCTTCGGATTTCAACTGGGAGCTAGAACCTCTTCCTAATGACATTTTAATCTTGGAAATGTATAGATCATATAATTTATAACCATACTGCAATGTAAAGTGCATATATTGCTTTATGTCTGTAAGTATATGCACATGTATGTTTATATAAAACGCCGTGTATGAAATGCTCAGAAAAATCTCTCTCTGTATTCACATAGCTCCTCTTGACAATCTATAAGGGAGTTCAAGAATTTCTGTGCCAGTAACTCTTTCATCTTTCTTCCCCTGTGTGATTTTGACCCAGACAGCTTCCATTTCACCCAGGATATTCCTTCTTGTTTCTTTACTGTTGCATTAAATAAATCAGTATCCCATCAGCTTTAACTATATTCTTTTTGATTTTGAACAGCTCACTCCTGTCAGTTCCCATCTTCCAGTACTGGCTGCTGTTTCACCACCTTCCTGTCACCTTGTAGTACTCAGATTCACAACCTGTTCTACTGAGGCCAGCTTCCTCCCTGGAGATGAAGATTGGGCTTTTGGTTTACCCATGAAATTCTCTATCTTTGGCTGGCTTTCCATGTGTTTTCTAAAAGATCTTTCGTGGCTCAAGCTTTTTCCCTGTGGGATTAGAAAGAAACAAGAATGTCTATGTGTTATCTATTAGTATTTCCAGCTGTCCAGAGTACAGCCTGTCCTCTTAAATTGTGCAAGCAGATCATGCCACTGGTCTATAAAAACTATAGCAGACACTTTTTGCTTATTCACCTTCATCAAAATTAATTGAATCACAAACAGTAATTGCTCAACAACATCTGAATACCATACAAACTGATGTCAGACACTTGAGGAGGTGATCCATAAGAGTCTACAAATTGCATGATTTCATAAAATAGGCTACTTGGTTTGACTGATTTTGGAGCTGACAGTCTGTGAGTGAGGGCAAAGAAATTTAAGTATTTCATGGTTTATCACAACATTTCTGTCTGTCTCTGAAGGAGGTCTTTGGATCTCTTTTGCTTTCATTTTCCAGTCTGGAAACCGGGAATAATAATGTCAAGCTCCCGGATTGTGTTGCAGGACCTATCAATAAATACACAGTGAGTTCAGATCCTGAAAAAAACCCAGTTCAATATAAGGTTAAATATTACAATCGTAAACAGAATTTGTTAGCAGTAATATATATTTATAAGTGTATGTGTTTGACTGAAGGATGTAGATAGCAGGGTATTCTTTTGTTTGTGCTCCTGTGGATAGATATGCAAAGAAAAGAAATCACTAGAGTTGGCCGGTGCAGTGAAGATAGAAGACATGCAAATTTACAAGCCAGTAATCAGATGCCACCTTCTGGTTCATGGAGAGAAGGAGAAAATCAATAGCCCTATACAAATAAATCAGTCAGACTGTATAATACCTGTCTGCATTATCCATACACACAGAGTGTGGTATGGGCTTTGCTACTTTCTGTTTATGATCACTTAGTCCAAGAAACCCACAATAATGGCAACTGGAAAAAGAGTCTCTAAAATGGAAGAAAAAAAAAAAAAAGAGAGAGAAAAAGAAAAAAGAGAGAAAGAAAGAAAGAAAGAGGAGGAATACTGGAGAAAAGATGGCTTTGATCTGGAAAGGGAACAAATGTCTTCCATAGCCCATGAGAAATCCTACAGTACATGAAGCATCATCTGAGTCCTACTGAACGAGGCTCAGAGTTTCTCCAGACCACCCATTGCTCCCACTCCCAGCTGCGAGTCTGGTCCAGCATCAGAAAAGAAGATATGTGCTAGAATATTACATCCTCTCAAAACCAAAAGCAGTCCTAAAAGAAGCCAAACAATAAAAAGACCTCCAAAATGAGTTCTTCTAATGTCTCCACTATAGGATTACCTTCTAGGAGAGAAATTAGAAACACTTTGTACAAACATCTCCTTGTGCTGCCATGTTTTAAAAATATAAAAAATGAGGATGATAATTTCACTTTAAACTCACTATTTACAAAGGCAGATTTAACTCCTGTTTGAGATGATACTGAGATTAAGAAAAAATATTTTAGAGGAACCATTTGTCATTATATAATCAGATAAATTCAATAAATTAAAAATTAATGCACAGAATCAAATTAATCTTATAAATTTGGAGCTAGAAAATCAGTCTTCTTAAACAGTAAGGTACAGAAACGGATATTGTTAAAACATTTTTAAAGTAAAGGTTTTTTTTAAATTACAGTTTTTGAAGCATAGCTTAATATATTAACTAAAATATTCACAGTGCCAGTGACTCTGACAAAGAAAATAAGAACAAACACCTTTGTCTTTACAATCTAAATTAACTAAAGCTGAACAAGAACAGAAATATTTGTCTGGTCAGGGTTTAAGTAAATTTCAGACTTTAAAATGACATGTGTAAAATTACTTGCCAAATGTGTGTATATATTCCCCCCTTTCTGTGGTCTGGAAAGCTTTTTTACTTAATTACTCCTTCTTTCAGCTTACAAGAAATATTCTTTCATTTTAATTCTGCAGTTTGTTCATTGGAGTCATCTGGCATTGTTCCAAGTGCAGTTTTCAGCGTTGATTTAAACAGCTGGAAGCAGGAAGAGGAGAGGGGGATATTTAACTAACTAGAACAATTGTGTATTTTCATTTAAATCCCAATACCTGCAAAAACATACTAGATACAAATAGGGAATAAAACGTCCGTCACTATCTAGTAAGTAAGAAAACTTCTTTCACCCTTTTCTAGCATAATGAGAAGGCTGAATATATGTATGTGAAGTCATATATTTATTTAAATAAATGAATAATATTTTAGTGTATCCCCTGGGTTACCAGAAGGTGTCAAGGACTACATTGCCTAAATTCCGTATTCTAATAGATAAGCCTAACCAATGAATTCAAAATTCTGTTCTTCAGAAAAGAAGAGTTAATTGGGTAGAGCATTCAAAATGACAATTGAAACCAAGAAGTTTTGCTTGCATTTTTAAATAATGATGAAAATAGAAAATTTAAAGAACAGAGTTTCAAGCCACTACAGTTCTGATCTACTAAAATACATGGTTCATTCTCATTTGATTTCAACAGAATTATTCACAGTATAAAACCAGAAACGTCCTGCATTGTCCTTTAAGAGGAAAATTCCTGTGGACATACAGAGGTTTCTGTGATAAATGTCTGGCTCCTGGTTTGAGTTTGTGCTTCATACGCTTTTATCCTCTCTGAGATTCCCGTGGTAATCTCTCTATTTTGGACACATACATGAAGGACCAGAGGAGATGATAGTGTTCATTTAGTCATAATAACTTGTCAGTCAGAGAAAATCATGGACCTCTTTGAGGAGAAGACTGATTTAAGTGAATGGTTTAATCACTGCACTGTTGAGCAAAAGATGATCATGCAGAAAATCAGGGTTACAAAAAGACCAGCAAACTCAGCTGTGTAAGGAGACAAGCACGTGGAATTAAATTACCAATACTGGAGAAATGTGCTTTTTTTGGTCAACATTGAGCCACAATTCTGAGCTTTTAAGATGAAATTTGGTCAATTTATTCTCTCGCACATTGTGGTATGGCATGGTTGCCCAAAAGAGCAAAACATTGCACTTCATGATTGAGATGATCAATTCTGAGAACAGATTTCTGCATTTCTTTCCATAATATTTTCTGTCTCATTCCTCATACTTCCTGGCTTTTGCACATTGCAGGTTTGCATCAGTTTTCATCCTGCAGTGTGCTGATGTGTCCCCTTCACAACTGACTTAATAGTTAATATATTATATGAATATTTCAAATTATTTCTTCTAAGTCTGCATGTGTCAAGAAGTAATGCCACTTGCCCATGTCATCAGCCTTCTTGAAGTTCAGTATTATTGCTTCCATTAAATAATCAAAACAAATTTCATCTGACAGTTTTATTTATTGCTTGTCAGTTTTCTTGTAGTGTTAATGAGCTTCTATGCATCCCACCAGTCTGAGATATTTTCATATATATTAAGTTTCATTCCTGGAATGTATTCCTTGATAAGAAGGTCCCATCTGAAGGTTGGCTGACCTGAAGCAGTGATGTCTCTGTGTGTTGAATGAAAAAAAATCTAAAAAAAAGAGGGCTGCAGCATCACCCATTTGTTCTATTTACAAATTTCAGCACTTATCCCACATTTTGCCATCCTTTTCTCTCCTTTTCTGTCCTGTTTGTGGGCAACATATTCAAATAAATTTGTTTATAAAACATGTTTTTGCAACATATTCAAGTAAATTAGACTAACCAGCAAACCTATTGTGTTAGCTGTTATCTAAGGGAGACACTTATCAATAATATGATATGTTATAAGACAATAATGGTTCTAGCCTTAAATTAATATCTTCTTGAGATACTTCTTTACAAGGTAGTGCAGACACCAGCTGTTTATGCCTGCAACAGACACAAACTGTTAATTTGGGGTGAAAGGAGAAAAATAATCCACACCTGGAAGTGTTCCATCTAGGAATTTAATAGAAGGCACTGAAAATATGTGCATCGGCACAGAGAACAACCTCCTGTGGAAGATTGTATTAAAACCTATGAAGGAAAGAAACCTCATTGTTCAATGTGAAGCACTTAAGAATTTCTGAGAAAAGCTCTTTTTTTTTTTGATTTTCCCCAATGAAATTTGATGGAAATTTTCCATAAGGGGCTGAGTGATGAAACAAGAGCAAACTTTGCAGCCAGCTCATGGCATTTCCTGTAACGCTGACCTTACACACCTAGAACTAGAAGGACGTGCAACATGAGCTGCAATCACGTCTGAATGGGACTAACCTCTTTCTGCCAGTAACAATAGAATTTACCTGATTTGAAATGTACTTCCAGCAGTGGACATGCCCCATGTGCTGCCCTTGCTAAGAAAGAAACTTCCAGCACAAGCCTGACAGCTCCCATTATGCAGAGTGGGCTAAGATATTAAACAGTAGGCTTAGAAAGATAAAAGAAAAAAAAAAGAAGGGGGGGGGGGAAGAAAAAAGCATCAATTCCATCTTTTCCAGTGCTCTGATAAAGGTCCCTTAAAAATATGCTTTAAAGAAGCCAGCCAGCTTTCATCTGAACAGGTCAGGAGCGGAGAGAAACCTTTACAGCACATACAAAGAGGCTACAACGTTCAGTTTGGATAGTGCCTTACCTGATGAATTCTGATTGCATCCTCATTTGACTCGTTTAAACTGTTACTAAATGTTCTTTAACACCCAGTGAACTAAACACATTGAGGAGAACTTAGTTTGAAAGCTATTATCGTATTCATTTCTTTTACACTTCTGAGAACATTGCTTATGGCACCTTACGAATTCCTGTGAATTCCCTTTTTAGTACCTTAGATAGAGGGTGTGAAAGAGAATATGATCAAAATTAATGCTGAAACATCTCCATAGGCAAAAAACTGCCTGGAAAATCAGGCCTTAAGGAGAATTCACTGTTCGACTTTGGCTTTACATTCATAGCTGAGTGTATTCTAAGTGTTTTATATGGAAAGTAACATAGATGCGAGCACTTGGCTTACCAGTGAATTAGGAAATCCTGCTGTTCTACCACTTTGCACAAAGTATGGGAACAGAAGAGAGATGATACATAAGGTGTAAACAAGAGTATCTCTTTTTTTCAAAGAGCCTGTTCTCCCATCAGCAACAGGGCTCAAGACCTGCAGGTGAAGCCCTAATGATCATATGCTAATGACTAGGTAGTGTTTTAGAAACAACTCAAATTATAAAAATTAAAGTAATTTTTTTCCTGGCACAAGTTGAAGTCAAGTAATGGGAAAAGTACTGTGGATGAAGGGAATAACCTAAATGGTTGATACCTGGAACCAAGGGTATCTAGAATTTCAGTATTTGTGGGGTTGCTCATGTATTATTCCTGTGTTATAACTTCTTGGAAAACATTAATATGTGAACATTGTTGATGTAAGAGAGAACATTTTTCTCCCCGTCCCTTGCAGAACCGAGGGCAAAGGTACAAAACTGCAGCCTCTGAAAGGTTTTGCATAGCTAAATCAGGTCTTAAGTGACTAACAAAATTAACTCAGACATAATCTTTTGCTAAATTCGTATTCCCAGTGATGTTCTGAGAACAAATTTTCCTCTTTAATGCATGGGTTATAAAAAGAATAAGGAGGTGCTAATGTGCAAAAATGGATGATATTTTGATTACACCCAGATGTGATTCAGGATTTGCCAGTTGTAATTTCCTTGCAATTAGCTTCAAGGTCTCTTCATATTATGAGAGCTTCTCTGATGAGTGAAAAGTACAAACAAGAGAGAATTGTGGTGTCATCTGACACACAACGGTTCTGAGGACACTCAGTTATGTGAAAATTTCTGTGACTTTAAGAGGCATACATAGAAATGTAACCAAATTTGTACAATCTAACTTTCATCGTGTACGATGCAGATGCCTGTCACCAAATGCTCTAATCTCCCTGTAGTAAAAAAGGAGAAAGAAAAAAATGGAGGAAAGACTTTCAGGAATCAGTGCAGCTCATTCCAAATAAGTATTTCAGAGAAGTCAGATAAGTTAGTCTGAAAAACTCCATTCCTTGGTGTTGGCTTTGGTGCTTATGGCAGGAGACCAGCTCTACAGATATTTTAGGTCGGGCAAGATACATCCCATATATGGTGCCTATATCAAATGTGACCTGAGGGATATAACCACCTTCCATCTCTCCTGAGGTTATAGACATAGAAACCCTGCAAACTGGGGGTTAATGTCAGAAGGGAGGAGAAGCATCATGTTGTGTTCTTTTACTGTCTACACAACACCCATCCATGGATCTGAAATCCACCTGATATCTCCAAGAAACCCCACAGTGAACTGCAACATACAAGCAGATTGAAATAGTAGGCTTGCATATAATCTTATGTGCATTTAGAAGGAGAACTTCTTGGTTTCCTGAAAATAAGCATTATTTCCAAACAGTTCATTGCATAGCATTCATCATATGGAATTGGTTTGCATGTGTGTCTGTGTTTTTCTTTCCTAATCCTGTTGACTGCACTGTATTTTAAAGTCAGATGAAAGGAAGAGCAAGCAAACGGAGTTTTTTCCATTGCTTTGATGTCACTAATGTTCTGTCAACTGGCTTATTAAACCATACACTCTTAGTACTCTAAGCAAAAGCTTGAGTGCTTTACAAGGTGTCTAAAAATATACTGTGATCCTTAAAAGTATGATCGTACTTATCGGACAAGACACTAAATAAAAGATGATGCTCAAGACCTCGTTTATATTTTATTCACCTTTACATATAAGTTTAATCAGGGTGGCAGAATTTTCCATTCAGTCATAGTCGGTTAGGGAAATCTTGCGGAGTCTGGAGGTGAGGTTTTTACACTATGTATTTTAAAAACAGTTTAAATAACACCATCCAGCTAATTTCCAGTGTGGGGTAAACTGGAATGAAAATGACACTGAGAGAAGAAATTGCTTGCAGCATCATTTTGTTGCAAAGGAATACAACAATCCCGCAAAGGAACAAGAGAATCGGTGAGAAGCACTGAACTCAGAAGTCTTACGCATAGTGCAAAGAAGCTAAAATTCTGGTTTGATTTACAGGTCCAAACTGACATGTTGTTGCATTTACAGTGGCTCCTTCCTTGCTCTGCAGAGAAAGTTCTTCACTGGTCCCTTTACCTGGGACTTTCTGCATTTGCTCAATCCCTGCAAGATTCCTGAACTTGTTCCATAAATCCCGACTGAATGGAGAGAGATTGGGTGAGAAATATCACCAGGTGGTCAGAGTTTTTGTTTGTACAACTTGTCATCCCTTAAATAGTGAGACACACAAAGATTTGTCTCCAGGCTCCCTTTTGAGAGAAAAGTAATTATGTGGAGACATTTCCAAACTGTTTGCTCTTTACTGGGACCCAAACAATGAGAATGCGGTATTATTCCCCAAATTTTGACTTAAATTCCCTTTTAGAATAATGAGTCCAAATTTTAAAAAGGCTTTGTATTGTGTTGAGCCCCTGGCTCTGTTGACATGAGCAGTGACTCTCCTTTTGGCTCCACTGGGACCAAAATGTTATACTCGGTTTCTTTTCCAACTAAACAGAAAATGTTTCCTTAGTATTTGCTCTATTACTTTATCTCAGATATTTTTTTTTCTTTTTGCTGCTGAGTAGCTTTCCCAATAAAACTGGGTCACAGGAGTAACAAGAGGTAGCTTCAGAAGACGAGTAGCTCTTGCTCTTTCCCTGCTTTTTGTTTGGTTCTTTAAGCCTCTGTAGAGCTTTTAATCCCAGAACTCTGGATGGGATTCAACAGGCTTAGCAACAAAACATGAAAGCTTACCAAAAGCACCCCAGAAAGGTCTGCATTCTGTCTGCCTTTTTCCTAGTTGGTCACTTATTTATCCTGCTCTCATACCTATCATTTTTAATTACTTTTCTTCAGTTTCAGAAGCCACATACTGCTGCTTTGCATTTGAAAAAAAAAAAAATATAAAAAGAATAAAAAATCATCTGGCTTGATAGAGCCATGCAGTCAAGCTGAATGGGGAATCTGCATTTCTACTTCCAAAGGCAGCCTCTGGGTCAGCAGATGAAAACTCTGAGGTCAAAATGTTGTCAGTAATGAGATCTCAGGCATTTCAAAAGTTCACATAGCTCTTTGTACAATGCAGGAGAATCCCTCTGTTTCCTCTGGTGCCGTTTCATGCTAATTTGGAAGCTGCAAACCGGCATGAAACATTTCAAATGAAACATCAGTTCATCTTGGATCCTAATTTATGGCTTTTGCAGAGTGCTGGGGTTGAAGCTGTTGAATTCTTAAGAATGAGAAAAAGACAGCATATGTAGCTAGATAGTACACCAGTGAAATGAAGAGTGAATTAATTGCAAATATTCCAAATTATATCTTTTATCTAAAGCCAGAGGCAAGTTATTATTTCCTGCTTTATATTTTTGACAAACACTCCCATTATAAAAGGTGCAATAAACCAATTTTTTTGACCAATCACCATTTTTCTCTCCTTTTTCAGAGGATACCTTACATTGGTAGGAACAAATTAAACACTGTGAGACTTTGTCCCTATCTTCTGAAAATCTCAGGAGTTAGATCCTGACAAACTCATTCCAATTTTGCAACACATGTTGCTGCAGAAGGATGGGAACTGAATGTGCTTATCACTGTAAACAAAGCTTCACACCTGGCCATCCAGAAATTCCCAACTAAGTCCTCAAGCAAAATTTGATGCCCGCAGTCCAATAGACCTCTAGAAAAAGACTACATGAAACAGTAAATCTCGATCATCTGGAACCCTTGACATTTTTATGACGCAATAGTTTATATGAGATTCTAAAACACACATTTTCAACTTTTTTTTTCCCACTTACACTGGTCAAATCAAGGAGTAGAAAGAAAAGCAATCATGAGAGATTTTCTTATTCTTCTTAAGCTGAAGAAAATGTGGACACCAATGAGGTAATAAAAAATTAAAAAGCAGCCTTGTGCTACGGACATTGAGGTCCACAGTTTGCAAGAGGCCGAGTGCTAGGTAAAGTTACCAAAAACCAGTGACAAGAGGGGAACTGATTACCATCCTTTCTTTTCAACACCAGAGATGTTTTCTTGTAAGGGAAATAGTTAGAGGTTGACCTATGTTCTGAAGTATGAAGATCAGTTTTGGTTAAAAACTTATCTTAATTTTTTTTTAGAATATGCATGTTCTGACACTAGTTATTTACCTCCTTCATATGAGCACAAAATCTCTTTATGCAGCATCCGTAGTCCAAGGCCCAAGGGATTAAGAGAATTCTGGATCCTTTCTCAGCTGAACCCAAACTCTGAACCTTTTGAATTTGTCTGTCATTGATGCCAGTATCCTGCTGGAAACTGGACTTCCACTCCATCAGAAACAACCCCAAGAAGACCGAAATGTTATTTTCCCTGCCTTGCACTCCTTTAAACAAACCCAGTGGGGTATATCAGATGTAAATTGAGGATTAAGTTATAATTACAATCAATATCTTTGCCATGCCCGCTTCACCAAATAATATATATTTCAGTCAGTGCACTTTGGGGATTTATCTCTGCAAGGCCTGTTTCTGCCCAAATCAGTGTGTCTTTCCCTTTGATATTCCCACAGTGTTCACATATACCCTCAAACATACACAGCCCTGGGTAATATGTCTCCAATGCGATGAAATCAATGGGAACACAGCCTTTTTTGCCTGACAGTATTGTCAGGGTGTATTATCTGGTTTAGGCTGTGGCTTCAGTTCATAGCAGTCGTCAGTTAAATTTCCCTTTCTGAAGCTGAGCAAAGTGTGGTAATGTCACAGCCACAGGCGACTGCCGCTCACAGGACGGTTTACCGGTGGAGCTTAGCCTCCTGGCTTGTCACAGTGTATATATCTCAGGGTCTTCTTTTCCTTCCTACTCAGAGGTTTCCAAGAATGTTGCCTGGAGCAGTCATGGGATGCAAAAAAAGAGAGATTTTTGTTCTGCACTTAGCAACATTACCACACTTCACACTCAGTTTCTGATAAGGGGAAATTTAACTGACTGCTCTGAACTAGATATACCAGATAATACACTCTGACAGTGCTGTGGATAAAGGCTGGCAAACCTACTAATTTATATTTCATTATCTCTGCACTTGGCTTAATCTGTTATCTTTTACTAAATGTTAGAAAGCTCACAAAGAGAGCTGCACTGAACAGCAGAAAGTGGAACCACAAACACCTCTTCAACACAGGGTGGCTTCTGTGCCAGAGGGCAGATGGGGCATTTTGGTTACCCAGCCTTCCCCAAAGTTAATGTGCAGCACTGATACATTGCCTGTCATTTTAAACCAAGTTTTTTATCCCCGTACGACCACCTCTCTGTCAATTCAGGGTGGTTTGTATTTTTTTCTTCCCTGGGTCTCTGAAGGGGCGTTTGTTCCATCTGTAGGTGTTCAAGATAGAGGTTCATCAGGAAAGCTGTGGTTGTCAACACAGCCCACAACTCCAGCTATTTCAGAAGTGGGTGATATACAGAGATCAAAACCCACCCTTATTTTCCAGCCTCCAAGGAATGGCAATATGAGTTGTTGTAAATGATGATCAAGTATTAATCTCCTCAAGGCTGGAATACAAAGTCCATCATCTTGCACAATCTAAACCATTCTTCATCTAAACTGTCCATTTTTTACCAGGACAGTAGTCTTATTAGTACAGTGAGCAAGACTAACCCAAGAGTCAGCTCCAAATTAATACCCACAGAAGAATAATCAGTATTTGTTATAGTTGGTTATCTGTATTATCTGGTTTTTCTGTCTGTGAGTGAAGGTAGGATAAGGAGCTATCCTAAAGAAAATGTCATTGAAACATGAAGCTTATTTTTTTCCCTATAAAGACAACTACACCTTCAGAGGGAGGTTCAACTAGTGCTGTCCAGGGACTTTGTTGTCCCCGAGCTGCTGTGAAACTAGAGTCGTGAAACTAGATTCATGAAACTGAGCCAAAAATTGAGAGATCTAAATTCTCTCTATAACCGACATAGAGCAAAATTTCTGATCTGGCACCAAGGGAGATTGTGAGATCCGGGAGAAGTGTACTTGGTTGCCCCACAGTCAAGAATTCCCACTATCTCTTACCCACTGATAAATGCATTGCTGAGATTCAGCCCTACTCTTGATCTCGGTCCATACCTTTAGGCAGAGAAAGGATTTGAGCAGGTTTCCAGTATGCTGGTGTGTGACCTCACCAACTGGATACAGGCCGAAGGGAAATTTTATTCTTCAGTTGACAACAGTTCACAGTTTTAGGCCATTTTTCTCTCAGTTCTATGAATGTTACCCTAAAAAAGACATGTCCCTAAACTGGTTGCTATTTAGAAAAAGCCATTGTGCATTCAGAGACAGTGGGGTTGCAGTCTTGAGGTCCTTCTCAGCAAGTCATGAGAAGACTAGGATATCGAGGGTCATTTCAGGACTCTAGATATCATTCTTAACTCAAATGTTATAAGATACTTGGAGGATTTCAAGATGGAAAGAACCCATTGACTAAAAAGTTCTTGTGAGACTGGACAAATATTTCCTTTATATGTAACAATAGAAGCTCTGAGATAAAGCAAACAGATAGATAAATAGATGGAAATTCATACAGACATACAGTTATGTAGACCATGGTATATTCCAAGCTGTTACCTGTCTGTATAAGAGTCTTTTCCTCTCTGGTTATTTCTTCAGTTCACCTTCATTGTATTAATTCCTTTTCATAACATTTGCAAGAATAGCGTGTACGCCCTTATTTGTACAGCACATTTGTTTTACAAAAGACTCAATATTTATTTTATTTCTTTGCTTGCAGAGCCAATCTTTGTGCTGTTTCAGAATGCTTTCATGTCAAAAGGGACTTTTATATTTTTTTAACATTTTCCATCAGACACTGTTCCTATTTCATTAATTATTATATCACTGTGATCTCCTTTATAGATTGCTAAACATTTTTACCTGTATTTAAAATGGCTTTGCATTTCTAACTTTAAGGAAACCTCAAATAAACTTTCAGATCTTAATTATTCTTCTCCTTTGCATGCTTTGCTTTCTAACATTGATGGCCTTCACCACTCAGCTTTTAAAGTCCTTCCAAATATTTAAATTGGTTTGACTTTACATCATCTTAAAGTACAGATGTGGCTTTGTTTTGATTTTTCATGACTTATTGACTGTCAAATTTGAAAGAGTGTATTTAGGTTAGGATTTTGCTTTCTTTCACTTTTAATACACGGAGTACCAAATTTTCTCATACTAAGCTGTCCTTTTTGGCCAGATCAGCACTCAATAAGCACATCATGAGTTACTGATGGAAAATGACTAGATGAGATTTGGCTCTTTCTTTTAGATAAAAACATCTCTGAGGTACATCAGTGTGTGTTTAAAGAAAAACTATGGAAAGCATCACGCAACAATGAAATTTTTACTATTATTATTTTTAATTCCGCCTTTCATAGTGTTTTAGATCCTATTAGAAGAGGAAATGAGTGGTGTATATCCTACACATTGGCGAGCTGTGACTCTTTTACAGGGTGGTAAAAGTCCTTTCCCCCTTCCTGACTAATATTTTTAACTTTATCATTTTTGTTGATCACTCCATCTGAAATCTGGGACATCTCTAGAAGGAAGACAACTTAGTCTGAATATGAAATCAGTAATTTCTGTTTAAGAAACAGAAACTACTAATGTTAAGCAAGAAAGAGAGAAAGGAGGGTAGGTTTTGCATGTCTATGTTTAGGATGCAAGCTGAATTCTTTTTATGTTCAGAGATGATCATCAAAGCACTTGTTTAAGTAGGCTCAATATGAATGTGAAGACTAGGATTGCTTTTTGATTTTTATTAGCATTCTGTTAATCTGTTGCTAACCCATGTAATATTAATTTGCTTAATATTTCTAAAACATGTCTAATATATGGAGAACATGGTGTCGGGTGTAAAATATGCTAGTCTAAGAAACGGGTGATCTGGATTCAGTTGCTGACTTGGATATAGATGTCCTGTGTGTCAAAAGTCAAATGGTTTGATATTTCTATACCTGTTTTTAAAATGGGGTAGCCAGTCCCTTCCTCACAGGGGTATATCAAAAGAGATAAATTTTATAATAACGCTGAACACCACTGGACAGGGAGTAAAGGTGGCTTTGAGCTCAATGCTGTCAATTAGGGTAGCCCCAGGGCTTGTCTAAATAACGTATTGCTTCTCAAAGTTGCTGTGACATTAATGAGCTCTGACGGTGCCCCATTTCTGGCCTTGGCCTGACTCTCTGCCTTCCTTTCCCACTCCTGGCCCAGCTCCTTTTCTGTCAGCTGAGGATGGACATCGTGACGGAGCTGAGCTTTTTTGCCACTTGTCATGGTGTTTGCTTCGTGTTTGCAACAATGCCTTCCTCAGGGGTTTAGCAGGGTGATATTTAAACTCAGCCAGCTGAAAACTGTGTCCCTTATATGACTAGAAGAATACAGACCCGGAAAACACCCATGAACCCACCTCCCAAAACTCCCCAGAACCTCCTCTCCTTAGCAAAAGACACACCACAAATCACAGAAGATGATCTGACACCTTACAGCAAACTTAAGAGGTGTGGTAAGGTACCCAATGAAATAACAGTGTGATGGAAAATAGAAGTCCAAAGCTTTCTCCCATACCTCTCTGGCAATGAGGAATTTTTTTAGGCAAAAAGTAAGAACAATTTCCCAGAGACAAAAGGAGAGCTGACAACACAAAATTCCTCTTTCAGCCTTAATCTAGAGGTGAGTTTAAAATCTAGAGAAGAGTTTAATTCTGAGTGTATAAAAACAGGAAGTGAAGAAATCACAACAACAGCATATATTTCAGTCTCATAGTACATAGGGAATCTAAGTATTAATAAGACAATAGTGATATCTGGGATGAAAATTATACCTGGAATATAATTGTCATTTTCTTGATACTTAAAACTAGAGTACTTAAATACTCAAATACTTTAAAATGGAAGAACTTCACCTATGTCAAAACTGTCAAGAACAGTTTTGGCTAAAAACAAGGCCAGAGTCAAACCAGCAGCACAACTTCATAATATCTTTTATGTAATACAGCAACAGTTGGGACCCAGTTCATTTGTTGACAGCACCTGCCTGGATATGGACGTACACTCATCGCAATAGTCTACAATGTTCTGGGGTAGCCACCTCCTATACTCTCTCATTGGAGTGATTGCAGTTTGTTTAAAATATTTAAATATTCAGGACTCTCTGTCCTGGTGTTTGGACAATCACTTGGGAGGTGGGACAGCTGCGTTTCAGTCTATGCTCCAGTGCATGCTTCATTATTTATGCAAAGAGAAATAGCACCAAGAGGAATGACTGAAAGCATTCCACCCCAGGGTATGTTCCACACTGATGATGAAGGCACTCTCTTGCCAAGTGAAAGATGAGGGTTCAAACCCCTGTGTGTGAAGGAGGGGAACTGAAATGAGATTTCACATCTAAAGTGAATGTCCTACCTTTCCACTTGTTTAGTAAAAAAATAAAAAAGGCCTACTTATGTGGCAACAGTGTGAATGAGACTTATTACTTTTTCTTTTACAGGTATCCAAAATTGCATTTTGCATCAGATGGAATAGTTCATACAATTGCATACATTTTTACTTAAAATAAAATAAGAACTTCAATGAAGAAGAGATCTTCTTCTCTTTCTTGGTTCTGTTACTAACCCGTGAATCAATTATCATTACAGCTAAACTTGAAGCAGCAATTAAACTCCTCTTTCAAAATGAAAGAATACAAATAGACACTCCTTATCCCCCTACCTGCATCTCACAACATGAAAAAGAGAGTCAGTAAAAGAATATGCAAGTTGACACGACACAGTCCAATGGAAAGCTGAGAAAATTATCTTTGCAGGCTGATTCTGGTTAGGTTCTGGCAGCACAAGATTGTATTTGTGAGGAGGAGAGAAAAATCCTGCAACAATCACAAAATACAATGATGGGTTTCCAGCAAAGACTTTCAGCTGTGCAGGTGGAGAGATTCTGTCTTTCACATAGTCTATAAAAAGACATCTGCTCCATAGACGTATCCTTGTCAATGAGGACACCTAAGACCTGAGCTCAGTGACAACAGGACAGTAATACTCGTTATATTGTAGAAGATGAGAGCTGGCAGCGAGGTCCTGCGGGCAAAGAGTGGTCTTTTAGACAGTCCCATCACCATTCCTGCCCAGCCAATTCCAACATTATAATTCACGGACTCAATCTCTGCACATAAATCCAAGACAAGATCCAGGCAATACTGAGTTCCCAAGACTTACACTGTCCAAGGGCTTTTTACAGACCCTTTGCCTTGAGACAAATTACTCCCACTCCATAATCATGCCAACTAGGATCCAGTCACCTAACTTTAAATTCAATAACAAAATAGAGACTTGGTGGTGGGTGATCATCAGACCTATTTCAGGTGTCTACATCAGATCAATTGTCCTATGGAATTGCTTATTTCATCCCACTGGCTTCCAAGACTACCACCATTTCGTAAAACTAAATCCCATACTAGTAAAGCTACTCAGAGTTTGCTGTCAGCCTCACCAGGCAGCAAAATATCATGGTAATCTTTAGGTCATGGATAAGCTCTCCACTGCAAAGCAATGAAATTTTAAGCACAGTTTTTGGATTTCCTTTCCTGTGTGCCTCTTCTCCCTTCTAACTTCTGATAGATGGTCACTCCGCTTCAGTGTGCAGTATCCAGGGCTCCTCCGGGCATTATTCAGGGCCCATTACCTTTTTAGCTCTAATGATATCCTGCCAACAGCAATCCTGTATGCATGCCATTTATTCCATTACACTAAACTTGGATAATTTGGTAAATTGAGTGTTTAAGTAGCCTTAAGGTAAATATTTTTTTTTCTTTTGCAAAGTGATGTTCCCTTTGGCCTCAGCAGATTCTCCTGTTTTTGGAAGGGTTCTTTTTCATTTGCCTTTAATTGCTCATAAAAGTGAAAGGTTAAGTAATGCCAGATCAGGAAAGGTTATAACAAGCCCTCAAACAAATGTTAAATAAAACCAAAATCAAACAATCATTAAATTAAAGTTGGTGGGCTTTTTTTTCAGATGTAACTTCGGGTAACTTCATATATTCCCTGTTCTTTTTACCCAGCAACTAATCAGTCAGTGCTAAAGCATCAGAGGTAGTTGTATTATCTTAAGGCCAATAGATTATGACTTCTACAGAACAAAAACTGTGAGAGATTATTTTGGTTAATGTCTCTAAACTTGACCATTCCGGTCAATTACCTTTTTAATATTGGGTACTGCAAATTTGTTAAATGAACAAACACAGACTTTCATGGCACTCACTACAGTAATGAACTGCAAATACTTTGAGTATATTGGAGACAATGCTGAGCTTCTTGTGTTCTCTATACCTAATAAAGTGAGAGAATTAAGAGGAAAACTGTAACGTCATAAGCAACATCATTGTGTGTTGAAAAAAGGTTACGAAGGCTGTCCTATCTTCATGGGACCAGTACTATTTAACATCTTTGTTGGAGACATGGACAGTGGGA
>VXBW01006365.1:206537-266681 GCA_013400375.1 Thinocorus orbignyianus
TCTTTAAGGTCCCTTCCAACTGTAACTATTCTATGATTCTATGATTCCATGATTTTATGATTCATCTGACTTGAGCAACGAAATTTATCCTGGAATCTGAATTAATTTTTTGACCTTTTGGGGTGGGAAAAAAGTGTAATTTAGTTTTAAAAAGTAAATCAATTACATCCTCTGAATTGGTCCTGGTATTCAACTTTTCCCACTCTTAGAATACTATATCCATCTTTGGGGCTGAATTTGTTCCAAAATCCAAACATTCCTAGTTTTCAAGTGAGTTTCTGTAAACTGCAGAACTAAGGGGAATCAGGGTGGGATGCTTAACCCTTAGGAAATTTCCCTGTACAAACAGAAATTAGCTGCCAAGCTTAGGTCAGACAACAAACTTTGAGAAGGTTAAAATTTTGCAAGATGAATGCTACACCAAGCCTCCAATGCAGATGCAAACAAGAGGTGAGAGCTGAGGCAGCATGAGGATGTCACTGTTTGTCTCTTGATCTAGGCAAAGATAAAAAAAGGCCTTAAATACCTAAAGGAAAAATTTCCTTTTCCTCACATCCCTTCCCTGGAGTATTAGTTTTATGCAATGACTAAATGCCACAGATAGCCTATCTCATTTATCTTCATACAGCCTCTCCTTTCCCACCAATAGGTTATTTGTTTAGGAAAGCCTCAGAGCCACAAACCGTAATTAGATGTTGGATCAGACCCATAGGAAAGCTGTGACCCACAAACAAACCACATCAAGAAACATTTTAAATTACTCTGTCCCTGAGGAGGTAGAGATTTTCTTTTTTGTATACTCTGAGAAGTTTGTTGATCCCCAAAAGGACAGTGTTGATTTTTTTTTTTTTTTAATTCTATATTATGAGAACTGATAATCAGGAACTCAGAGGTGATTAGAGCTTCAGGCTAAGAAGAACCTACTCCAGCAGAAAAACTGGTCTGTTAGTTGCTGGGGCTTATTGCCCTCACTAAGGGTCACTGAGCCTTGGGGTAAATTAAAACACAAAGATCAGATTCATTCAATTTAATTGCAACTATACAGAAATTAGCATTCAGCCAATTGCATGGTTGAGGTCTTATTCAACTGACAAACACAAAAGCTCCAGAAGATCATAGAATCATAAAATAGTTGGAGTTGGAACAGACCCTATAGATCATCCAGTTCTAACCACCCTGTCATAGGTGGAATGCCACTCACTAGTCCAGGTTGCTCAAAGCCCCATCCAGCTTGGTCTTGAATACCTGCTGGGACGGGCCATCCACAATGACCCTGGGCAGCCTATGCCAGTGTCTCACCACCTTCAGAGTTAAGACTCCTTTAATCTAATCTAAATCTACTTTCTTCCAGTTTAAAATCTTTACCCTTTCTCCTGTTGCTATGCTTCCTCATGAAGAGGCCCTCCGCAGCTTGCTTGTATCTTCAGATACTGGAAGGCTGCTGTACGGTCTCCCTTGAGCCTTCTCTTCTCCAGGCTGAACAACCCCAACTCTCTCAGTGTGTTCTCATAGCAGAGGTGCTCCAGGCCTCTGATCACCTTCATGGCACTCCTCTAGACCTGTTCCAACAGGTCCTTGTCCTTCCTGCACTGAGGGCTCCAAAGCTGAACACAGTAGAAGAGGGGCAGAATCCCACTCCCCTCACCCTGCTGGACATGCTTTTTTTTGATGCAGCCCAGGGTGTGGGGATCTTTCTGGGCTGCCAGTACACATTGTTGGCTATGCTGAGCTTCTCATCCACCAACAACCCTAAGTCCTTCTCCTTAGGACTGCTCTCAATCCATTCTCCACCCAGCTTGTGTTTGTTCTTGAGGCTTTCCCTACCCACACACAGAACCTTGCACTTGGAAGATTACCCATTTCATCTTAGGACGAAGCCTGTCACCCTTTGGAGACCCACATTCCACCCCAATTTCTAGCCAATGAGCCTTCAGCAGTTGTATGGACTGGATGGGTAACTTCATACCAGTTAAACTCAAGCACAGCTTGCCCTAACCTTTGTCTAAGTGGCCCAAAGCAGTCCAGCTTGCTTGCTATTCTGTCATTTCAGAATGTGGTAGTGTCCCTAAGCACAAGACAAACTGACCTAAAAGGGTGTGGGTAGGAGCACCCAAGGCACGTGTATGTTGGCAGGGCCATATGGGTGCTCTCCTCTATCCTAGGCTGTGAATAACACATGCCTGACTTGTGCTACAACAGCTAGTGCCTTATTTTCTTGTATGCTAAATTCACTTCTTTTTAAATGCAGACACTCAGATTTAAAGAGCTTGCTATGATTAATATTTTAATTCATGGTAGAGAAGGAAGCTAGGGTTCAGACACTGGAAAAGCATCTGTTAAGCATGTTTTCTCTGAGCCATTTTGAACTTTTTGTCCTTTCAGCAGCTGAAACGTGTGACGTGAGTACATTTATGTACAAAGAGGGTGAGATAGGGGGAAGATGTAATCAGTCGTACAACACGTAGTGTACTCTCTGCATTAAAAGTGTGTTTTCCTCTTTGCACAAAAAAAGAACAAATCATTCACATGGAAATGGAATAGATCCCTGTGGTGATTAAAAACTCCAGTAGAAAGATACATATTTAATGAACAGATAACACAGATAAAGAGGAAGAATGCATTTACAGTAGAAAGCAGCTAGAAGAGCTTGAATGTATAGCCTTTATCACAGTGCAGAATCATCTGAAAACACTGTCTTATCATGTTGTTTAAGTAGAAGGGAAAGGCATTTAGGGAGAAGAATGGGAAAGCTGGGGGCATGTGAGTATAAGAAGGACCTGATATTATGGATATAACTACAGTTTGGCTGGAAAATGACACTGGGTGAATTCACATTTGATTATTGTGCTAGAAAAGAAACTCAGGATATGTAGTTGGATTGTGTATTCCATACTAACCAAAATAAAATAAGTGTGTCGTTTTCTGGTTCTTTTCGAATGAATGAGGTATAACCCACGGGTCAGAAAAAGCAATCCCAGTTTTCAAGGCATAGTCATATAGATACACACCTAAATACAGTAGTATAGTGTGAAGTTTCTTATGAAGGATATATGATCATCCTTAGTCTTAACTGTTTTGAGTACAAATTACAAGGCCTCCTGGCCCAAAACATGAATTAATGCCTCAACAACTGAGTAAGAATATTTACCTCTGGAAAAGGTTATTTTGTCATTTGTGCTCTGGAATGGCTCCTGATCCAGGCTTCTGGACCATTCAGTCCTCCAGCAGTATGTGATGCAGTAGTTCTGGCAGATCAGAAAGTGTACTGTGGCAGCCTGACCACCTGGAAGGCAAGAACAATTGGTCTCTGCAGTATGTCTCATGGATGACCTTAGTAGATGCTGCAGTGGTGATGTGAAACCACTAACTGCCTGATATTCTACAAGGAGCAGTTGAATATGAGGTCCCACACCTCCTCATGTCATCTGTTAGTACAGAGAGAAGTTGGGAACAAGCTAGCACCGATGTTTAACCATCAAAATGGACCTACAGATATGAGGTCCTCTTCATCATCAGTAGAGAAGCCAACTTTAATTGAACAATAGTTCTGATCTGGTTTAGATTTTAGGACAAAAAAAAATACTCCTTGGAAATGCCTATATCTCTCTGTTGTCTTTAAAGGGAAAGCAGGCACCAAATGACTCTGGTGAAATGAGTCCCACGCCGTGTCTCTGACCAGCCTAGATCCGGTTGGGTGCCTTCAGGGTCACACACCCTGGAAGGTATGCCTGAGAAGTAAAAACTGGTAGTGTAGGAAATGTAGAGTGGAAAATTAGTTGATTAGTAAAGTACAAGGGCAAATGATTTTTTTTCTTGTTTTTTACAGGTAGAAAATAAAAGTCTTCCATAAAGAACAGCCCCCCTTTTTCTCCTAAATCATTGCTCTGAAAAAACTGAAACTCTACATACTGAATTAACAAATTCAGAAGTTTAGGATATTTTATTAAAAAAAATAATAATCCACAATACTAGGAAAAACAACAGTTTTTTCCAAAAATTTTAAAATCAGCACAGGTAGGAATTTTTTTTCAGTCTGCCCTAGAGCTAGTTGGACTTTTCTTCTGGGATGTTTCTCCTGTCTTACACCCCCACCCCTTACTTTTGCAGACATTTTTACGGTGAATAGGAGAACTAAAATTATAATCTGAGGAAGAGTTCCTAAATAATAAATGTGCTCACATTTGGGGATTGTTTCAGGTGCGCTATAAACCTTTGTGAAACAGTATGGGTAAACAGAAAGTTGGTATTAGTTGGTTATAATTAATCCCGATAGCTTTAAGGCAGAATCTTCCTGCTCCAGGGGTTCAGAGAAGGAGATAGCTAGAAAAGCAAGGAGGGATTCTCTGGGTAGGAAACAGCACAGATGTAACAAATAAGTTTATTCAAACCTCAGCAACATCTGATGATTTGCAGAGCTCTTGCTCCTTTCTTACTGAGACCTCTGAGCTGCACTCAGCTGAGGAAATTAGCATTTGTCAGGCTTTGCTTTCTCCCTGGAAATGCACAAAATGCAAGTCCTAAACACCTTAAAAGAAACTCTTAAGAAACTGCTTAATAAAAATAGAACGAGAAAAAAAATTCTTTTACATAAGTTTTCCTGCATTTATTAAAATTATTTGCCAAGGAGAATAATCAGAAACCATGATTTCTATACCAAAAAAAATTTCTGCAATCCACTAATCTGATCTAAATTTTGCAGGCCATAGAAGTGAAGCAGCTGATTCTTGCCTAAAGTCCTATAATGTAGTGTTTAGAAACCTTTTAGGTGGTCTGAGGACCTGGTCAGTCAGTTTGTCCATCTGTGTATCTGTTGTTCTGTGTCGCTAGTTTCCAATGAGATGCAAGTGGGAATTATGGGAATGTTGGAAATATAAACTTGAAAGATACACTGCGTTATCCAAGTTAACTCAAGTTAACTCAAATTCACAATCACATTTTCAAAAATGGGGAATTCCTTCGAACCATTTTGACAATACCTGACTTGCTGCAAATAGGATTCTGGATTTTCTGAAAAGTGGCCTTTTTATGTTTTGCAAGGAGTACCTGTGCTGCTCCCCTCGTCTGATACTGATATGGCTGCCAAGAAAGGTTGTAATGCAGTGGAAGATTAGCTTGGTTGAAATGAAAGAATTCAGAATAATAATTTTAAAAATTACTAATTAATAAACAAATCTCCCTCTTTGCATCAGACAGGTGAAAGGGACCCAACTAATTGAGAATAAATACCAAGTGACACATAAAACAAGTCAATACGTGAAAAGAAATCCGAAGTCCTTTGTAGTTGAAGTCCACTTCAGAAATTCTCCAAAGATGCAGTTCCCAAGAACATTCATGTCTTTATTTTCCAATCACTTTTACAGCCCATTGCCTACAGAGTAGATAAAAGGAGGGAATGCAGATGAGATTTACCTCACCGAAACCAGCTAAAACCTAGGTACAATCTACAGTCCATGCAAAAAGAAACTTCCAGAGGCAATTCATCCTAGTTTAAAGCAGATGTGTAACACTATTTCTGCTCTAGATGTTTCTCTGTAAGGGATTAGCATTCCTTCCAGGTGAGATGGAAGTTAGATGCAGGTAAAATGCACGGTTGGTTCTAGACAAGGACAAGAAGGAGAGGGAAAAAAATCTCACATGGCATGATCTTCAGCATCATTGGACTTTTCCAAAAGAATTTCAATAGTAAAAAAAAAAAAATCCCCCAAAAACCTACAGAAAATTAGTATTGGTTATGACATGGTTGGAAAAACTGGTCTTTGTGATGAAGGAGGGAAAGGGAGGCATTTAGAATAATATAAAAATAAACTAACAACTTGGTGAATTTTAAATGTAACAGTAAATATTTAGTAAGACAGTGGAACAATGAAAAAAGTAGGAGAGGAACAGAGGAAATGTCACAAAATCATGATCAGATACAGTCATAAATCTATGAAAGAATGATTTTTTTTTTTCTCTGCAAACAGGAAGGAAAAACATTAGAACAAAACAATAAAAAAACAAGTCTAAGTAATGAAAAGATTTAAACGTCAAGTTTTGAAAAAGTGGACAAATACTAAGCTCTTTCTTAAAACAAGCAAGCAAACAAACGAACAAAATAATTGGAAACCAACCAAAAGACCATTGGAAAAAAACAGATAGGTATAAAATGGCATTCTGAAATCATTATTTCTTCTGAATCTCTCTGGTCTCCATGAAGAACTTTTACAGGATATGTTGTGTCACCTTCTAAATATATGTAGCTTCTCTGACTGTGGAGGTAGCTTTAATGAGAAACTCGGAATGGATGTTGAAATTTCAGTACTTTAAAGTTAGAACAGCAGATTCACACTCCCACAACGTTTCTCCACTGCAGTTCAGAGGACTGAGAAGAGAGATGTTTGTGAGAAAGGTTTAAAACACCAGGTGTGAGCACCAGCACAGGTCTGGACACATTGGCACAGACCTGTGTCCTCTAAGCCATCTCTGGTGCCTACTGCACCTCATCTATAGAGTCACAGTGAGAAGTGGGTTTACTTTTCATAAATTCCCTTTCAGATTCCAGGAGAGTCATATTCTTGATCTCCCCATGCTTTGTCTCACAGTTTGAAAAAAATAGACTCTTTAGGTGGAAAATCCTACAGAAATGCAAGAATTTGTTCTAACGTATTTCCTGATAGGTACTGGCACAATAGATTGGACTGCAGGACAGATTAAGGAAGACATTTTAATTAGGTTTTGGCAAAGGCTTTAATATTTTTTTAACAGATAATATAGGTCATTTAACAGTAATTTGTCTGTATATCTTATACGTTAAAGTGTGAGATGTAAAGCTGGGAAATAACATAGGAGAATTTAAATTTGGTTCTTCCGATACAACTACAAGCTAAACAAGATATGTCAGCTCTGGATATGTACAGGTCTACATGTGTCAGTGCCCATCTGCTGTACGTGAAAAAACTGCTGCACTACATACCAAGTCTTGTTAAACATGAGACCTGTTCAGAAGAACTGTGGTATTATAGCGAGACTATCATGAAACTTACTGTCAAATAAGCCTGCCATCCTTTCCTAGGTCATTTTGCCAGCGGCTCTCAACCTAGAACGTATCTTTCCAATTTATTAGAGAGGATATTGAATCTGTCAGTGCATATGCAGTTATTTTAGGGTAACTAATTGCAGACAGTTCATCCAGCTGGACAGCCAAAGCAATAATATTAAAGATTAATGCCCCAGTTCGACAAATAACCTGGGCATGTGCATAATCCCTGTGGCTTCACTGAGACACACTTATAGACAGGCTTGTTGAACTAAATATAGTGCTGAAACAGGGCCTTAATAATGAGGAATTCACATCACAGATGCCATGCAAACAATTCTATGCAATTTGAAAAATTTGATAACTCAAAGTTAAAAGAATATCATAATGTTAAAATACTAACAGAAGAATCTGTAGTTCCTATTGCTGGAGCTCTTTTTCTCTGAAAGAATTGATGTTGTTGATAAATTGATTTGGCTGATGATAAACTGGGTTAACTTGGACCTGATCAGTATGGGAGTCCCTCCATTCATTTTTCCACTGGGATTCTCCTCGCATGATTTCAACTAAATGAAAGTGGGGTAACTGATCACAGCAGAGATCAAAGACCTCTCCATAGCCAAAGGACATCAGTAGTTACCTCAAGGGGGCAACCCATTCCATTTACTTTAGGATGTACTGAATTGCCCTCTGGAGGTATCTGGTTCTTCATCTGCATCATCTGTAAGGGGCAAGACTAATTGCCCGATTTTGGCCTTCAAATGTTAGGTGCACTGAATGCTATCTTACATGTTCACTCCCTTCTAGTGGAATTTTTTTTCTAACACCTTAATATTTCTGAAATATATGTGCAGCAGAACAACATAGAAATAGAATAAGTATGCTAAATACGTCTCTCCATCAACACCATTCCACTCCACTCACTCCAAGATGGGTGGAAATATAAATGACAGCAATGTTTGGCCTGCCACTGACACCTATCCACACATAAACAGTCACAGTTAGATAAGAAGCTTCACAGTTTCTGTGAATATTTAATTAGTACAAACTTGATTTTCTTTGGAATCCATCAAAAATAAAATTAAAAAGCCCAGCCTCATTTACCTCGTGTTGACTATAACGAATATTAGAACTTCTCGCACCACCGCAGGTTTAACTCTGTGGCTAACGTGGAGATGTTGGCAATCAGAAAAGACTTAGGGCAAATCACACTTCTTTATCACCACAGGGATAAACTTAAGTGACAGACATGCATGGGCTAATTACTTTTAATAGTTTCCCATTGCTCTGGCTGATGGCACAGTGTTAAAAAACCATTGCCTACCCCCCCAACAAGCCAGAATTGCACTTACATGGCACTACGTCTTTATTACCGCTTCGTTACTTCAGGGGAGCTGCGTTCTCTAAAAGGCCTTTCCCTGTGGCTTAAAGTAAAGATTTTTTAAATAAATAAATACAGTTTATGTTGGGCATCTACCACTTGAAGGGCTAATGATTATTGACTACCCTCCAGCAGACATCAGGGAGTCTAGCCTCAGGCCCTTCCCGCTCGCCCCCAAACATGCCGAATGTTAACACATGTTTCCAGATCCTGGCTGGGATTGGACACAAACAAGGCAGTCAGAATGGACCATTTAGTGTACAAGTCAAGATGACAGATCTCTGCTTAATACAAGGAAGACAAAAATTCTTATCTTATTGAAAAAGGCAGAAGAGCCCCGGGTGCTTTCGCTTTGTGATTCTGCAGCAAAAAGTGGGTTGTGTCAATATAAGTCTATGTCACCCGCTCGCAGCTGCCACACTGAATTGACCCTGCTAGCTGCAGACAGAAAGGCCTTCTACTTCCAAATTCTCTCTAATGCTCATCTGCGAGAGCGAGCACGAGGTGGAAAAATGCCAACAAGTTACTCCTAAGCATGGGAGCAAAAACCAAACCCAAACAAAAATGCCTTAACGCTGTGAGACTCTCTCCACTGCCTCTTTCTAATGAAATGCTCGAAAAACTTTCTCATCTGAAAGCATTTCAGAGGATGCTTTGACGATGTGAGCTTTATGTTTTCTAAATCATGTTCTTGTAATTCGTTGTAAGTCTCCAGATCCTCCTCAGATAGAGCAGTCAAGCATTAAATATTCTTGCAACGCTCACCAGAGCTTAATTACTAAAAGTTGAAACATCTTTTAAACTCTGAGTTTTTTTCCCTGGGTATTCCCCAAAGAAAAGACACAAAAAAGTTGAAGAGTGCGCACAATAACTATTAGTTAGGATCACGTTTCTAGAGGGGGGAAAAGAAGATAAACAAATTCAAAACTAAAAATAGAATATTTCTTGATGCCATTATAGTTTAACATGAGAGCATTCACTGATGAGTCTGTTTCTCATGTGTATATTTTACGTACCTCAGATGTTCACAGTGGTGAAAAGATGTAACCGAAAACAAAAAAAAATAATATTAAAAATAAAAAGAGAAATGTTCCCAAGTTCCCTAAAATGGAAAAAATAAAGAGATAAATATTCAGTTAGTTGAAATACAGAATTCTATTGATTTCTGGAGAAATATGAGAATTTAGGGAAGCTGAAGAGATAGCTAAAATTATAGACCTATTTAAAATACATTTTGAGCATTATTTCCATGGACACACTCAAAATCCATGAAAATGTACCAAGACAATTTTCTTTACCTCAGATCAACCTATATTCAAGAGAGGTTTTAATGTTGCTGCAGAGCTGCAGTAAGAAATAAACATATTTTATTAGCAGAAGATAGAGATTTTTTTTCTTTTTGTGTTTCAGTGGAGGGCCAGTGAGGTTTTAATCAGCTCTTTATCTAAATTTATTATCAACCACTGGATACTCCAACCCTGCAATTTGACTTGTAAATATACCTCACCTGACTGAAATCTTCAGAGCACTCTGGGTGCCATATGGGTGTCATGGAGAGGAAAAAATCATCTCCCCTAAATGTAACCACGTGAAGACATCAGTCTAATCTAAACAGTTGTCAGTGGGTTTTCCAAATGCAAGAGAGAGAGAATTACAAGGAAGCCATCCATCACACTGGTCTTGCAATGGCTTTCCACAATCCCATGGAAACATTTCTTTCTCCACTGAAAATCAACATGCGCATGGGTAGCTCAGACTAAATGCCTATGTTCTGTACAGCAGATATCATGCAAGATGAATGCTTGAAGAATAACATGATTGCATGGGAAATATTTAATAGCTACAGACTTATAAAAGAATGTAACTGAGTCCAAAGAAATAGTAATGACGTTATTTCTGGATGTGGACCTCACTCTTACAGTGTCCACCTATTCCAGAAAAACAGACTGATTTAGAAGAATATACAGTCTGGGCTGAGAGTTGGGTTTGATTTTTTGCAATACCTAGGAGAGAGGACTGTGGAAAAGATGTATATTATTTCTATGGATTTTATAACAATGAAATGCTCTTTAAAAGAGTATAATTTAACTGGAGGTTGGTTACCAAGAGTTCTACTGAATAAGCGTATGTACCACATCTCATTGCAGTGATTGCAAGAGACCTATCTCAGAGGTTTCCTAATGTCAATGAAATCTGCTGTTTCAGGTTGACTCTTTGTTCATCAATATATGTATTCGGCCTTAAAACACCGAAGACAACACTAGTGATATAGTTCATGGGGTCTTACCTCATAGCTGTGTTCTTTGACAGGCAGAAGAGTTGGATAATAAATCAGACTTCATAAACTGAAAGTCAAAAACATATTCTGAAGTCACAGACAAGTGTATTAAGTGCTTGCTGAACCCCCTAATAAGCTATGTAAGCACTTTTCCTCTTCACTTTTTCCCTTTTGCAAAGACTGTTATGTCTGACTGAAGACTGCAAGCCTTTGCTTGAGCGCTAGTTGAAGGTGTTTAACGCAGCCCATTTTCTTTGAGGAATACTGACAGCAACTCTCCACTGAGATCAGATCACGTCAACAATAGGGAAATGACTGTGTATAAAAGTTAATGTTGCTAAGTCGTGTCTCAATAGAATGGGCTGACAATGCAGAGAATTAACAGCCTGAAGCCAGTAAATGTTGCTTTACAACATTGTGCCGTCTTGAAATTGTGGTCAGCTGAAAGACTATCACTCACGAGATCTTGGCTCTTACCTTACATGTGTTACTAATTTGCCAAGAAATGTAAGGGCAAAGAGTTTATTTCTTTGTGCCTTGTCACTATCTATCTCTAAAAGTGGGATGATCATCACCCTACAGTTTGTCATTTATAGTACACGGGTGGAAAGTGGCTAAGCAGGGTAATTAATTTAATTCTATCTACAGCTCTTATTCAGTTCTTGGGGATTATATTTGTGTTGCTCAAGCTGTTGTCAACCTGGAGATCCTCCTCGTTTCACTGCTGAAGGTTTTTGCTCCCATAGCAGACAAGGTAAAATGTACCCACTCTTCAGGGTGGATGAGAGGAGTTAATTTTCCCCACAGCAGCTCCTATAGTGCTGTGCTTCCTATTGGTAACCAGAAAGACATTTTGACTACTGCTGAACAGTGCTTGCACAGCAGCAAGGCTGTCATTCCAACATTCCCCCTGCCTCACCCAGTAGACTAGAAGCAGGAAAGAAGGTCCAGCCAAGGTTAACCCATCACATAGCTTCAGACATGGATGAGCTATGGATATGAGATATTACAGCTGAAAGGCTGGGCTTTTGGTGCTGCAGCTCCTGGTGAAGAGCATGACAGTGGGCCACCAGTTTGCTGTACGGACCAGAGACGATGAGTTTGAGTCCTGAAACATGTGACAGTCCGCAGCCAGTCACAAACAAAAGGAAAAATTGTTTGAGGATGGAATGTTCCCAAAATACTATATCCTGGTTTTAGTATACCTTAGTATACCTTAGATAATCTAAATTCCCACAGAAAAGACATGCTTTATCCAAGTATTTCCCCATTCATTAAAGCAACTGAATCTATTGTAAGTTCTTTAAGAGCACAATGAATTATTTTGGAGGTCTTCTTGACACAGGCTTGCCTTTTTATCTGAGAGGGAAGAATCTTATGCCACATTATATTTCCTTAGGTCTCTTTCAAGATGTCTAGACTGTATATCAATGAAAAATAAAATAAAATTAAAATAAAAAATCACAGCCAAGCATACAGGAGCAAAGCAGGGCAAATATGTGGGAGGTTTTGTCAATCTTTCAATCTTTCAGCTTTTTGACAAGTTCACTCTCCCTTTGTGGGCTCACTCAGCATGCTCTGAGAGCACTGGCCTTTCTTCCACTGGCCTACTCCAGCCTCAGAACAGACCTTCAAGGCATGTCCACACCATGCAGTGCCGAGGGCTCGTTGCAGATGTGCTGACTACAGAATAAGAAGCTGGGCAACTCTCCTGCTAAGCTTCTTGCTTCAGAACCAGATGCTTTTGTGCCAGACTGCAACCTACGTGCACAACAGTTCGTTTGAAGCTCGGTCAGGTATCCACAGAAAGATGGCAGACTGAATGGTTTCAATTCAGTAAGAACAATTTAGTTTCCTGAAAGCAATGGTGATGTGGTGTCACTGGAGATGCTTTTGGGTATCAAAGGATTTACATGAGTCTGGAATCCCTCTGGACTGGGAGGACAGCCCATACTGTTAAAATGGCACTAAATATCCATATTTGAGGAACTCAGTCCTCCTCGTTGTGTCCTTCATGAACACTGAAATTCAAGGTGGGATGGGATCGAGTTCCTAAAATATGGATGTCTAGCATCATTTTAAGCACCAGATAGATGCCTTGGATACCCTAGGGTGTCTCAGGTGACATTGTGCTACTCTGTTTGGGAACTGAATCCCACTCCAACAATGCAGAGCCAGCTGATGAAGTAATTATTGTCTTATATAATAACTTCCCCCATATCTCCAGCAACATTATAAGTAAAGTCTGTCTGCCTGAGTTGCAAAGTCACACATGTCCTTGTACTGAGACACTTTTTTAGGTCTCAGCATGATGCAACACGTACTTGTGGGAGAAAGAAAGACTGCCAGTGCTTGCAATGGTTAAATGCCAATGAGACCTGGCCCAACAAAGCTTCACACTGACTCAGCTACTAAGGAGGATCATGTTAAGCATGTAGCAAGCACATTTATTTTATAAGACTTGAAAGGATGCTCTCCACTCTTAAGTTGGCAAGTGACTCCGAATTAGACAAATATGATACAAGCAGAAGAAAAAAATCTAGATATTTTCCTCCGCATTGTGGAATATATTGATAAACGTATGTTAGCATTTAACTATTCATTCTTTTGGAGAAAACTGGTTAACCCCTTAAGTGTTTTGCCCTGAAGGCAAACATTAAAAGTTAATTATAACCACATGGGACAAGCCCCTGGAGGACCGTGACAGCATTAAGCTCCTTCCAACCAAGCATGCAGGATGCGCAGCACTCTCAGAGAACACCATGTACAAAAATGATGCTGTCTCCTTGAATGAGTTTTCAGAAGTTAAAAACATGCTACTTTTTGCATGCACAGTAAAAAGGCAGATTGCAAATGTTCTACTCGGAGCAGAAAAAAAAAGAAAAAGCTTCCAACTGAAGAATTAGAGCAAATGAAAACACAGTAATTTGATTAAGCAATGTGGCACAGCAAGACAGAACTACTACAAGTACTGTTTTACTTAGTGCTGCAAGGAGCATATAGTAAAACCTCTTCTAAAGACCTTGGATTGCTACCTCATGATAGACCTGTCCAGTATCATATATAGCCTATGAGGTATTTTGATTTTACCACGGAAAAAAAGGAGACATGCCACTTCTCCTTGGAGAGGATCATTTAAACCATATGGAAAAAAAAAAAAAAAAAAAAAAAAAAAAAGAAAAAAAAAAAGTTAGTTTTAAGGGAGAGACACTGACTATGCTTGTGAAGTAAATTAAGTGTAGCTGGAAGGCGATGAGGTTGAATAAAATGGAATGGCCTGCACCTACACAATTAAATTTTCTTCCCCTTAGGTTACAACACCTGTATCTAAGTTAACTTTTGGGAATGTCTCTGTGCTATTTCCCAAATTGTGTTGGCTTAGGAGAAGCCCCATTCTTGTAGATCCAAAAGCACGTGGGGGGCTTTTCTAATAACATAGTGGTAGAGAAAGATGATTTCCAGCAATGGGGAATAACTCTAACTGTTGGCTTTTAATGCAGAAGTAGTCACCATGTCCTGAAGATAAGTAGGAGACATTTAGGAGACCTAATTCTATTTTTCTCTCTCATTGAGCAACTGGATTGATATTGTAAGCACCAGAATGAGCATGGCCCAGCAAGGGTGTGTCCACCTCCTGCTGATATTTAGGAGTAATGTAATGCAACTATGAACAAAGGCCAGATGTAATACTCAGGTATTACTAAAAAGTTTAAGAAAGTTATTGATGAAACTAGATAATGACAACTGATTGCACACAATGATGTAATGGAATGAGGACAGGATGATGCCTCAGATGAAATCTCGTTGACTTAATGACCCAGCTCTCTGTTCCCACATTCTTGCATGACAAGGAGACATCCTAGAACTTTTTTGTACAGTCAATACTTCATCAAGTCCTGTAATAAGAAGAGGAATGCATTCAGTGTGTATGGTCACAGTGGGGATAAAGCTGGTGAGGCTAGGGCTGAGGATGAGTATCTATGACCAGATCATACAATGGAGGAAAACTGTACTCCCAGTGCTCATCACTGGGTTACATGATTCAAAACACAGGCTCCCAATACCCAGCAGCCAGGCTATGGGGAATGGTAAGTTGGCAGGGCTAAAATTTAACTGAAATAAAAAAGTCCTGCATCCCAGACCAAAGACAATATAGTACTCCAAATATTTTTGTTGGGACCTGGGATAACATCTATATTTTATAATAACCTCTGGCAAGTTGGGGCATACAGTAATCGTGTTAAATAAGCATCTTCTGGACCTCCTTCAAGTATGGGAATCAGCTGGCAATCTTTGCCACAGTGGCTAATTCACACTTTATGCTTTCTCCTGCTCCAAAACATTGAGTTAGGCATGGCTTATTGGTGGACCACAAATGAGGTCACCCAGCTGTACCTCATTCACTGGCCTACAGAGCATAGAAAGACCATGGCACTGGGATGGAAAATTTCTGAGGAAGAGGGAGAGAAGACCTGTAGGATACAAAAGCCAGTTGTGAGGAGCCATGCTTCATCTGTGAAACCAACATGAGGTTTGTAGCTCCTGCCTCACTGAAGAGTGAGGTTTAGAGAAAGGAAGGCTTTACTTCCAGGGGAAAGACTTTGTGGCTTTTAAGACATGTTGCTTTTAACCAGTACTGAAGTGCTGGCCTTGTTGGGTTTGGAGTTTGTACAAACTAGAGTGCAGGGGGTGAGGGCAAGGGCAGAAGTAACCCACAATGAGGAACCAAAAGGTTCAAAACAGTGAGGGAAAAGAACATACAAAGAAACTTTGCCAAGGCTTGACATATATTTTAAACTTCCTGATGTCAAGTTTTAAAGACACTTATTTAGCCCTGGTGCTCATGCTTATGACCCCTCCAAGGTAAGGGAAATTACTATTTCATTTTAATGCTGTGGAAGTGAGGTTGGAAGTGGTTCATTCTCAGATCCATGCAGGGACCATAAACTGATGGATACTGTTGTTTCTCCAGAAAAGCAAATAAATGTAGTATCCAGACCTAAATCTGCTACCACACTGTTTTGAGGGAGAAGAGACTCCTGTGACTAAGTGGTATGCAGACTTTAAAGGCCTGGGTCAGCATAAATTCTGGCTTTTCCACTCTTTGTGTCATTGAATAGGGAAGATTCCTTCAGAGGACTGTTGCAAAGGCTAAATGCCTCCTTCAGCCACTGCTATGCAGCATACCCAAAAGTCTATCACAGGCTGTGGCTATTTTTTCCCCACTTTACTCAGTAAAACTATTTCTGTACCACTCATATGCATGTGGGCCAGATTGTATCAGACTGACTCTCATGTTCACAGACCCTCTTTGGATTTTCTCTTGCTGTGGATGCTGTAGTGTCAACCGAACCCAACATTAAAGGCTGTGCTGTTCCCTACGCTGACACATTGAGGGTCATGGGGACATTGCAGGCACATAAACATCATCTATTATACATCTGAAAAACTGCTGAAGCCCAGTGTCAGAAGTCCCAGCAACACGTGAACCTGTGAAGTGGCGAAACCATCAGCTAGATGACAGCTTCATGCCCAAGGCTAGCAAGGCTGGACATAGCAGGAAGGGAAGACCCCTGCAATGCCTTGGGAATTGGCTAAATGGACCTAATAGGTCTTTTCCATTGCTGGTGGCTGTGGACTACATTGTGCCCTTAGGCTGAGTCTTGAGTAAAAGGTGGCACGTAATTATGCTTCTCTGGGAACAGCCCAAGGAAGTGACTGTGACGGAGAGAGGTACGATCCTTTCCCTGAGTTGCTTTTGCTATGGCATCACAGTGACCCAGAAGAAGGATATTTTATGGCTCTGGCAGCTCTTCCCCAACTTTAGCTACTTTTCTATTCTCTTTTTCTTCCCATCAGCCTCCCTGCTCCCTCTTTCTTCCCATCACACCTTGTGGCAAGATGTGGCCAGTGGATGGTGCTCATACTCAACACCAGACCTCAATCTCATCTGCCTAAGTGTCTTCTCTGCATGAAATCAGTAGGGTGCCAGCTGACAAGTCCGGTACATAAGATTGTGCAGTAAAGTACAGTGACACTGCTGCCTCTTGGCAGGGGAACAGTGTTCTGAAGTGCCAGACAAGGTCCCTTCCCATCAGAGTGTGGGTGACTGTGTTCAGAGAAGGGCAACAAAGCTGGTGAGGGATCTGGAGCACAAGTCTTCTGAGGAGCAGCCAAGGGAGCTGAAGTTGTTCAGCCTGGGGAAAAGGAGGCTGAGGGGAGACCTTCTTGCTCTTGACAGCTACCTGAAAGGAGGTTGCAGAGAGGTGTGGGTCGATCTCTTCTCCAAAGTAACAAGCAATAGGAGAATAGCAGATGGCCTCAAGTTGCACCAGGGAAGGTTTAGATTGGATATTATGAAGAGTTTCTTCACTGAAAGGGCTGCCAATCATTGGAACAGGCTGCCCAGGTGAGTGGTAAAATCACCATCCCTGGAGGTATTTAAAAGACATCTAGACTTGGTGCTGAGAGACATTGTTTAGTGGTGGATGTGGCAGTGCTGGGTTAATGGTTTGACTCAATGATCTTGACAGATCTATACCAACAAAAATAATTTTGAGTCTATGATTCTACAACTGACAAGAACTTAGTATATGCAGAAGTCCTACCCTTACCCATAAAAGAGTGCATACGATCTTCGAAGAGATTGTTCTCTAGTCCCAGAAACCAAGCACATCTGCAAATTTATGGTCTTCATGGGTCCAGCAGTGAGTTGGAAAAGCATTTATTTCCTGTTAAAGTTGGAATTCCTATTTCATGCAGTGTTTTGGGGGCAAATTCTTCCTCCACAAGCATACGTTTCAAGAGGTAAAGTGCCATTTGGAACGGCATGGTTGAATTCAGTCTGTACAAGCAGTGAAGCACATTCAGTCCATAGAGGCACATCTCTTTGCTGGAAGAACGTCAGTTGCAGAGGGTCAGTGATTTTAAGAGCTGGAGGAAATAAGCTACTACTGAATCACAGTCTGTTGCCTCTTTCTATCCATCATCATGTATCATTCCTTGAGACAAAATAGTTACTATCCATTTATATTTCCCCATAGAAACTAAGCTACCTAGGAACTCTGTCTGAATGTATATACACCTAATATACACATTTATTTTAAAGTAGAAGTCATGGTGTTGTCTATGTGAGCAGAATATCGAAAGGAATAAACACCAAGCATTTTGCAAATACGTAGAAGTAGCTGAGACACAGGAACTGCAAGCTGAGATTCTTTGAGAAGATTGACAAAATTAATTAAAGAAGGAAGGTAAACACACATATGGGCAAAGTTAAGCAGAAATAAATGCTCGTGTAAATAGATAAAGCCCAATGGGAATGATGGAGTTGGGAAAGGACATCAGGTGATGCTTCTGAGTGCGTGGACTTCCATTCACTGGTGATTCTTTCCCTCCCCTGTCTGAGGCAGTGAACAAGTTGTTAAGCTACCACAAAGACTCTAAAATTCAAACATTCCCTCCAACAGCCCCCTCCTGTGACAATAATATTTTGTGTTTTTACAAATGGAGACACTAAAGCAAAACGTGGTAACTGGTTACTGGAAAAATAAATCACCCAATAGGTGCCATTCTGGATACACTCTCACATGCTGCTTTGAAAATTAGTGTTCTTAACCCAAGTGATTAAAATTTGAAGTGCCTTATAGTGTGGCACAGGGAGCCAACAGCTGCTTTTGTTCTTTTTAGTACTGGCAAAGGTTATGCTATAGGTAACTGCAATACACAGTTATAGAAGAGACACAATGATATTGGTGTAAATGCCTGATCTTTGGCCTTTATTTCCAAAAGAGGTGATTATTTCCCTTGCCAATGTGCTGTAATGGAAAATTTCTCACCCTGAATTTAACCCTGGTAATGTAAGTCAGAATCACCACAATTAAGTGTTTAATCTTGCTGGTGCCCTCTTACATGCAGGGTTTATCCATTTTATCCCTGTATAGATTAAACCAAGTATAGCAACCAATTATTTTTCCTTCTGCCTTGCATAGATCTTCTCTATTGTGCTTATCTTTTCACTATCTCTTTCTCACTATTTGAAAAAAAAAATAAATAAACCTATAACAGAATTTAATTATCTAATAAAAATCTATTATTCAATGTGTATGAATGCACTACATAAAATCATTAAAGTCGAGTGAGAAAAAGAAACAGAGTGAAACTAGAAAAAGATCCTGATGAATGAGACCTCATTAGAAACAAAAAAAAAAAAATAATCCAAACAAAACATTATTCTAAGAGAGTTATTTATTTTCTGTGTGTGTGCCATGCTAAAAATGGGATTCGTATCACTTCAAGCTGAGCTGCCTAAAGATGAAACTTTAATTAAGCTAGCTGTGATCACTCTCCTTCATATTATTGAAAACAAAGAGGCATCTCCAACAGATTTCTCTGCCTCACAGACCTAGCTCAGGAAGTAACAAATTATCTCAGGAACTTCTTGTTCCTTTCCATTAAGTACCCAGGGATCTTAGGCAACTGGTATACATTACACATTTCAAGTTCACATTTGACATTATGGATGTGGTCAACTTGTCCTGTGCCAGTGTAACCACTGAATCCAACCCTTAAATTATTACCTTAGGGAACCAGAGGATGACTCTGATGAGAAAGGTGATGCTAACATAACTAAGTAACCAGGCAGATGTTTTTGAGGCCATGGTGTCTTTCATAGTGGTTTTGAAATTATTAGGTGTGGGTGAGAGCAAGTGAGCTTCTTCCTGAAAACATTTTGCTTTGTGAGAAATACATCTTTGAGGCCTCAATCTATTTTTCAGCTTAGACTGAATTTAGTGCATGTTTCAGCATGGGAAAGATATTCCAAAAAGTCCCAAAATGTAAACAATAATCCATGTAAAAAACTTAAACTGTGTTTTTTTCTCATTTAAAGTTAATTTATTATAGAAAAAAACCTAAAGGTTATGTACAGCTGAAGGTTCCACCAGAAAACCTTAAATTTTGTCAACTGAGGTTTTTCCCAAAGCATTTTTTTTTATATAATTTGAACACTGCACTCAGAAATCAATTATTCATGAAGTTTATTTATGAATAGACCTGGCTGATGAATGTTTTTCTGCATCAGAAATCAACTTTTCTTAAAAATGAAACTTTTATTTAAAAATTGACAGTGTTAAAGACATTTTCTGTAATCCACTAAAACCTTTTCACATTTTTCAACATTTTTTATCACAGATCATGTTTACAGTAAGCAACAGTACTGTCAGTGGGTCTTTTTATAAGTTGTGTTTATTTTTAAACGATATGACGTAGGAAATATGACAGAAATTTTCAAGAAAAACAAACATGAGTCTATTTGCTCTTTAAAAACTATAAAACCCCCTCAGCATTTCTAAAATGGCAGATGAAGAAAATGAATGAATTTCTAACATGTCAGCATCCTTAGACATATTGTTTCTTTTCCATATTGAGTAGTTCTTTTTTTTTTTTCTCGTGTCAGGACACCTCATATTCCAGTTAGCACAAGGAAGACAGGCTGATGGAGGTCATTTTACTCAGTGCTGAATATCTAAAAAGTAATCTGTACGAGCTCTCTAAGCAATTTCCATCATTTGCAAAGACAGACAAACATTTCCAAAGTAATTTATCCCACCACTTGTAAACACACACTTTACAATGGGAAGAATCACTTTTCCCTGGTGTGACCTGGTATCTGGAGAACAGACAGATTCCCAGTTTAGCGTTTTAATGTTTACCTTGGGATAGCTTAGCAGAAGTGAAAAGGATACCACTTCAGAAAAAGAAATAACAGTTAATGGCCATAAATCAGGTGTCAGCTGCAGTACTTGACTCGTCCACTGCAGCCTGAAAGAGCTGAGCCTTGCTGTAGCTTTTTCATTATATGTTTCATTCTGGTAAAACAGAAAGGTGTTTCATTATTTTCCAAATAAAATTGAGGCAATATTTCATTGAAAACATTCACCTACAAAAGAAAACTAAGTCTAAAACAAAAGATAAAAACAAAACAAAGTAACAAAAATAGACTTGAGTTAAATCATTGTTTTAAACCCAACAAGAAATTTCTTTTTCACTTCAGCACAGCCTAATACTTTTCCTCAGGCTTGTTATTTCAGCAGCAAACTGAAAAACATTCCTTTATCCAACTCTTGTTGCTACTAGAAAGATTGAGTTATGGCCAAAGAAGCATCAAAAAGTGAATGTTTTCAGTGCTGAGCACTGGAGCTGGAGCTTGGCAGAGACAACAGACAACTCTGGCTGTTCTAATCAGGAAGAAATGTGCTCCATCCGTGTGCCAAGAATACAAAAGCAGCTGAATATTCCATTGTTTTTATTTACTTACTTTCCAGATAGTTCAGGTATCTCTAACTACCCTTAAAAATGAGGAGGAAAAAGACATTATATTATTTGTATTGCCACTAGCTAGAAAATGATGGATTCCCACAGCATGGCTGGAGGGGGTTTATGGGATTTGCTTTTATTTTTTTAATCTTTCTCTCCTTCATTAATATTTAAGTCTAAACTTAGAGAAGTGAAAATGAATACATAACAAACAACTACCCAGCTTACTCTTTTCAGGTCTAGTTTGAAATTCAGAGCAGCATTAGCTGGTGAAAATATCAAATAGTAAATTTAGTCTGTAGGACACATTTTTACTGCACCTTACCAAGAACCAGGTAACATTTCTCAAAGCAATGCCATACTGTCTTGTTCACTAATTACCATAAATTGGCACAACTTCATACTGCTAATAGAATACTGCCATATTATGTAAATGGATAACCTGGATCACTGATCTGTAATTTATTTTGCAGAACCACATAACTTTCCCTCTTGGAAAGAAACATAGATCCCTCTTGACGTAAACTGAAATTGTGTCTGATTTCTGGAGAGTTCACTGTAAAATTATTTCATGAGCTTCATGTATGCTAACATCAGAAAAAAATAAATAATAAAATAAAGAAGAGAGAAACTTTTTCACGTAATTAAAAAACCACCCAAAACCTCCACCCCTCCAACCCTCCAATGCTTAATTAAACAGTTCTAGAGATAAGTGGCTAGAGGCTGAATCTGGCATGGAAAATACATCCAAGAAACATTTCTGAAGGACCAAATGAAAATGTGTTTTGATTTGATTAAGTTATGAGTTTTCTGGGGAAAATAAATATATCCTTCAAAGCAGTCAACTCGGTAAGTTCCTGCAGGATGATTAATAGCAGGGAAAAAAATTAAAATCCTACTAACAGGAGCATAATTTGGCCTGGAAAAAGGAAGGGCCAGTTTAGAACTTTACAAGCACCAGTTTGTCAGGAAAGGGCTTATTTAGTGCTCTTGTACGTCCTAATGAACCCATCTTTTCAGTGGTTAGGGTTTTCCTTTTAGAGTAGTATATAGGGCTACTCCAAAGGCCAGATATTGCCCTGAGAGTGTGAAAAATAAGCAGAGTCTCTGCAGTCTATATTAGTCTGTATACACTTATCCTTTTCTTTTGACTTGGATTGGTGTTTTGAGACAATTTTTAAATTACCATTAATTTATAATACTGATATTTTCCTCAAAGACTCAGCTCTTGAAATCAAGTGATTGTTTAAGAATCTCAGTTCCCTACAAACAAACAAATGGTTCTTCCTAGAAATAAAGACTTAAAAGCTACTACTTTAAAAATTATTTATTTTTAAAACATTAAATGTGCTGGTGACTGAGTCGGCTTTTTAATTGTTTACAGTTGAAAGAATCAAATAACCAAAACAACAACAAAAAAAAGATAAATTAAAATCTTATGATACACTTGCATACAATTAGGGATCCATAAGCCCCTATTTCAGCTTGATTAAAAGCTAGTGAAATGAGCAGGCTGAAGCAAGTGGGACTTTTTACTCAAATAACTAGAGGGAAGCAAGGCAAGTTCACAATCTGACCCTCTCTACTTTATTTTAAAGCTGATAATTCAGTCAAATCTAAAGTCAGCTTTCATTCTAAGACCAAAAGTCTTTTCAGTGGGGACAATCTCCAGATGAGCTTCACCCTTTCAGCCCCCAGCCATCTCCACTGTAGAGCTTTTCAATTAAACATTGGAGATTTAACCATTAATACTGGCCTAATAACTTATTTTTCCTCAGTTTAAAACTGTTTCAAATGCTTTGGAACAAACTTTTACATGTTATTACTCTAGAAATACAGATAGTAAGGTAGGAACTTTCAACCCTTGTTAGCAGGAAAGCCTTTTAGTGGGTAAAAGCCTTTCTCTTCAGAAAATACCTCCATAGTGAAGAGAAATATCACTCAAATGTGTATAAATAGCTATATTGATAAAAAACCCCAGGATATTTCAGTTGTACCCACTTCACAGAACAGAAAAAGTACCTACTGCATCCAAACTTACAAATACTGACCTACAAATTCTGGAGTGTCCCCACAGCTTTTCTTATGCAATCAAGACAGAGACTCTTCTCATTTAAATGGTGGCCATGTGACATATGACCAATGATTTTTAAAGAGATATTCAGGGTCTTAGGTCTGATATAAAAGCCACAAAAGTCTGCAGCAGATCCATCATCTTCACTGGGTTCTGCAGTAGGTCTTTAACCCACTGAAACTGAGTCAGGGGAACAGAGTAAGGCAAAGGGGTTAAGATGTGATCCCCACTCAACTTAGCTGGAGGGGATGAAGAGAAAGGTTTCTTTCCAAGGTTAGAGTGTTTTATCCAAAAATCTGTTTCCAAATGAAAATGTAACATCAGTCCTAAGGGAAGCTGCCCACAATGTGTTCCAGCTTTGTGAAATATCAGATTGATTTACCACAAGCAGTGCAGGAATTCTGGTTTTGAAGGTTGACGCAGCTTGAGGAGCAGGCGCCATTTGTGCCAACAGCATTTTGGGATTCCCTTTCTGTTCTGAGCATTAGTCAAGAAAAGCTGCAATTCAAAACTCAGCTACAAGCTCATAACAGGATTCATCCTCTCTCCTAGTATATCCAGCCACCTCTGTTGTCTCCAGCTGCTCTTCCTACCATGACACGTGATGAGAAAAAGGCTTGGAGCAACACAGAGCCATGGAGAGCAGGCAATGTGGGATGCCAAAGCAGAGATGAGGGTAATTTCTCATTTGCCCTGAGGGTCCAGCATCCTAGAGGAATTATCTGTGTTAGCTTTCCTCTTTTTTTATTGATGCCACTTGGAGAATTAATACAGCAGCCTGGTGCAGGCTATTATTATTATGCCAGTGATACTCAGATTTGTGTTATCACCTCCAGTGATGGAAATTCATCCCTGAGCAGCGATGCCATCTGGCTAGAGAAGCAAGCTGGGGCTTGGCTCATCACAGGCAACTGCACACACAGGAGGGACCTACAGGCTGCCTCTGACACTGCACCACTCCAGAAACTTTTTGTATAGTTTCAACCCTCTTTCCAGGCTTAGAATGAAGTAGTGACAACCTTCTCCTGCCCCATTTTGGTACTAAAACCCTGAAGAAAGTGTGAAATCTATACCTGGTGATAGTCTGCAAAATTGATGCTCAGCTTGAGCATTGTATTCATTGAAATCACAGAGGAAGGAAACAGATGAACAACCCTAGGAGTGATCTATGTGAAGTAACTTTCTCCAGAACAAGGGGAAACCCAGGAATGGGGTCCAGAGGTGGAGTTTGTGTGGTTCAGGAATTCAGGCAAGGGGGCACCATGACATTTAGGCAATACAGAGCAGACCCCTTCTTGTTATTTAGTTTCTAGGCCTAAGAAGGTGCCTCTATGTCACACAAGAAATCTTAGGTAAAGAAAAGTCTTGGACATGCTGTTTCTTGTAGCTACCTAGAGATAGCTCTATTTCCTTTCCTGGAAAAAACAATAAATCAATGTGCTATAATACAGTAACAACATATTTTGAGGAGATTTATCCTTCTGCAACTGCTGTCAATTCTGTTTTAGCAAGAGTATAAACATATGTTGTCTGGGTTCCATTAAAATATAGAAAGAAAATGGTCCTTAGCACAGAAGTTACTCATGATCCAGCACTGAACCCAGTGCACTTTACAGGATTAGGAAGGAAGAGCTGTTTTGAATGTACAAGGATTCATCATTATCCCACTGAAACGCAATTACCTTTAAATTAAAGGCAGCTGAAGTGAAAGGAACAACTGGGATATCCCACAGCCCACATTGTGTTGCCTGCCTTCACCCTTCAGAGCTCCCTACAGCCATGGCCACTGATTCCAACCCTGACCATTCACTGGTACCAGCTCCTAATTTGAGCTGAAATGCAGTCATTTTTTTGGTTACAAAAGTAGCAATGTTGTTTAACTGTTTTTGAATAGTCTATCTACCTCTTGAAATTTTATACTACGATGGTGATTATGTGTGAATAATTAGGTGAGTGTTTCTGAGATTTTCATTTTCTTCTCTTTTTCTCTCTCTCCTCTTTTCCTCTTGTATGAGTCCCTGGAGCTGCACCTGTAAAACTGGTGGCAAATCAGTCTTTCAGAGCATGCCTGGCACACAGATGATGAGGTTCTCATTGATTTTGGATGGAGCAAGCCAGAGAACCAGCTACGCTCTGGGACAGAGTGAGGATGTGTGAGGAAAGGAGAGCGAGCTGTCAGAAAACTGAGGACGGGACTCGCAGGACAAGATACGTGTTGTCAGGACTCTGTGGCGTGTGAGAGCACTGAACCCATGGATACCCTCGTGGTTGCAAACAGAGATGCTTTTCTCCCAAAACGTGCTCTACTTTGTTCTGCCTGGCTACCTGACAGCTGGTTGAGCTGTCTTCAAACTTGAGAGCTTTGCAATTTCTCCCCACTCTTTTTCCCCTTTCCCCAGTCCTAGCCTTCATGCTCCTGCTCACTTTATCTCTCCATCCTGAAAACGTTAGCAACGATAACTAAACTTTTTAGTTTTTTTCTTTCTTTCTTTCTTGAATAACCTCTTGTGTGCAGGATATTTTCTGCTTTAGGGCACAATCTGTTGCAGCGCAGTTATAACTGTTGCTAAGGCACCTATTGTCATTATATATGCCTCGGCAACAAGGCATTCTGTCGTGTTTCTCATCTGTGAACCTGGTGATTTATTGATAATGCTAATCTTATTTGAGGGTTATAGAGCTTGGAAGTCAAATGTGTTTAAAGGGGGAGACGGAGATTCCTAGTCCCCAACTTTTTATTGTTTGCATGTCAGAATAATCAAGTTTTTTCAGCCACCATTAGAGGAGCTCAAGGTGTTTCGCAAGCATGAATGAAGCCTCGCAATGATACCGAGAGGAGGCTTTTTACATGCTCGTTAAATGCAACAGAGAAACTGAGTAGCAGAAATGACAATACATAACTTAACCTATCTCACATCACGTAACCATAGAACTCAGCCTCGAGGGGATGCTGGGCAAGTTTTACATTATCTTTTCTACAATATATAGTAATTGATTTGTATGCCCATACTCTCTGTTGAGAACACAATTTTCTATTAAAAACAATTTGGATGGATACTTTTTTATTACCTTTCCTATATGATACTTTTCTATGGTAAAAGATGGGCCCTGCCCTGAAGTGTTTTCCATCTGATCAGCTCAGCCAGACAAAATAAGTTTTACAGCCTCTATTTTACAAATGGGGAAATGGGATATGGAGACATTAAGGAGGCAACTTTTGCAAGATCTCAGCAGACAGGGGATTCTCAGATATCATAAAGGAAACTGCAAATTCTGACCACTTATGGAAATACAGCTATTAGATAAATAGATATAAAAACTTCCCATTTGTTCCTCTCCCATTCCTTATTACAGAAGGATCTAGATTTTACTGTCATTGTGATATTCAGCTCTTCTTCAGTAGGGACACTGTTAAGCTCCATTTTTCAGACGGTGAACTCTTGCACAGAAAGGCTTAAAGGTTCATTCCAAAAAGGAATTTGAGAACCCAAATGCCTCTGTAGTCTCTTGAATTCAATATTCTGTTGCTATTGTCATTTATATGAGCCCTGTTCAATTTTGTCCTTGCTCTAGAGATGCTTGAAGTTCCTTATATATGTGTGTTGGCACCACATTCCCTAGGGTCTGATGCCACCAAGTGATTAGAAACCCTAATTATATCTAAACCTAGTGCCTTCCCAGTGCATTCCCTTGCCTAGTTTACCTGAAAGACTCCTTAGAGGCAATTAAGCTGGTTTGTTTTGGTTTTCTTTTTTTCCCTCCCAAAAGACAAAGTAGAATTTTCATCTTATCAGCAGTTCAATATATAATCACTTAGGATACAGATACAAGTCTCACTCCAAAAATAGGTTGTACTGTGTACTCGTAATGCCACTGCTTTCACAAAAACAAACAAACAAACAAACAAACAAACAAAAAAAACTGGAGTCAGACAATAATGCCTTTTTCTTAGCATCTTCTGCTCTTCTAGTGACTGTCCATTGGTGGCAAGGGTCCAGATGTCATCTAACTTCAGGCTTTTATATGAAGTGCTCAGATCAACTCGCTTTGTTTCAGTTCCACAGAACTTCACCATCCTTGATAAACAGTTAGGTTGTCTTGGAATCAGTGAAGAAAAGATGATCTTGCCCATCTGAGATCACCTCTTCTGAAGGTGATGAAAAAGAAAGGAAATTTTGCTGACTGAGCTCCCAAATCAGATAATTCAGAGTTTTCATGTCGTAGTTATATCAATAGTGCAAATCACACCTTCTGCTTCCTTTATCTCCTGTCTCTGGTTAAACGTTTCCCTTGCACTGTTTGTGCCACCCTCCTGATCCCTCCCTTCCTTCCACGAATCACCTCTAGAAGCTAAAGCTTAGAAAATTTATCCTAGCAAAGCTAAAAGAAGCCCTCCCAAAACTCCCAAACCCAACAGTAAGCATTGTATCCACACTGAATGAGGGACCAGGTAAGTGCCAGAACAGGAATGGCACAAGTAATTGCCAAAGGAATGGCACAGGTTGGTGGCTGATGGCAACAGGGGGCTGAGGATTAAAACCCAGATTCAGATGGCTATGATGGCCTGACCCCAAAAAACTCATTTATGACGTTATATGCACTTCTACCCAGTCTTATTCATGGACAATCTTCTTGGAATTTCTTGATCACTAAAATGGTAGGTACTAAGATAGATATCCAAAATCAGATAAGAAGTCACTGGCAACTCCAGGAACCAATGTTGGTTGTATTTGTCTTGTATAGATATCTTCAAGAACACTATTCCTGCTTAGTTGATTTGCTGCAGGTCTATGTAGATCTGTGATACCCTGTGTAGCTTCACTAGTGGTACCTCATATAAATAAGAAAAATAGACAAAGCACTGATTTAAAGGATTACTTTTAAGCTTTAAAGCTATTGAGATATGTGTCTGTCAAATCAGCTCCAACACTCCAAAAACAACTGAAGCTCCTTTCCAGCCTTCTGGCTTTTGTCTTCATGAAGTGATGGCAGGCAGTCGGCCGGCATGAATCAGACATTCACGACTGCAAAATTCTCTCCCATCTGTTGTAAAACCAGTGCAAGCATGAACAACTGAGAGGTGAAACAATTTTTCAACCTCCTCAGCAATCTCATAAATTATCTGCAGCTAAATAACCTAGAAAGCAGAGCAGAATCTCCCAGCCTTAGGTAACAATTACACTACGTGAACTTTGAGAAACCTCTTGCTAACACTCAAAATTAGGAGCTTAATACACAAATGAATAGTGAAGGCATGGTGACAGCCATGTTTAGAAAATGCTTTTGCAACCCACGTAGGTGTTGTGCTGATTTGTTTCTGAATGGGGAAGCACTGTAATTGGTTTCACTGGAGAAAACGAGGTGTTGACTGCTATTGCCTGTCTCTGAAACACCGAACAGCATGCATTGGTTTGCTTGCCGGTGACAGGCAAGGGAACATTCAGGTCACTTGCTTACCATCGGGTGCTTCATTTAGACACCAATGCAAGAGTATAGATGTCTGACTTCTGAGCTTTTCTCAAAATCAGAGTGAGGTTTTAGTTCTTAGTGCCACTGAAAATGCAAGGAGTCCCTGGCAGTATGCTTTCAAAAGTTTTTTCCCCCTTATTCAAAATGCATCAATTTTTCATCAGGCCAAGAACTTTTGATCAAATGATTCACCCATGTTGTTGAAGTTTTCTTCCATTTCTTAGTTGTCTGTTTTTCCTCTCCTTCCTAAATATTCTTTCTTCTGATAGCCCTCAAGCTATTTTATTCCTGTTTCCACCTGACTCAACCATTCATCGGTATTTTGCACTTATGAGCCTTTCACCAATACTTTTGCACAGCTCAGAGCCAGAAGATCTCAGTAAGATGGGAAGAGAGAGCTCACAAGCAGGAGATGATGATGATTTCCCAAGAATCTCACTCCTCCATTGCAGAACAGCACTGGGCTAAACTTCCTGTGATAAGCTTCTTCCATGGGGGAAGAATATGTGAACTGGCAGCCTTTGTTCCACCACAAGCCCAGTAACAATCAGCTGCCAGAGATGCAGTCAAACATTAGCTGAGCAGCAGGTTGGTCTCCAAGTGGTTTACAGTTGATGAATTTAACTCACAGCTCCCAAGGATGCTGTAGGAAGACAACTATGACTATGCCCATTTTACATAGAGGAAAAATATAGCAGAGGAAGCAATCAATAAGATTTTGGACTAGAATCACAACCTCTTTGTATTGATCTGGTGCCATGTTGCTATTTTTTCACCTTTACTCTAAGGGCTCATCTTCCTGTGGATGCATCCAAGGCAATGTGTAGCTTACGTGCACACAAATGTAGACAGTATTGATAAACTCAGGGGGCTCTGACTCCCCACAACCAAAAGCTCATCCACCAAGAAATAATTTTACTCAAATAAATCACACCTTTCTCTTTAAAAATATTCCTACTTTTTAAATTATTCCGTAATTACATGATCTCCAAATAACTGCTTTTCCTCCAATGCCTAATGATCTCTTCTACTGTCATTCTTCTTGGCATTTCTATTTTTTTCCCAAGAGTGAAGGCCTCAAGCAGGTATCTCAGGTGTGTTCTCATGAGCATTTAGTAGCAGCATACTAATCTCCACTGATCCTTTGGTTTAATGCCTCCAAAATCCGATTGGTCTATGCTATTTATTTAGTTTCTACTACAGCACATGGCTAGCATGTAACAACTTTGCTGCTCACTCTCATTCCAAATTTCTTTCAGCATTTACCTTTTCCCAAGCCTCTGCCTCTGCCTGCAAATAGTTCTATTCCTGATTATTACACTCAGGTGAAGCAAAGTGTAATTTGACCCCCTGTTTCTTAAAAATACATCTCTTTTGGTAACCATAGCAAATTGTTTTGGATTTTTCTCTATGAATTATTCATGAGATTCAATTTAGCATTATTATTAATTCTAACCTCTGCAGCGTATGAATAAGCAATCTCATTGCTTAATATTAGTGCCTGACCATTCTTCTCTACAACTAATGACCTGTCATAGATATCTGGGTCTAAGAGTCATCAGGAAGCTGGAATGTACTTAATTACTATTAATTTAATAAAACGATGATTGAACTAATGGTGAAAAGCTGTCAGTGCTTTTCCCCAAATTAATAGGAAAATGAGTCAGTAATATATCTGGAGTGACATATCAGCAATCAAAATAGCTTTTGATACATGGGCAATTTTTAGTCTGCATTTGCCTGTGCCTAAGTCTCGCGCTGTCACATCTTGCACAATTCTGCCATCCCCTCCTTTGGAGAGTTTATTGGGAGAACTCTCTCATGCGTTCCTTACTGCATTCCACATTTTTCTGTGTGGAATATCTGGCAGAAAGGCACTTTCACCTATTGCCCAGATCTCAGTCTGAAGGACACTGAGAAACATTATTTTGGCCCTTTGATACTCAAGAGTTTTTTAATCTGTGTCCAGCAATTAATTCCCCCACTTCGTCTGCCCTAACCTTTAAATCAGTTCAAGCTGATATCTCAGTTTTATCAGATGGATATCAGTGAGTTCACAGAGCAGTCTCACAAGCATCTGGATAAGAACAACTGAATGAGTGATTCCTGTACGATACAGGTGTGCATTGGGAGAACTGGAGATCCGCCATCTGTCTTTGCTGTTGAAGCCAACTTATTATCCCACTACTGCCTTTGGGGTCATTGTAACTGCAAATCTTCCAACTAATTCAAGGCTCAATACCCAGGAATTAAACTAGTTGCAGGAAATGGCTCAATTCCGAAATGAGACAACGCTGATAACCAGGGATCACATTTATTGACAGTGACTTTAATTTAATTGCTCTCCAGATTTTGGAAAATTTCCTTTTATTGTGATAAATTCATGTCACACAGAAATGTTCACAGTCTTTCACAATAAAGAAAAAAAAAATAAAATAAATCATTCATTATCCAAAGGAAATCTTTCAATAATAGTAACTTTAGCATTGGATGCAGCCACTACCAATGTCAGGCTTGATGGTGCAGATAAATATGCTGAAGTGATACCCTTATCCTGAAGAACTGGCACACAGAGAAATTTTATCCCCTCAGTCACAAAGATAGGGAAACTGGCAACCAGCTGCTAAAGATCCCAGAACTCTTGGTTTCGAGTTCTTGCCAATTACAGAACCATAGAATTATAGAATGGTTAAAGTTGGAAGAGACCTTAAAGATCGTCCAGTTCCAAGCCCCCTACCATAGGCAGGGACACCTCCCACCAGACCAGGTTGCTCAAAGCCCCATCCAGCTTGGCCTTGAACACTCCCAGGGATGGGGCAGCCACAGCTTCCCTGGGCAATATTTGAGTGAAATTCAGACTGGACTTCCAGGGCCTTCAGAAGTAGACTGCAAGGTTGAGAAATGACACATCACTGCAAAAATGCAGAAGAGTATGAGAAATGGCAAGAGAAAAAGATGGATTTTCAACAACACACTGATACTATATGTGTACACTTACCTATATATGTTTACACACACATATCTTTCATGTACTATAACACTAGTGTAGGTTAGTGTTTGTGTCCTGATCTTTTTCTGTTTTTTAATCATATAGCCATAAATTATACACCCTTGTGTACAATATAAATACATATGTGTATATAATATAAATAGCATAAATACAGATGAACCGGTGCAGTTGTCATCTCATCATTAGACAGTTCAGGCTTTGAAGTCATTCTTTATTACTTGGGTACTGTGATTTTCTGACTTTGATTGCTATAATAACATCAAAACACAGTTCAGCTTTTAAATATATTCACTTCAACCTTTGTTCTTAAAAGAGACCAGTTATTTATTTCTGTCTTCTGAAGAATCTTATTATCCAAGTAAGGAGTTAAGTGGGAATGCTATGAAACGACTAAGGATTCATGTCTACATAGTTTTCTACACGATAAACATGTATGTGATTTTTTTTTCAGATATGCATCTTCATACATATTTGCATCTGTGTGAAGAAAACCAAACATTAAGGAAGGGTATGCTTTTGTATACATATGTAATAAATATACAAAGTAAATAGGGTTGCTGAGTAAACACTTACAAATCTGAAAGTCTTGCCAGCGTAAGACACAATAATACCAACTCTTATTTTGTATTCCTTTTGGATTTTATGGTATATCTAGACATTTTAACTCATGTAAAGGTTTGCATCAGGTGAAGTTTGCCCATTCAGTCATGAAAACTTTATTAATGGGGGAATTCAAGACATTAATTTTTATCTAAATGGGCTGTGTAGGGCAGAACATCCAAATACCTGTTCTTTATATTACCATAAAACAATTTTGTTAAGCGGTATCCCAACTTTCTAATTTCTTCTGTTAGAAAGATTATTCCCTTAAGATTTTGGGGTTTATGTGGTTTATAAAAAAGTGTGATTTATAGGATCCCACTCTCCATCTGCTTGCATATCCAAAAGTGTCCCCTCCTTGCACCCCTATCTCTGCCCAATAGTTTGCAAATCAGTTTGGACCAAACTGGTGGAAACAGGTCCTTCTCAAAGGCATAAGGTCACTGCAAATGGCACAAAAACTTGCAGGTGGCTGAAGGAGAGATACCCAAATTAATGCTCTAATTACAGAGAATGCTTCAATGTTGAGTTCAGCAGCTATGTATTCTGCTTAGCCTTCCTCCCTGCCGGTTTACTAGCAGACTTTTAGCTAGAATTGGAAAATATCACTGCCTGTGTTGCCTTTTGCCTAGCCCAATGATTGCCAGCCAGGGGAGGATGGTGTGAGTTTTGTGGGGTGGGAGCAGGAGAAGAACAAGGGTGGAACTGAAGAAATAGAGGGGGGAAAAAAGTCTAAAGAGAATAAGAATTTTTACAGCATGTACATTTTTGCAGGTTATTGTGATATAGATTAGAAATATACACAAATGCAGTTTTTCTTGCCCCTATGTTAACAAAGCAACTCAAGTTGTACTCTACAACTACTGAAAGGAGGCTATAGTGAGGTGGGGGTCATTTTCTTCTCCCAGGTAGCAAGCAATAGTACAAGAAGAAAATGGCCTTGACTTGCACTAGTGAAGGTTTAGGATGGATATTAGGAAAAATTTCTTCACTGAAAGAGCTGTTAAGCACTGGAACAGGCTGCCCAGGGAAGTGGTTGAGTCACCATCCCTGGAGGTACTTAAAAAACTTGTAGATGTAGGTGCTGAGGGACATGGCTTAGTGGTGGACTCAGCAGTCCTAGTTTAATGGCTGGACCTGATGATTTTAAAGGAATTTTCCAATCATAATGATGTTGTCATTCTGTGATTCCACGTATGAACTGTATGCTGGACGTATGATATTTTCTTGAAGCCTTTTTCATTGAGAAACCTTTCTGTTTGCATTGATATGGACATAAACTGATAATATCTAAAGGTTCCAAACCTAATTCCACACCCACCAACTACAGAGCACCAAGAAATTATCTCATTATATGAAACATTAGAAATATTTCTCCAGTGGTTCTTGTTCACAGTTCTCCATGTCCTTAGGAGACCCACACAAAAACGGTGTCTTTTTCATCAACTTTGGTCCCCTCCTTTCCTGAATTTCCTCAGTGAATGACTTCTCCCCACTATGAGGTCATAAAACCAGACTTAGTTTGTTTCAAGCCTTGCAGATTGATTATGTTGTGACTGGGATTGAAATCCAGATGAGCAAAATGCCACAAGGAATGGAAAAAGCTCCCCTGAGAAAGCATATAAAATAGTATTTTTGGGCCACTAAAAAATCTCTCCTTATCACAATCTTATTTGCAAAAGGACTCAAGAAACCCGACGACAGACATAAAATGAATCATGAAATCTTCCATTATTTAACTTGAAGTCGAAAGTAAATTACAGTGTCATGATTAAAATCATCACAATCTGTCAATATCAGTGTAGTTTTGCATACAGCTCAACAGAAGGCATAGTTTTTCCTCAAATCTCATAGGCAATTAACCCTTTTTTCTTTCCATCTGGCATAGCAGTCCTGTAATAGAGGCTAACCATATCTCATAGCACCAAGAGGAAAATGTTTGTGTGGCTAAAATACTTGCTTTCTTTACTCATAATGTCAAAATGCTAGTATATCTTTAGACTTCCACAAGTGAGGAAGAAAAAGATATGAGTGTTGGTTTACTTGAAATAAATAGTGAAACTCTTATTGACATTAATAATAGGATTCCATATCTATATATTTCACACTTCTGGTTTCCACATTAAAAAAAAAAAAAACACCAAAAAAAAACAACCCAAAAAACAACACCAAAAAATCCCAATACTATCTCTTTATTTCTTCAGGGGCGAACCAGAAAATGTTCAGGAGATGACCAGTTTCTTGTTTCAGAGGCCTCAACGATTGTGTCGAATAGTGGTTTAACCTCAGGATCCCAAATTCGTGAGGGGCAGATTTTAAATATGAAATCAGTTTAATAAATGTCACAATAACGTGTCTTAAACAGATGCAATTTATAACCATTTTGAAGGGCTGATTTTTGACATTTCAATTGTGAGGGTTTTTTCCCTGGAATACGGATTTTTTTCATTATTATGCAAACATTAGAAATAGTTTTACTAATTATTTGACTAAGCATCCCAAGAAAGTAGAAGGATGGAACTCATATTCCCAGTGATGATAATTGTGCTCATTTTGGGATCCGAGACGAATACTAATTTGACAACTTTTTCTAAATTCCATCCCTGTCGATAATAACCACCTTAGCTTAGGTCAGTGGTCTTGAAGCAATATGCTAAAGTCCTAACTGATTTCAACATTTTTTATCTTCCTCAGAATTATGCATAAAATCTATATCTCTCCTGTGAGACCGTCTCGAATAAATTGCATTAATTCTTGTATTTGCTGAAACTGTCTTTCTCTTGCTAAGCCACGTGCATCCAATTATGTGAAATGGGAAATGCTTTAAAATATCACATTCTGGCATGAAGTGTTTGAAAATCTTCGGGGGATGTTAGTTTGTCTTTAATAACAAGTCCCAAATTGTGCCTAGTGGGCCTCTTCTCTGAAAACAAAGATTCCAAACCGCTATTAAAAAAAACCCCAAAACGAAATCCAAAATTATCTCGTGGCTACTATCTGTCAAATGAAGAATAATTCTGTAACTGGAAAGAAAGGATGAAAGGTAAGAAAGCAAATTAATTTAAAAAGGAAAAGCTATTTTTATTTATTTCAAGAAATAAAAGAGAAAAAGCAATTTTATTCTCAACCTCTCCTTTCCCCACATTTACAATTAATAGTTTCTCAGTATCTGCGTGGGCTCTTTTTTTTTTTTTTTTTAAAAAAAAAAAAACAAGCTATGATAATTTCCTAGGAAGAAAAAAAAAAAAAAAAGGAAAAGAAAAAAAGCTTTTAAGAATTTCTGCTAGGCATATAAAATACCTCTTTGTTCTGCATTGTGCTACATTTTGCCTCTGTCAGACACACCACGGAGAATGTCAGCGGGCATTGGTGGGTTGTTTGGTGAGTACATTTTATTTTCAAAATTATTTTCTTCCTAAAGGACCGAAGAGTACTTGAAGCATCTTGTTTTATTTTGTGTCAGACAGGCATTTGCTTCTGGGTGTGTGAAAAGTGCAAATTAGCAACCAAACATCAGAAGAGAGAATGAGAGAGGTCCCTATTGGGTAGAGATGTGGAGGGGTTTTTTTGGTTGTTTTTTTTTTTCTTTTTTTTTTCCCCTGGCATCTGAAACTGCAGCCATATCCATAGGGAAAACAGGAGAGGAAAAAAAATATTGCAAATAACATTCACAGAATTGGTTCAATCCTGCACTGAATGGAAGTCACACTGTGCCTCCCTTGGAAACCAGAGAGGTGTTACCTTTCTCTCCAAAGACAGATAGATATGAACCTAAGAACATTGGACTGGAAGACATCCTGGGTTTCCATGCTTCTTCCCCAGTCATTGCAGAAGCATGTGATGATCTCTATAATCCATGTACCAAGTTCCTTCTGAAAAATAATTAGGCTTTGGGGGTATTTTTCTACTCCCGGTACTTGCACTGCAAGGCTGTTCCAAAGCCTTTCTCTTCTGATGTTTTATTAGGCTACTTCAAGTTTCCATGATAGATATACTCACGGGAATTTTATACCCAGATGTTCTTGAGCCAAAAGTACTTTTTGATGTGAATAGTCATTCTCTTTCTCTGCTGCACACATCTTGATGTATTTATAGATGAGTTGGAAAAGCACAGAGAGTAGCTTACATGGGGCACAGAGGGACCTTAAATGTATCCTCTCCATGCCTATCCCGCTTTACCCAAAAGCCAGTGCCAAACACATGAGGATTCTTGATTCTATTGCAATTTCTTGAGCCCAACAATCACTGCAACCTCTGTACTTCATACACAACACCTTTAATCCAAAGAGAGAAGACGAATCTACCCAGCCCAAAATAAATATGTGATTGTACCTGTAAGATATTTTGATATTTTGCCTGGGTTTCCGACATTTCAAAAGCTTAATATAAATAATGATTAGATAAATAAATAATATGAGTAGGTCCACCTTCTGATTTCAGGTATCTATGCTGTGAGTGTCCTCCCTCAGGCTAACACAAATTCATTTTACAAGAACTGGAAAAGGACATGATTCCAGACCTGTGTAAGACCCCTACCCTAGCATGAAAAGAAGCAAAATCAAGGAGCTGTTTTGGGGCCTCTTTTTCTGTAAAAGAAATTTTCATTGGCACCTTAAATGTAGGTGCCTGTGCTATCTGTGACAGTGGTCAGATGAAGCCGCCCACCTTCTCATGTAAATGTTAATTCTGTAACTATCAATATCTTTTTGCTTTGGCCTTCCCTAATCTTTCACTGTTCTTTCAGTTTCCAGATTCTATCCTCATGTCATCATCCTCCTTTTTGTATCTGCATTTTCTTCCCTCCTTTTTATTTCTGTCCCTCCTTGCACCACCCTCATTGTCTTTTCATTTTCATATCCATCAAGTCAATTCCTTTCTATTCTCACAGTACACAGAAAAGCAGAGATACCATTGTTTACTCCCAACTTTATCACCTTCATTGTGACATGCTCACTTAGATTAATTTCCTTTTCTTTTACAGGTTTGGATCTGAAACTCAGTGATCTCATTGGAGTGCTGATTTCAGCTGGCATCAGGTCAAGACCAACAGCAAGGCCAGTATTAAAACCTCCATGCAAAAGAAACTCTCCAGCTTGCTTATCTTACTGCTGTGCTTTGTAAGATTGTGAAAAAGATTAACTGTAAAGATGTAGGAATACACTGAGAAGAGGTAATATGGAAACAAATCCATTTTCCTTGTGCCTAGAAGATGGCAGGTATTCGATAAGAAGAATGTTTGTGAGAGATGGTAACAGAAAAAAAGCTTTTCATAACTGCACAGAGTACAGAGAAAATACTTGCAGATGTAGATGGGACATTCCTTGGCTGGTGCATATCTGAAGCTCACCTGAGTCAGCAAAATTTTTCCATCACCTTATACTTTTTGGGTACACCCCAGTTGTTGGAGCTGAAACTTGATCAACAGCATCACTGGCTTTCGAATTCATTGGTTTTATGACTTCAACCTTGGTGTTGACTAACTCCTTCAAAGAACTCAATACTGACTTCTTTTGGAAAACTAACTTAAATTATTAAGCAACCAAGAAACAGAATTCAAAGAGTTAGTTCCAATCTTCAAACAGAAAACATCCAAACTGGTATTAATTACTTTGACAAACAGCCCTCGCTTGGTTTTGTTTTTTTTTTATTTATTTTATTTTATTTTTTTAAACAGTTGACCCACCTGTGTTGAAAGAAAATTATTTATTCCAAGATAGTGAGGAATTAAAACCCATATCCTAAAATCAGTCCAAATTAATTTTTAAGAGATGATTTGCACAATCTAACATTCTCTCTAATTGTATAATTATTCAGCTTTCTACTTCAATACAGCAAATATCTAATAATCTTCTGTATGTCTGTGGGTACAGGAAGAAGAGCAGGTAAGGAAACTGAAAACGTGATCACTCCTGGAAGCTACTGTAGCCATGTAGAACAGCCATCTCAACAATTCAGACATTAACCCTGAATTTGGGAAATGAGGGAAGTAAGGAGTATCTAAAGCACCTTACCTTAGACACACATTTTGAGAAAAACTAAAATATTGTCATGTGTCTGTCAGGTGCTATGGCAGGTTAGCGATGGCAGACATAGAACTAGCAAATTCATCAAACCTCATTTGCTCCTAATTAATTCAAAATTAATTCATATAAAGTTACAAAACTTAATCGTATAACAGATTTAACATTTCACCTACTACTTCCCTCCAGTACTTCAGGAAAATTATGCTTTGTGTTCTTTGAGGGGCATCATAACTTATTACCATTCATGAAAATGTGCAGCCACAAAAATAATTCTTGAACCTTTCTGTTTCTAGTGCACTGAAGCAAATAGTGGTTTTGTGCTGAAGCTGATATGACTGAGAAAAGGCTGTGGTTCTCAGTGCAAGAAGACTTTTAAGTCACCGGGGACATGAATGATTAGCATGTTGGAAGAATTTTCACAGCAGGAAATAATGGATATATAAGATAGGGTGCAAAGCTATGGAATCTCCCAACATAAAACCAAGGTGGATCTGTTAAAGGGAAAAACGCACTGCTTGTCTGTGAAACTTGGGATCAGAGATCATGACGTAAACCATTTTTTAATAAATTGAACACCTACATAAATAAATATGTCATGGCATAAATAAAGAACACATTTATAATTATGACAGTAAAGGTTCAACTTGAAAATAGAAGCCTGTGAAGGCCATAAACAAAAGGACCCATCACAGGGCATAATATCACCAGAGTTAATGAGATTAGAAGACAAATTATTTGTGAGAAAAGTATTCTGATATTGCTTCTTGCAACAGCCATCTTTGTAGCACAGATCTCATACTGCTTCATTTGGTTGCACTCAGAGACAGGCAGATGCATGCTTGGGTTCATTGGTTGCATCATTAAGGAAAATCCTAATGGAAAAAATTGTGCATTGTGTTGGCCAAAAAGAAAATACAAGATGCTTCCTGAGGATGCTAATATCATCAAACAACTTCTCATAAATGTCAAAGAGATCAGAAAAAAAAAGAAGGCATTTATATGGCTTCCAAACCTAATTCTGTCGAGGGTGGGGAAGGAGTAGCTGTTAGTCCTTCCTACCTCCACACACACTTCAGAGAAAAAGAGTGATCTAATATAAGGCAGAACTGTTTCATCCTCTCCAACTGGAAAATAGACATGAATGAACATTTCCCCCTGTTCAGGAGCATCAAAGACATTGACTACCAGGAGAAAGGTAGGGCTTTGAGGAGCTGCTCTTCCATAGAGTGTCAGGAACCACTGACCTCATTAAGCTCGGCCCTCATAAGCAAAGAACTTCTGAGAGGTTAAGGAGACAAAGCAATAAGCACAGGTCAGTATAAAAGGAGGAAAAAGGTAGGAGCTGTATATTAGGCAGCAAAATCTTTTATAATGAGGGCATAGCTGCAGCTTAACATCTGAAGGGAATATATCTCCATGGAGAACTCCTATTCTCTGCATTCCCTTTTTCATTATCATTTTATCCATTAGTGTAATTTCTCCGTTATAGAAAATGAATGTCAGAAACCAGAATGCTTTGCTTTATTTGTACCCAAGCCAGTGCCAATCAATACCAGAAGTATTCCCAGTGCCCTGTCAATGCACTTCAACCCTACCTTGTTGAGAGTCCTTCTTAATTGACTCCAGTGAAGCAAATCCAATTTCCACATTCTCAGTCCTTGTACACATATGCTAAGACAGCTAAATTTAAACTATTTCTGCTCAGTTTTGTCGTGTCTACTCTGACACACAAGACAGAATGAGATCACCTGAATTTGCTTTATATCTTATTTTTAAGACCATTTAATTGGAATGATTTTCTGCCATTGTTTCTAGGTGATATTAAAGTGATATCCTAGAGGAAAAAAACAAATACATTATTCTACCCCATCATCGACTCTCTCTAAAACCACCTTCTTTACTTTTACTGCCGGATCTGATTTATATCTGAGACATAAGTGTCAATAACTTCTTTTTGATGGGCAAAATAGTGCCAGAAAAAATGGATATAGTTGAACATTAGGCTATAAAGTGGGGTATGAAGTATAATTCAGATGGGCTTCATGACACTTGTCCCTCATATGACACACATTCTTTTCATTTCCAATTTCATTGGAACAAGAGGAAAAAACTGTTTCCAATCTGTCCCACCTCATAAAAATAGACCTGTGTTTAATTCTTCAGGACCTAAAATTATCCTTTAGATATTGTCAACCAATCATCCAAGGAAAACGTTCATGGACAAAGTAATAGAGAAATCTTTTAGGTACAGAGATGGCAAAAATATTGCTGTAGCTTCAGTTTTAATGACAGCACTCAAAGTATTAGTGGAAAGCTAAATGCACTGATAATAGTGGGATCATCTGGTATATGCTTTTATCTTTCAGTAAATGGTGTAGTTTGGTCCACGTATTACTGCAATTTATACATATAAATGATTTCACAAAAAGAAAAGGCTAATAATATTCCTTCTTTATATCCAGTGGAGGAACTGCATGCTCTGAAACAGAGCATCCAAGTACTACTTGGATATACATGATTATAAAATTAAAACAATAACCTTTTTTATGCATGGATACCTTGGTTTGTGTTTTTGCTTGTCTGGTGAGCAGCAGTAGCAAAGCCTCGATGTACCCTGGCTTGGGTTTTATTGCTAAAATGAAGACAGCAGTAGCCCAAGGACTAACTGTGGTTCAGGTCCTCTTCCAAGTGAGTGCTGGACGTATTCCTAGGTAGGCTGCTAGTTGTGTTGTAGTAGAGTTGCTGACTTGATGAGACAAAGTGTTTTTGTGCCAAGGACCATTAGTGTTCATTATACTGGTGAGTACTTGAGCCAGAACCTCCAGTGTTTCTACTAGGTTTGTTTCCTGGATATCAAGGTCGTATCATGGTGATCAAGTAGGTATAAAACCCACAGAATCAGACAAAGGATCTCTTTTATGGATGCTCAACTACTCACAAAAACAGTTGCACTAGTTTCAAAGAATACATTGCAAGTAAGCATTCAAAACTGAGATTAAAAAAAAAAAAAAGTCAGGTAGTCAGGTACAAGTCTTTTCTCCATGCAAATCAAGTTGAGGAAAGGAATGGTTTGACCCAGGCACACACCAATGACTCTCTTCTCAGGACTGGAATCTGTTAATGGTCTTTACAGTTACAGTTCTGGCATTGCAGTCCACTCAGATTCTGGTCTTAGTGCAACTACTGATGGTGGCATTAACTTTAGCAGGAGTTGAGCTAGATCACATTGGCGTGTTTCTGAAAGTCTCCGAAATTGCATTTAATGCAACACAGGGTACAGTCATACCCAACAGTACTTATTTTCAATGTCTACATCTAATAAAAGACAACTGTTATACATTTTGGCAACCCATACCTACTGCATTAGTTCTTTCAGGAAACCAATTCACTATCCATTAGCCAACCACTTTAAAAAAAAAAGCAGATGACAGAATTGTAGATGAAGAAATCTGTTTTTTCTGCAATTTCTTTTCAGTACTTTGAATTTCAAACTCTACTATGCCATTTTCAGTACTAGCAACATGTAGAATCTCAGTCAGTTCTGATTTTTCAGGCTCTAGTTTTGCAGTAGACTGAATAATTCTTTCCCTCCCTCATCTGTTATGATGCTAAATTTGGCATTGGTCCTTATTTCATGTAGGAAGTAAATGTTTGATTGGAGTAGAAACACCCAACTGTGGAAGACTTCAGAATAGTTCTGTAATTCACTTAAAGTATTTCAGAAATACTCAGGAGCTCTACAGTGACTGAAAAAAGTTGTGTAAATCTGTGTAGATTCACAAAAGACAGAGAAGCCATGCCATAGAAGTTGGGAATATAGTCCCTTGAGCCAATTGTGTGCCTGATGTAGCTCTGTGGGAATGCATGAAGGCACATCAGAGATTAATTTAAACACATTTCCACAGCTAAACGGAAAAAACCCCCACATCTATGTATTGCCTGCTATAGCAGAGCTGAAAGACACTATTCATTCGAGTATTGGCTTGTAGGTGAAAGAAAAGGCTGCTGATTTGACCCTGAGGATTTAGACCCAAGATTTTTTTTCTGATTTGCAAACCCTGCAGCATCACAAGATATAAATCAGTGTAAGACATTGGTCTTTTATCTTTTCCATTTTCTGAACTAAATTAAAACTGTAGGATAAATTGTAAAGAAATCTAGACATTTTGAGAGATAGGTCATTCTATGCTTCTATGATTAAAAAAGATTATCTGTCTAAAGACGATTTTTTTTCTCCCCTTATTGACTCTCAAGGCAGTTCAGAAAATTGCCACTGTGTAACTTCAGTGAAATAAAGACTTTGTGCCTTTATCATCAGGGGACTGGGAAGTTCCACTGCTCTTGGTCTCTTGAAGAGGGTGGTGTCAGAGATTCATAGAATAGTTCGGGTTGGAAGTGACTTTGAAAGGTCATCTAGGCCAACCCACCTGCAATGAGCAAGGACATCTTCCATCAGATCAGGTTGCTCAGAGCCCCTAACAGCCTGACTGTGAATGTTTCCAATGACGGGGCATCTACCACCTCTCTGGATAACCTGGGTCAGTGTTGCACTACTCCTATCGTAAAAGGAATCCTTCCTTATATCTAGTCTATAACTACCCTCTTTCAATTTAAAAACATTACGCTGTGCCATATTGCAACAGGCCCTGCTAAAATGTTTAGTCCCATCTTTTCTGTAGGCTCCCTTTAGGTATTGCAAGGCTACAATAAGGTCTCCTCAGAGTCTTCTCCAGGCTGAACAACTCCAACTCTCTCAGCCTGTCTTCATAGGAGAGGTGCTCCAGCCCTCCAATCATCTTTGTGACCCTCCTCTGACCTCACTCCAACAGGTCCATGTCCTTATGTTGGGAACTCCAGAGCTGGACACAGTACTCAAGGTGGGGTCTTGCAAGATCAGATTAGAGGGGCAGAATCATCTCTCTCACTCTGCAGGCTAGGTTGCAGCCAGATGCATCCACTTCTTTTGATGCAGCCCAGGATGTGGTTGGTTTTCTGGGCTGCAAATGTACATTGTTGGCTCATGTTGAGCTTCTCATACACCAACACCCCCAAGTCCTTCTCCTCAGGCGTGGTGTTTATACAGGCCCACCTGTCAAGGTCCCTTTGGATGGCATCTCTTCCCTCCAGTGTGTCAACCACATGACACAGCTTGCTGTTGTCTGCAAACATACTGAGTATGCACTCGATCTCACTATCCATGTCTCCAACAAAGATGTTAAACAGTCCCAGTCCCAGTATTGACTCCTAAGGCACACCAATCGTTACTGGTTTCCACTTGGACATTGAGCCATTGACCACAACCCTATGCAACCATCTAGACAGTTCCTTCTCCATTGAGAGACTCAGCCACCAAACCTGTTTCTCTCTAATTTAGAGATTAGTATGTCACGCGGGACAATGTCAGATGCTTTGCATAAGCACAGAAGAGGTAGGATCCTTCAGAGCACAGTCAAAGCATCTAGTTTATATTTCAGAGAAATCAGGGCTTTTTCCATTGATCGTATTGTGCTAAACCCTGTACTGCTTACCGCGTCAGTTGACCCAAAGCAAAATCATGCCACGGATGAGGTTAGCAATTATATCTTGGTCCTGCCCTGGCCTTATTTTCCTAGCGTGGATGCAGCTATAGACTGCAGTGGGACACCTTCCTAATTTAGTAATTTAAATTAAGTAGTTAATATAAGGTATATGGAATAGTTCCCCAGAAAATCTTGACTTGTTTGCAATGAATATAATACAGGGATGACTTCTGTCTGCAAATATATCAGGGAGAAAAAACTAGTTAAGCTAATGGACATTGTGTACTGTACTGACTATAAGCTAACCACAGGCTGGAAAGTGGAAGAAGTTGTCTGACAACCAGAGTGGCAGGAATTAGCAGTAGAGAAATCTTCTGCACCCCAATTTTCAGATGCTGAATTTTATATTTTTATGTACTTTTCTTCAAATGTTTCATATTGTAGTAGTGTCTTTCTCCAGCTCATCTCCAGTGCATCATGTCTCAGTTTTCATTCAAGCTGTCCCTCCATCTGGCTCATTGCCTTGCGATTTTACTCCTTTGGACAAATGGAAGCAAATTGCTCCCAGGATATATTCAGGAGTAGAAAAACCAAGTAGGCTTGTTTTTTTTTCTCTCTTTTTTTTCTTTTTCTCCCAGGCTAAAACATGCTTCCTGAGTGAAGGTGCTGCTGGGCTGAGCGTTCTCTCAGTCTTTTGGAAGACTTGAACATGGTCTCCTGAAAAACATGTGCTCATCAGCTATCCCAGACAATATCATTAAGATCCTGTGTTTCTTCATTACAAATTAAAATATCACAAATATTTCGTATGTATCTTCTTTCTATTGTCAAAGCTCTGTAGTTCAGACCTGTGAGAAAATCATCTATAACCTTTCCAGCATGTAGTCCTCAAAGCCATTGGCTTAAAGATCATAGAATGATAAAATGATTAGAGTTGGAAGGGACCTTAACGATCATCAAGTTCCAACTCCCTGCCATGGGCAAGGACACCTCCCACCAGCTCCTTTTCTATCCTATCCTTCAGTAGGTTGTATACAGTAACTCCTAAAAATAATGTGCACTTGTTTTCTATTTAGAATAGTCTACACTACACCCTTTTAAACAGTCTTCCTTAGTAGGGGGCTAAGAAGATCACTTTAGATGAATCTGACTTCTTATTTTCAAATGTCTGTTTATTCCTTTATTTAGAAATTTAATTTCATTTCATTTTGTGGGCTGCTCTTGGAAAACATTTTTCATGAGTTTTTTTTTTAAAGTATTTCTGGCTACACAGGAAATAAATATATTGTTTGTGTGATTCAGATGTTTCTGCAATGGGTATGACCTAAAATGTTACAGTTGATAAAATAACTCCAGAATTTCTCTGTTCTGTCTTTGTAAATGCTAGAAGGGAAAGGATGACTGGTATGTGTGCTTTTAGCTTGGTTGTATTGATTATTTTTTTATGTGTTAATGTGGAAGCATACATGAATGAATAATTCCTTTCAGCGTACTTCTTAATGTGTACAGAGTACTTTTGAAAGTACAGGACTCATTTCAGATTAGCTAGTGTAAATTTTGTAAGCTGAAAGAAATCAAACGCATCATGTGTCATATTAGCAATTTCATATATATGTGTGTACATATATATACATCTGAAAATGGTTTTGTGGTTCAAAATCCATGTGGTATCTTGCCTGAGATGATCACTGAGTATAAAGATTGGTGATCTTACTGTTTTTAGTAAATGAATAAAAGAAAAAAAAACCTGCTATTATGAAGATGATATTATTCATATTTATGCAAGTCAGATGTTATACTAAATGGCTCTAATCATGCAGATGTCAGGCTGAAATTTTTAATTGAATTTTAAAGCAATCTTTCACAGCGACTCGGGGAAAAGAATAATGATTAGTCATTACATTTATTATTATAGAAATTCCATCTCCCATCGCTTCATTCGTAGCCTCAAAAACATCAGAGGTAACTGGAGTCTGACCTACACACTGTGAGTGGCAGATAGAAAAATGATAATTATGTACAGAACAGTAACAGTTCCATGAGAGACATATGGCCCTGGTATTTCTTTCTGTTTGCTGGGAGCAGCAACACTTTATGGTTCAGTGATCTGTTGGATAATCACAAAATAGAATAAAAGATATCATTTGTTACAGAGAATAAGCCTCAATAATGCTGTTGAACTACAAAATGACTCCTCTGTAATCACTGGATGTAACAAGATGTGAATGATCCCCCTGCCATACACTGACTCTGACATCACACTATCGTTTATGCTACTAAATGAATAAGCATTCACTTCCATGTGAAGACACATGGCTTGTGTCTCAGAAGCAGCCCTGTCATAAATTTCACTTGTTATTTTATTTATATTTTTTTTTTCCCCTTAGGAAAAGAAGTTATCCAGTAGAAAGCCTCAAGATTTCTGCAAAACACAAGCATTGCAATGGCTCACTGTGATCTTCAGCGGTGTGCAGTGCAAATAAAACTAGTAATGGTTGGAGTTTGGCCTTTATAGAAACTTCAGTTAAGATGTTTCAGTGACATCACTGTAGTGGAGAATGGATACGGTCCTAAACAGGTCCTTAAATGTGCCGAACCACCTTTTTTTTCACTAAAATCCAGTGTTTCTTTAAAAATAAAATGTGAATATTATCCTTCATCTTAGAAACGTACACTTTAGTCTGCCTCTTCTTGTCTGAATTTAGCCACTGGAAAAATGTCCCACTCCCATGGAAAGCAACTTCTCCCTTTTACTTTAAAGCAACACCCAGATAAATTGTTTCAGTGGTGAGTTTGCCATCTAGATTATAAAATAAATGCCTGGCCTTAATCTGTATCACTTGGAAAGGAATTTAAAGTCCTTTGCATTTGTTCAAGGTGAAATTCCCATTGCGAAGATGGTTTAAGACTGGCTAAAGGCCACAAATCTGTTCTCTGGTCCTGAGACAAGCAGTTACCATCTAGCCATACTCAAACTCTTAATGAATTTTGCTTCCCAAAGGAGAAAGTCACAACATCTAATCTGGGACTAAGTCGTGGACCATAATAATTCCTAAACCATTATAGGAAATTGGACAGTGCTTGCCAAATGTGCCATGAGCTGGTTTTCAGTGCCTCTGCCTATGGCCCTGGGATTCTTTGATGTATCAGGATAGATGTAATGCATGTCTTGATTATACTTCTGGAGTCTTGTTTACAGTCAAACTCCACACTGCTTTGCCTGTGAAAGAATTTTGCCCTTATTAATTAAAAATACCGGCCAGGATTCTTAAACGCAGTGGCCAAAACTTTGGTTTCACTTTTATGCATTGAAAGAAGCAGCCTGATTTTCAAAAGTAGAGTTTTCTTCAGAATCAAGGGTATAATTTCTCAGACAATGCAGACCTTGAGTTTGGAATCTTTGACTCTGAAGATAAAAAATCTAACAGCTGTGTAGACTATAGGCAACAGATTTTTTTAAGGATAAAATGACATTAAATATTTTTTTTTTAATCTAGCCTTTTTCTGATAAAAATTTATAATGTTGACATAATTGAATTTTTGTTCTGAAAGGTCAATTTACACACTTACCACAAGTTATATCAACTGTATTTGTTTTGTTTTGTTTTGTTTTGTTTTGTTTTGTTTTGCTTTGCTTTGTTTTGTTTTGTTTTGTTTCAACTGTCTTTTTAAGGTACCTGCACCAGAAACTGCTGAATTTTGAATCAAGAACCCTCCAGATTTTTAGGCAGACTTTTTGTTTTGAAACAAACAATTAGCAAGTATTTTTCAATGCTTGGACTGAAAAAATTACAGAAAAAATAGGGAAGGATTTTGCTTGCTTTTATTTTATAACTATTTGCTTCAATGCAATAACATGAATTCAGCAGAGGGCCACCAAGATGGTTAGAGGGATGGAGCGCGTCTCCTGTGAAGACAGGCTGAGAGAGCTGGGACTGTTCAGCCCGGAGAAGAGAAGGCTCCGGGGAGACCTGAGAGCAGCCTTCCAGTATCTGAAGGGAGCTCCAGGAGAGCTGGAGAGGGATTCTTCATCATGCAGTGTAATGACAGGACAAGGGGTAATGGTTTTAAAGTGGAAGAGGGGAGATTTAGATGAGATATTAGGAAGAAATTCTTTCCTTTGAGGGTGGTGAGGCACTAGAACAGGTTGCCCAGAGAATCTGTGGATGCCCCATCCCTGGAAGTGTTCAAGGCCAGGCTGGATGGGGCTTTGAGCAACCTGCTCTGGTGGGAGGTGTCCCTGCCATGGCAGAGGGGATTGGAACTTGATGATCTTGAAGGTCCTTTCCAACTCTAACCATTCTATGATTCTATGATTCAGTACGGTGTTTAGATCCTGTCTGATTACATGTAACCCTCTGTATCCAATTTAATCTCTTATGCTCACTCCCTGTGTAAGCAAGGTTTCAAAGGTAATAGTATAAAAGTTACCAAGTCAGATTCTAGACTTTTAGAAGACATTTCAACTAGCTATAGTGACATTTTAACATTTGGGGTGCCCCAGCCTCAACACCAAGCTCCCTAAATTCTTTCATGTTTACCCATGTTTAACTTTGGCAGCAGCAATGGTGGGTTTTCTACATCATTGTATTACTGCTGGGTGTGATGGGAAAATCCTATTACCAACATCTTTTGCAACTACGGGCTAAACATTAAGAACTTTAATGTGTATCTGTATATTTAGATATAATATATCTGTCTAATTCAGATATACATATATAATTTTTTAACACTTAACACACATACAGATTGTATGGAAACATTTGAACATAAACATCTGCATCTTCACGTCATCTCAAATGACAACTAAATTTGTCATTTCAGCACTCCAAACTTTTCATAAAATGGATCCTAAGTCTACAGAAGCACTGAAATGTTCTTAAGTTGTTTAGAATTTCTTTCTTGCTTCTAAATTTAAAACTAGGCTTTTGGGGCACAGGCTGTACTTTCTCTGGGGGTGTAATTGTCATGTACATATTAATATATGCAAATAAAATTGGAGTTTCAACAGCCACTATTCCTCCAAAGGTTACATTCTCTAATTAGAGCCAGGCAATTAGTTCTGAAAAGTTTCCCTCCCTTTTTTTTTTTTCTAGAAGACTTGCTTTTCCTTAACAGTGAAATTACATCTCAGTCGTTCCTTTTTGTTTCAAGATATGAAATAATTACAACCGTACCTTCATTTCATCTTGCCCACTAATTGCCCTCTTTTAACACAGATCGTTTCAAATGGTGCCTCTTTGAGATTTTATAGCTGTCTAATACGTACATGAGTATAGGTGCAGTGTTAGAACAAATTGAACTGTTCTTTGTCATTCTGACACCTTAAACCCCACGTTGCTGAGGGATGTGGCTAGGGAACTAGCAATGACTAAGTCTCCAGGCTTAATCTTTTTTTTCACCCTTTCTTTTGTTTTTTTTAAATAATAATAAAAAAAAAGTCTCAGTTTGATGTAGGAATAGCATGACCCACTGAGCGCACTCAAAGATGGATGAACAGTTTAACTTTTTTCTTCCTCTAGTATGGGATCTTAAATTCTAAAATAAACTGTATTTGACCTTAGCATGACTTTTTGATTCCTTCTTGTAAATGGAAGAATCAACAATGATCAAATGGAAAAGGTCAGACAGTGAGAACAGCAAAGCGATTCATGTAACTTTGAATGATTCATGGTACATGATCATTTTTATCATAAAAAAGAGTAAACAAATCAATGTAACATGCCTGTCAGTTTGCTGTCTGAAATGAGTACCCACATCCGCAACATGTAACTGGAGGCAAAAAGAGCCTTTTCTCCCAGCATCTCCCTAAAGGGAGATACAGGCAATTCCAGAGGGTAAGTCATCACCCACAAGATACACACTTCCTTCCAGTGTGTCTGTTTCCCTGACTATATGTGGAGCTCAGAGTCAGAAGGCTTGTGATTTAGATCCCTCAGTTAAGTACATAAAAATACCAAATCCCCCAGCAAATAAAAGTGAAGTGACTTCCCTGTGTAGTACTTGGACAGCCAAAAAATAATTGTAAGCTCTTCATTTGCAGAAACTAGTGGGCAATAGATGGGGGGCTTTAATCTGCTACCTCATCTCAGAGATGTCCCAGGCACAAACTGGGTGAATCGAGCCAATAGAGTTCACCCTGCAACCTGTCCCCTCATTTCGTGGTAGTATAAAAAGAGGTATAAATACCTATCCAATGAATGTAGAAGAAAAAAAAAAAAAAAAGGAGGTGGAGAGCTGCAACAGGGTTGGGGTAATGAAGATGTGACACATATAGGCAAATATGCTGAGGACTTGTCAGGTTGCCCTTGCCCGGAAAGAGAACCCAGATGTCTACAGTGATCTGAAGCAGCAGCAGAAGGAAGTAACCTGAGGGAGCTGGAAAGAGCTGAGGAGGCTGGGACCCCTTGGGGACTGGGAAAGATGAGTGCCTAGGGAGAAAGAGAGTCCAATGTTGCCAAAATGTCTCATTACTTCTGTTCAGAGATATGATGACACTCAGAAAGGGCTGGTGGAGAACTTTGCAATTAGTCTTTTTCCCCCCACCCTGTTTTTCCTTAGGGGGAGGAGGAGAAGAGGAGGAAATGAAGAGAAGGAAATAAAATTCAACCTGTACTTTTTAGTTTATGCACCAGCCCTTGCTTAGGGCTGTGCCTTAAGGCACAATATAGCCCATACTGATTATTATAACAATTTTAAGCTTATTCCCACTTCCAGAAAATTGGTACACTTATACATGTGCATACATATTAGACATGATAGGGTGTATATTTTTTTTAAGAAATGCAGAGAAATAGCTACTGCAAACACCATCAGGCACTCAACACTGCATAAGCCAGCAAAGGTGATGGTGTCAGCCTCAACCAGGACCATGGATCCACTTACCTGCCTGCCTTTGTAGAGACATATGCTCTGCCTTAGGTGGTGGCTGATGTTCACAATCTAAAGCCTCTCCTCCTTGAAAAGTAAGTCAATCATTCAGCAGGTGGCAGAGAAAAGAAAAAGACAAAACCATCTTAATATTGTACACACAACTTTTTTATTTTTATACTTTTTAAACTAAGACAAAATACTTAACTGTTTCATCATGTCTGCATTTTTTGTGGATTATAATTTTATCATGTATTTCCTCATGCATAGCAGCATTAATCTTCTCAGTACTGTAGAGAAAGTACGAAGAAAACAGTCCTTCAATCTATTTTCTCCTGACAATTCCAGATGCACAAAGAGAGGAAAATATTTTGCTTTTAAGCACTGCATTGTTGTTTGCCAACATTTTGTACCTTCACTGGCAAAGGAAAGATTCTTGCAGGGGACTGATAACTTTGCACATCCACCTGTCAACATAAACAAATAAGAGATAAAATCATAGAATCATAGAACGGTTAGAGTTAAAAGGAACCTTAAAAATCAGCCAGTTCCAATCCTGCTTCCATTGGCAGGGACATCTTAAATACCTTTCTCTGACAAGATGCCCCTTCAGCAAGGCTTTAAATTCTTCTGCCCAAACAGGTGACTTCAAGAGAGAGGCTACTGCTACAGCTATTGGTCTCTAGAAGACATTCCTGTCTTTGGAAGACTGTTAGTAGCTGATAAAGCATAGATAAGCAGCCTTGGTTGCAGCTACAGTATTGATTTGAGGGCTTCAGTATGTTTGGTACCTCCCCATCCTTTGCAAATAAGTGCACACCAGAGGGCACACAAGTAGCAACTGTCTGAATGTCATGCATGCAGATGCACTTCTAAGAGCCAGGATCTGAAGCACTGTCGTGAAGCCACGGTTCCTACCTCTTCAACAGCCATGAGGAGCTCCTCTCCTACACTCATGGTACCACTTCACAGTTACTTGGCAATTTCTTGCCTTTTGTAAGGACATCAGCTCTCAAACTCTAATATTGTCTACCAGAATGCTTAGTCTCTAGTTTGGGAAAGCAAGCCATAAACATTCCACCTTCTTACAAAGATTCTCAATCCTTAATCCCCAGTGCACTGCACATGAAACCACGCTCAGCTGACACAGCCCCCAAAACTACGTTGCGTCAATCGAGAAGCTGCTGACGCCTTCTGGGGGCAGGGAATGGATTACATGGCCCTCTTGAGATCTCTCCCAGCCCTGTTTTCTACACCTTTATGAAAGGAGCAGCAGGAGATGGCTTCATTCAGTTCCACCACATGGGATCTTCCCTCATCAGGTTTCTGTGGAGCCAAGGTGCAGTGTAAAGCTGTCATTCCTTTGGGTAATACACAGGGGGCAGGGACAAGGCAAACACCATCTGCTCTTTCTCCTTGGCACCGCATCTTCACAGGCTCTGGGAGGTGTATTTGTACCTCCATGTGGAGTTAAATCAAGATCTCACTCATCAAAGATATTGTAATAGTCGGCCAGAAATCTAATATAAATGTCAAGCAGTTGTTCTCTGAAATATCATAGGCGTTGTTTGCCATATTGCTGCCTTTACCTTTCTCATGTGAATTTAGTTAGAACTGGTAAAAAGTATTCCAAAAGAACATGGGAGAATGCTGACTGGGCGAAATGAAACTTTCTTTGAGAACACAACAATTTTGTCAAAATTTTCAGGGGAAAGAATTCAAATGTTCATTTTAATTAAAAAAGGCCAGGGTCCTTCACTTCCACTTTGTCATGTATTAAAGATGGTATCATGCAAGCATACATAGAAAAAAATCAATAAAAATGCCAAAACAGGATCAGCATGAAGAGCTCAGATGTTCTCGAAGCAAAATATTTTGAAATATATTTTGTTCTAAAAGCCAGGAAATTTCAGAATCTCAGAATTTCTCACACAATAAAATAAAACAAAACATCAAATTTTGTTCAGAAAGTAGTGAAATTCTATGTATCAGACTGAAATCCTGTAGACGTAAAGTGTGGCTGTGAAGGTCACCTGCATTTTTCTCAGTATTAAGCCAAAGAAATCCTTCACAAATAAACTATGGGTGCATAAAACAGGACTTCAGACCTATTCCTAGGTTCATCTCTTCAGGTATTCAGGCTAGCTGAAATCTTGGAAGAGTCTATGCTATCTGATTATTTAAATGTTTCTGAAGCTCCTTGAATTCCACAATTGTGCATGCTCAGAGATGTTCCTGTCTGATGGCTTTGATGCCACCCTTGCAGTAACATCCCCTGAGGCGGTTGAACTGGCAGATGTTTTCAGATTACCAGTTTATCAAGTCAGACACACACTTCATTAAGAGGAAATACAGACACTTTCTATTGAGAAGAGTGACAATGTCTGTCTTTCATATTATAACCCAATGGTTAGAGCACAGACATACATGGGAAAGAGGGCCACCTCCCTTCTCAAGGATGAAAATTCATTTACTCTTTAGTCAGAAGAGAAGCCATAGCATCTGGTGGGCTCAAGCTGCTGCTGCCTGAGCTTATTTTTGAATTTCAGATGGTGACTTTTGCAATGATGATTGATGTAAAGACAGAAACAACAAAGGCTTTTAGTGAGCTCTAGTTGGAGACTAGTAACCTGTATGACTGTCCTCAAGTGAAGGAGGGAAGAAAACCCAGGTTTTCTTTTGAAGTAAGACTACATCCAGCAGGTTACAATGTAAAAGGTGGGTAGAAGTATCTCTACAAAGAGACCGCTGTCTTTCCAAACACTGAAAAAAAGGAAACCCTCTGGAGAAGACTGTGAACTAAGAAAGAACATGCTTGACTCCAGTTCTGCCCAGTTATCAAGCTCTGGCAGGATATCAGAAACAGCACAGCCAACCAGCTCCTCACCAAGAGATAATCCTTATATTTAGTTTTTCATGCCTAAACTGTACAATCACTCCCCAACAATATGCAGGGAACTTCAGTTATGGAGTGTGTCACACACTAAGAACCAGCAAGGCAGGTGTTCATGCTGTACTGGACATAGCCATTCTCCAGGTGCCTCCGGCTGTCAACTCTTCTGCTCATACTAGCAGAGATACAGGAAACCAATCAGATTGGTTGCATGACTAAAATAAAATTTAACTTCTGAATCAAAGAAACTTATCACCTCGATGCTAGTTCAGACTGCTTTGCTTTTCATGGTGGGTACCTTTAGAGAAGTGAGGTTATTTCTCCAGCCATACTGCTCATATTCTGTGGTACTGGAAACTTCAGTAGAGTTCCTCTCCTCATTTACATTGTATTGTAGGAGTTTAAAGCCTCTTTGAAGAAGTGAGGCTAGAGAAAGGATTTGGAAGATGAGAGAATGGACAAGAGAGTATATCAGCCCTTTCATTCTTTAGATTTGAAGGTCATGTGAGATCAGTATTCAGTAGAGCCAAAATACAGTCACAGTTTTTGGAACCACTTATAAATTACGAAGCATACAGAGAATTTCCCCCCTACCCCCCCAGTGACTAAGAGACAGACTTCAGGGCTCTGGTATTAAACTGGGGTAAATTATCTTAGTTTCTCTGACACCAACGAAGCCTTGGCAGTTTACACAAGCTGCTCACAGATGTCTGTCGCTTGCAAACACTGCCATTGTAAGCCAAATTTTAACGGGTGACCTATTGATTAAAGGCTTATGTGTTTCTACTGTCCTGTTCCTAATCCCTCTATCAAAACTGTTTTGAAGAGAGTACTTTCTAAAGCATGCAATGTTAGTTCCCAGTATAAAGACGGCCAGTCTTTAAAAAGGAGCTCTGACTGATCCAGTAAAGATTTCTATTTCAGCAATTTTGCTTGATTAAACTTCTTTGGGTCTTACCAAAACATAAGTTACAGTAGATCATGACAGCAATGCTGAGGTCTAGCTTGGAAATTGTGTCAGATCTTTGACCAGAAAGCTCCTGAATTGGTTTCACTCCTATTAAACTAACGGATACGGCTTTGTGTCTGCAGGAGACGTTTTGTTCCTCTTGACGTTGCATGTTGCGGCACCCCTGCTGAGGCATTCTGTCCCCTTTTATTGTTTACAGTTTACGTGTTGCTACTGGGCTGTCAGTTGGAAGCATGGGGTGGGTTAGACTGCATTGTCATGCAAATGACATCCAGATTTACATATTACCCCAGACTAATATTCATTGTGATGTCTCAATAAGGTTGTCTTTGATGGATAATAATTTTTCCAAGACTACAGTCTTCTTTGAAAGTGCAAATTAAACAGAAGCCCCATTAATAGGATTTCAATAGTCTTTAAATGCCGTCAACTGTTCAACTGCATTGTGGTGTTTCAGGGTCAAATTCTGCCATCCGGACTTACGCTGGTGATTAGTGACTGTTCTGCAAATAACCTACTTACAGATATAAAAAATCATATTACTCAGAGCAAACTGAGGTGCTAGAACCTGATCTTACTACAAAAAAAAAATAAACAAAACAAAAAACCAAAAAAATCCAACCCACTGGAGAATTGCAGACAATTTTGATGAGTTTTTCAGTTAGTGTAAGCATGTAATTCAAGAAACAACAACCAAGACCTGTAGTACCACACAGAAAGTTCCATCAGTACATCATCCTCAGTGCAATAGACTGCAAAGTATAGGATGTTTGAACTTTGTAGAAGAAAACTGCTGAAGACATGATATTCAACGGTCTCCACACCTGTGAAATGCCAGTATCAGTTCTTTCAGTGAGCTTTGGAGATGTAGATGTACCCTACCTTAACTGGCCCTGTACAACTATAAGGCAGGCTCTTACATATCACCCCTTTTCAGGAAATTCATTCAGTAGTACCTCCTCAATGATACCTTTACAGACTTTCCACATGGCATCATTCTTTCTACTTAAACCAGCGAATTCTAAATTTCTTCCTTTGAGCCAGAGCCTTTGCAGAACTCTTCTCCAGATGCAGGTCTTTCCCAGATATGATGTAAGAGTTTGCAACCTGTATCTTAGTTACCCAGAATCTTCAGCTCTAGCAGTTTGTCGGACTCCTAAAGTCTTGTGTAGAAACAACTCTGTCCAGCCGAGTTACTAGCCATTTATCAAGATCCAATGACTATTAACTTTCCAATACTTAAGGCATTAATTTATATGGATGTGAGACAGTGTATTCTTTTCCCATTTAGAAGTTAAACATCTAACCTAACACCTAATCTAAACATCTAGTATCACCCCTAGGTCAGTCAAAGGCAGTTCATTTACCTACATCAAGGTGAGATAAATCCTTTTCTGTTAATGCTCACTCCTCTTCTCTGACAAGAAACTTAATTTTTAGGTAGCAAATATCTGTGATTAAGTGAAGTATATCAATATATGCTATAACATTAATAGGTAAAGTTCTTCTACTTAAATCCTTATCCTGGGCAAAAGGTAATCCCTATTTCTTTGCCCTTTCCTCCTGAGAAACCCTAGAAATTAGCTGTTATCTGAGAGAACCATATTATAGGTCCTGAGAGCTAAATGAGATGCACTGCACTGCCTCTAGCCTAGCAGAGAAATACCGATTTCTCCAAGAGGATTAAGGATGTTATACACTTTTTCTCCCCGTGCAGCAGCAATAACTGCCTGTTGGATGGGATCTTGCCCTTGTGGAAGAGAGAGGTGAAGTTATTCTGGATTTGCAAGGCATAAGGATTTCAACTATTAATTGCTCAGTGAGGAACTGGGAAAGCAGGAGCAGAGAATTCTGGGTACACATAACCGGTGAAAGAAACAAGCAAAACATACAGCCTTTGATATAGCTTTATCAATTACAACGCTAACTTATTATTTTCCTTGCCTTCATTAATCTGTAACTAATTTAAGTGGGTTCCAAGCTTGCTCTCTCTCATTCCCAATTAACCCAGTGGCAATTATCACTGGCTTTAGTCTTTAATATCTAAGAACTCTCTTTTACCTCTTGAAAGAAGCTTTTGAAATCTGAAAACGCCAAACCAGCTAATGTTTTATTTAAGCATAGAAAATGAACTTTAGGTTATTCCCCTTGCCATAGGTTAACTAATTATTTATGAAAAAGGGAATGAGAGAAAGGAGAGAAAAAAGAAGAAAAAGAAGATTAACATCCAAAATCAACCTGGTTGTACACCCTAACTTGTATATTAAGAAGTTTCTTTCCATTGTATGGGCATTCAATGAACTTTCAATAATTGTCACTGTTAATTTTGCTCAATATAGCTACACTTATACAAATAAATTTACATCTATTCTAGTCTTGTTTCAGAGAGCTGATACCAAATTCTAGTCAGTTCTGCCAGTTTTAGTGCTGCCTGGATGTGGGCCATCAATAAGTCCTTATATACTAGGAAGTACTAAGGGCACAAACTAAAATGGATATTAAATTCCATATAAGCACCATATACTTTTTCAGTTCATCTTCTAGGTGATGTTAGGTAGGTAAGAACATCTGGTATTCCAACATATACTAGGTTGAGTCCACTCCCCTTGCAATTTAATTATACATGGCCCCTTAAAAGGAACATAAATCCGTAGCTGTTTGGAAAAAAAACAATACATTGTTTTCTGGAACAAGCTTAGATGACAATTCGAAAACTTAGGTTGAATTTGTTCTTAAGAAACAAGGTCTTCCTTCGAGGAGAACAGAATTACCAGGGAAAATTGTTCAAGGTGATTGTTCAAAACATTTTTTTTTCTCTTTATCTTCTTTTTAAGTATGAAATGTATCTTGGGAAACAAGAAAACAATGTCGGGAGGACAGAGGGACAAGCAGTGAGCCAAGCAAAGCCTCTTCAGAGAGAGTTTCAAAGTGATGTGTTCCCCCCCTAGAGTAGCTCTCTGAATCAGAGTCCCCATCTTGTGCTGCTCCCACTAACTAGGTGTAAACTGTATTTCAAACTGGCAGAACCATGTGGACACCTGTAGACACGCTACAGGCATCCTGCAGGCAGCAATCCACAACATTAGAGCTGGGTCAGACAGCATGCTCTGTCTGACGTGGCTTCCTGCCTTCCACCCTCAGGCAAACCTCTGAAATTCCTTCTCTCGCAGGGGTTGAGGCACCTGAACCAGGTAAAGTGCGAGAAGAGGAAAGCAGGAGATCATCTGACTGGGGAGAAGCCATAGAGCTAAGTTGCAAATAGGGAGGTGTGTATGAAAGGAAAAACCTGGAGGACAAGGTCCCACCAGGTTCCAACTCCTCTCAGATTGCAGCACACGGTGGTGGCCTCTGTCTTCGATCCCTGACCCTAAAAGCCAGATGCTCCTTCTCAGGTCACCACTCAAGCTAACACACCAGCCATGAAGCAGAAGAGACATGTTAGTGTTGTGATGCAAATAATCAGTAAAGAAAACATTCATCAGAAAATTTTGTGAGGAATCAGAAGTTTGAGTAAGGCCAGAATAGTATAAATATCAAACACATATGAACATCTTCAGCTGAATCACTTTTCCTTCCATAAGAAGTGATCATGACAAATAAGCATGAGACTATATAAAATTGATTTTTCAACATCTTTCAGTAGAAAAGAGTATTTAAAAGTAATTTCTACTTTCTCTTTTTGATTAGGGGAAAATCATGCTTTAAATCTATCACTTTGGATTATTTCATCCTGAACATACACATATAAATATATATATGCACTTTTTAATGTTGTTTCCTTTTGCATCCTAAAAGATATATGGATTCATTTTGATGTCTACATTTTCGCATTGCATATACATATATACATGTATACATTTTGCTTTAATATTGATATTATCAAATGAGAAAAAGTTACTCAGAAAATCATCTCCCATATAATTCACATTTTATGCACTATTTTTTGTTATATTTATTTCAGAATGTCTTAGCAATATAATCCTAGGTGTTGAGTACCATGAGTGAAGACAGAATTAATTCATATATTTCTCATTTTTGAATTTTTTTCTTTCTTTTTTTCTTTCCTTTCTTTTTTTCTTTTCCTTTTTTTTTTTTTTTTTTTTTTTTTTTTTTTTTTTATTTTTTTTTTTTTTTTTTTTTTTTCTTTTTTTTTTTTTTTTTCTTTTTTTTTTTTTTTTTTTTTGTGTGTGTTTTTCTTTTCTTTTTTCAATATCCCACTATGGAAAAAATGTTCCCCATTATTTATACCCTTCTATACCCATGGTTGATGGTTGGACTTGATGATCTTAAAGGTCTTTTCCAGCCTAGACAATACTATGATACCACTGTTATACTGTAGCTTCATGATAGGAGAACTCCGGCAGCCATGAAGCTATAATTAATTCCCCTTTCTGCCTCCAAATATCACTTATTTCCACTTTGATACTACAGCTTGCCCTCTCTTCAGATATATTAGCACTAAAGTTTGTGGTTCTACACTTCAAAGATCAAGAGCTATCCATGCTTCTTCTTGGGCTACATTTTTTTTCCAGCTTAAAAATTAAATCCTTTCTGCAAGGACTGGAATGAGTAAAAGGAAGAGGACATACAGGACCAGGCCAGAAGAAAAGGGGAGAGAGTGTCAGGATTGGGACCATAGAAAGCAGAAAATTATATTATAACCATCTTTGATTTTTCATCTAAATGTCCCCAAGAAAATGAACAAAGTGGAGGCTGACAGTCTGGGTGTTTAAAAGAGAGATTATCTAAGAATTGTAAAATCAAAACCTTGGACTGGATTTTATCCTCAAAAGAGTCCCTTGTCTTTAAAAGGACTCCATGAGTCCTAGGAATGAAGCAGTGTCAGAACAGAAGCCACGCTCTGTCCCTGAAGTCAAATGTCCTAGGCTGACTATATTTCTGTAGCATAAATTCTACCTTTTTTAAAATGTTCACAGATTCACGCCATTTTTATTTGCTGTTTGTGATTTTTTTTTTCCACAGCATGATTATTAAGTGTTAGCAGAATTATTTTGATGAATAATTTTCAGACATTTGGTTGCTCATGAGCTGTTTGCTGCAACTATTTGATGTTTGTTATTCAAGTTGTATGATTAGCTGGGCAAGTCATGCATAATTCTTTCTGATTCTTCTGTTGAAGATTATTTTTTTAAAAGTAGATGGTGAATAATGATGCCTCTTACAGATGTTTGGGAGAATGTTCTCTTGTACTAACATTTGTGAGAACATCAGGATTCATGAAAGATAACACAACTGCTCACTCTGTGTCCATCTGAGCACTCACAAATTATGATTATTTTGTCCAGTATTTCTGCAGCTTCTAGTACATTCAGGGGCTTTTCTTAATACCCCATGATGTATTCTAGGCATTTCCACAGCTAAAATAGTAAAAAAAAATTAAGGAGAAAGGTATAATGAATATATATTTTTTTAAAATTAATCAAATAACTTTTCTCCTTATATTAATGACCACAAATAGAAGGTTTTAATATTTCTACCCCTCTCCTTTTTTCCTTTTTTTTTTTTTTTCTGTGTGGTGAGTTTGCTTGCTCAGTTTTATGAACAGTTTCTTCTCTTAATTGGAACAGCAAGACGCTGGGCTAGCCACAAAGCTTTTCTAATTAACTGCATTTTCCTGCACTATTTACTAACCTTTGATTTTTCTCCCACTAAGACTTCTGTAAAGGGAAAAAAGAAAATATTAGAAATATGTTTCAACCAAGTT
>VXBW01006365.1:266756-299128 GCA_013400375.1 Thinocorus orbignyianus
TTATAACTCTCAAAGGGAAAAACACTTTGTGATACTCCTGGAATTAATCCCTGAAATAAGACATAATATGTAACGGAGAGAAGAGTTTCCTGTTAATTTCAGAACCTTTGCATTCTCCCACCAGGAATACATCAATGCAACTTTGGTGGCACAGTCAGTGGAGGGTTGCAAGGGCTTTGTCGAAGTTGGACGTGTAGTCCCAAGTACACAACGATGTGTTACCTTTATTACTATTTAATTAAAGGGAAAAAAGAAGGTAAAAGGAAGGTAAAAAGGAGATCTTATCATTCAGTTAAATAAGTGATTCCTGTTTAGGACTAGGAATACCCTACCTGAATATATGCTTATCACACCATGAACTATGGTGGTGCAAAAGGTAGAAAGGCTCCAAGAAGACTGTAAGAAGCTGCTGAAGTAATAAAAACTGGCACATCCAAATTTAAGGCTCGAATTTAAGAATCCCTGTCAGACTTAGCAAGGCCTAAACTGAAACTAAAGGATTTTAAATTAATATTCTGGGAGCATAAACTCATTCCGCTGCCTCTGGTAAAAGAACAGCAAGCTGCAGCCCATGACTACTGCTGACAGCTAAGCTGGCAAATTCCTCAGTCACAGCAACTAAATTTGACAGGGATCATCAGTCAGAGTCTTTAGCAAGTCCACTTTCCCCCTTCTCCAGAGAGGAACTTGTGCCATCCACGGGCTCGCTGAAGTTTGAACCTCTATCTCATCACCTTCATCACCTGAACTGCTGCAGACTTCTAGGTGATTTTTTTCCCTCCCTTGCTTCCCACTTCTGTCAAACCAACAGTGCTTCTGGTTTACATTTGCAAGGGCTTAAAAAAGTAGTTACTCCTACAGGGGAGCAAGAAAAGTTCTTGCTTTTTTTTTCTTCTCTCCCCTTGATCGAAACACTGTCACAAAGATTAGCGGAGCCCAGGAGATTAAAAAAAAATGATTAAAGCTTCCAACTCCTGGCTTAATTTTTAAGTGATAAACTCTCCTGACTCTCACTAATTCAACCCTGTTGATTTGTACAAAAACCTTAAGTAAAAGCCATATAAAGCTGTACTCCCACCTTTGATTTGTGACAGAACAAACCTGTGGATCTCCCGTGAATATGTATCTTCTGTGAAAGCAGCTCCAAAAGTACAGGAATTTTGAAGTCAAGTGGATTATTATTTGGGTTTTATGTTTTTAGTTTTTGCCAATGCCATTTTCTGGTTGTTAACTGCTGCAGAGGTGTGGCAGTGTGTTTGCTCCTCCAGAATGACCTGCTCCACTTCGAATTTTGAGATCTTCACTTTGCCTTGTCCAAACTCAGTAAATTACTAGGAGGCCTCCTCCAAACCTGGAAATTATTCAAAATCAAGGTTTTTTGTTGTATGAGTTTGGGGGTTTTTTTGTTTGTTTCAGTTAGGGACCAAGAGCATCACACCATTAGTTTCAATGATCTTCAAAGCAGATCAGTTTGTGTTCTGAGTTTGCAACAGGAATGCAAATAAAAAGAATAATTTACCTCAACTCCATCTTCCTTCCCAGTCTTTTATGTCACCATTTCTGTCACATATTCTTATAACTTTTAAAGACTACCTTTGTTGATATTACTTACGAATGCCAAAACTGTAAGCCCCCAAATTACCATAGCCATTGAAAAGCCCTGTCCAAATAGCAGTGTATCTTGGTGGACATCAGGGAGATCTCAGTAAGCTTTGAATCAAGACCATAACTTCCAGCTACAAGATGCTAATAAAGTGTATTTTCATTGCCCTTTACAGCTGGTTCCACACCTATTTCTGATGAGTTGGTCTTAGATACTTTGAGCTCTGCAATGTTTATCCCAGGCAGCCAGCACAGATTTATGCTGGACCTCCATACCTAACATATAAACCTCTGCTGTTGCACGTACTACAGAAAAGTCACCTGCTGAGTGGAACATAAACAGAAAGTATCGTGTTCTCCTCAGTTATAGTCAGGATCATGTATTAAATAGTGACAAGTTGCACACACATCTCCGTGTACTTTTTGCAGCACACAGAGGAGAGGGTGAGCGCACTGACATATAACGCACACAGAAGTCAAACAGCCTTAAAAGTCTAGAGCAAAGGCAGTGCTGGAGAGGGAAAAGAAAACCCTCTGAAAATCAAGATCTGACTGGGAGTGAGACTTAAAACTGCTGAAGAACACTTCAGCGTGAAGCATGGCTTTGACGGTAAGTCTGTCATGCAGGGAAGAAAAACAGAAAACCGTTTCTCTGTGTTGAGCAGAGCAGGAGTTAAAATGATGAATAATCCTAATGAATAACCCCTGGAGGGGGGCTGTACGGTAGTAAACCAGATTTGTGTAATCGGTTCTCATTTAAGTTCTGCTGCTAGTTTAAAGAAATTGAATGAATTACTGAGATTCCTAATGAGACAAGCCTGTTTTTCTTGAGATAATTGATATAGTAGCTCACAGTAAATAATAGTGACTTTAAATATTGCCAGTGCTAAAAGCTATAAAGTTTAAAGTGTTTTCATCAGTCAGGAGAGAAGGGAGCTGGAAGGGCAGACCTCTTCTATGCATAAACAAACATAAGAATTGATTGAATTCAGAACATTTGTTTTTTGTGAAGAAAAAAAAAATAGAAGTACTAGCTAAAAATATTCTCCCCTGAAAGTTCTGTAGATCCTACAGAATAAATGTTGTAAACAAACTTTGTTCCATGACTTTGAAGTCTTCCTAACCAGTTTCCCCCAACTTATAAAAATTAGACTATTTATAAAAGTGCATAAATTGTAATTTAAGTAAAAAGCCTTGAAATTTTTATCAAAAGCATTCAAATTAGTCTCTCCCCAGGTCAGCTAATGAGTTGTCATGAGCTGGCCTCTTACTGCAGTGCACCTCCTGCAGACTAAGACAGTGAACCATGTTTTCATCAAAGGAAATGCTCATTAGTAGAGCTTTCAGAAACTGATTTGATTATAGTTTCACTTGTTAAAGTGAAATATTTTCAGCTCATTAGGATGATTACGATTCAAGGTCATCTTTTGAAGCTAGTCCTGTCAATATAAGATAAATGGGCCCTCATCTTTTTTCCTTCTTTACGTCTGTGCTTTTTAAACTCTTCTGTGCAAAAGTTCCATAGCCATAATTAATTTTTAGTTCTTCTTTTACAAAGCTACTTAAAAAAAAAAAAAAAAAAGAACAAAGATTTTGGCTACCAAAAAGGCATTGAAGAACTATTAAGAGGAGGAGGAGGCTATCTTGTTTTAGAGAAATCAGAGAAAATCCTTGAAAAGTTCAGCTTTTGAAATCCAGCTATTTTCTCCTTGACCTCTTCCAAAGTTTCTAAAAGGTACTTTGTACATATTTTTGCATGTATCTTTTAATCTCAAAAGTGTTAAACGAAACTGAAAAACCACCCAAGAAGTACTGGTGGCTTATTAGATATCTTTTCTTTTATGACACATAATAAATTTAACACCTTTCAAAGTTGGGTTTTTTTTTGGTCTCCCCCTTTATATTCACCATTTAATCTCCAAGTGGTCAAAGAGCCATTTAAACATAAAGGGAAATAGTGCCAACTTCTATCCACATACTGAGAAATATTACATTTACATAGAGACTGAAACTTAAACCTAATTGGTCAGATATTGCCTCATACATCAACTTGAAAGACAAGGTCAGGAGGTCAGTTTTTGTGATGGATACATCAGACTTGAAAGCTGTATATTAAAATAGGCCAAAAAAAAAAAGAAAGAGACAGTTTTGTTCTCTTCAGTATTGGGCAAATGAGTTTAAAAGTGACAAAGATGACTTCAGTTCCCTCCAGTGACTCTGAAAGTGGCCCACCAGTCTGAATTAGTGCTACAGAGTGGGGTATGTATATGTAAGTGCTGGGGATAGAGGCTAGGGAGGAGCAAGAAGTGAATTAATAGACTCCCAGATTAACTGTCAAATGATAAATGATTAATCATTTTGTCAACAAATTATCCACAATGAAGCCTTGCCTTTACACCAAAGCAGTACCAATTATACCAGTGTAATTGCATCAGGGCAACCTCCCTAGCCAGAGAGCAGTAATAGAACTATTTATCCAATATGGTTTACTCCCAAAAGGGGAATACTGTTAGGCAGCATCTTTATGCTAACATCTAGCTGCATTCATTCTTAAAGTATAATCCTTCTGATTAAAAAAATAAAAAAATAAAAAAATTCCCCTGTAAATGAATTAAGATACCTTTTATTAAGGGCAATTATAAAAGGTGATTGCAGAATCAAAAACTTCCTTACACTTCTTGCTGGATGTATGCCTTTCTTGCCGCTGGTCTAGCACTGAGGAGATTCCTCCACGTTGTGGTGCAGTTACAAATATTTATAGAATTAGTAAACTAATGAAGCTTAGCATCCTACAGATCTATGTCTTCAGGTTGAGTTCTTGAGTCTCTATTAATACCACGGATGTGCCTGATCTATCAGATCAATAGATCTTTTTTCTTTATTTGTTTGCTTCATTTTTGCATGTGTATATGTCTTTTTTTTTTAAAATTTACAAATAAGTAGAGCTGCAAGGTAGTGCCAACTCCCTAGTAAGATGGTTCTTTCTACCTGGAGGCTTATCTGCACTGTAGCTCTAGCTATTTTCAAAATCGATTAAGTTGATCTGGGTTCGGTTGTTGCCATTTGCTTGTCCTGTGACTTTGGACAAATCACTTCTGTGTTTCAAAGGGTTTTTGTCATCATCATTATTTCAAGCAAAACAAAGTAGAAAGAAAAATCAACACTTACGGTGAGTCTTCTATTGGCATTAACCATGTATTCTGAGGTATCCAAACAAATCTGTTTTTCTGGCTTCCCTTTATACCCAGTGGAGAAAGATAGTCAGTTTCAAAAATAGTTATCAGTTCTTAAGAAGAGGCAAGACAAATCACCTTTGGGATATGTCTGCCTGGGACTATTTAAATGAGAACTTTGTTTACTGATTCTGGTCTTAAGTCTCCTAGCTTGTGTGCAAAGCAATTTCCCAGGAAAAGCTGACGGTTTTAACCTGAGGCCCCCAAGAAAGGGAAGAAATAATTGGTTCCTGTTACAAAAGTTTGTTCCAGTGTTGAGCAAGTGACATTATTTCAGATTTATGCCTTTATTTGCCTAACCAACTGCAAATAAAGAGAGATGTTGCTCTACATTTTGCTTTTCTCTTTTGGGTTACATGAACTTGTAGCCACACAACTCAGGACCCCAGGATACCTCCTTTCCAGAGTTGTTGTAAATTTGGTACCCAGAGAGTCATTCAAGACATTTAAACAACTTTCGGAGGTTTTAAACCATTTAGGTTGTTTATGCACTTCACCAAGTCTTATTCCAAGAAGATGCCACCAAAGAAGCACAGAGCTCTACCGATTGCTCTTGTCCCACCCCTGTGTTCCGAAAGAGAAGGGAGAAACCTGAACTGGTCTGAGGGAAATGGGACCAAACTTCTCTTTACAACATTCAAACTCTACTTTAGTAGCAGCACAGAGGGTAACAAAGGGCATCAACTTCAAATTGCAGTTTTGAAGATTCAGATTGGACATTTTCTTCATCAGGACAACATGACACCTGAAAAAGGTACCCAGAGAGCTGAAAAATCTTGCTGCTTGGAATTTTTCAAAGCTTAGCAAGAGAAGACCTTAACTGATCTGGTCTGGAGTTGGTAACAGTTCTACTCCAGGTAGGAGCTTGGCCTAGGTGACTTCCAGAGAGATCCCTTTCAGCCAGTGTTTCTGCAACTGTGAATGTCCCCACTGCAACTGAGAGGATGGTACTGGTGGAGTACATGGAAAAAGAAATAAACTCCTTTCAAGCTGATTAGATGAGTGTCAAAGGGAATAGACTAGCAACTGTATGGACTCCAGTGTGGTTTAGCTGCCCAGAAGAGTGCCAAGGGCTCTGGGCAGGCATAGCAATGTGGTGTTGAAGACTGTTAATCTGTGATTTCTTTGCTATTGAACTATCAGTTTTCAAGGTCTTAACACAAGTGGAAGTCACAGCTCCAGCTGAGATAGAGGTCCTCTCCAGGAGTAACAGCATAGTGACAGAAAGACAGAAGAGGTGCTCTGACCTGCCGTTATTTCCCTCATCCTCGGTACAAGGCTCTGCCTATACGCATCAGTTAAGTTGGAAAGCAATTGTTATATCCTACTGGACAGATTACATTTTCCTTCTAAATAAAAGATTAAAAAATTGATCGGGAAGAGGACAGGAATTCAAGGTAGATAAAACTATTTCCAAATTCTTTTCAGGGCATGAAGATGATGCACACAAAAAGCTTAGTTAAATTAAGACATTGCAGCAAGAAAGGATTTTGTCCAAAGTTTCAAAAATATTTCAAGTCAATTAGGGAATTTAGACTTTCAGGAGACAGAGAAATGTCTTGTGGAAGTGGGTAAACTCAGGTGTATAGAGACAAATGAAGCATTGCAGTTATTCTACAGGCATGTGCAGAGCCATGAACAGGACCAGAACTCATCTGCTATGCCACACAATGGTCTTTGATCTTCAATCACAGGGGCAATAGGGAAAAATTTCTGATTTTCATCATGACAAAAATCCTATAAGTGGAATTATAGAATTATCAGGAAAGAAGCTGTTCTGATTTCTTTAACCAGACAGGTGAAAGTTGCCAGCCTCCATAAAGTTGTTCCTTTATTTTAAGAGTCTGTGTGAAACTCTGTTTGTGTGGAACCCTGCAGGCTGACTCCAGGGGAATTTGGTTCAGACCTGTCAAAGACCAAACAATGAGGACGTTGAGGTGCATTTTTATTTTTTCCTGTGTTAATATGGTGGTGCTGGTTTCCAAACATAGCATCCAGAAGAAACCAAACCTGAAATAAAAATTCCTATGTTTCAAGCAGTACTGATGTGATCTCAATAATCTATCAAGAAACACTTTTACTTACAGCAACATTTGGAAAACCGTAGCTGAAAATATAGAAACATTTAACTGACCACTTAGTTGACTTTCAGTAGGAGCAGAAAATTGTGGGATGAAGAACAGCTCAAGAAAAGGAAGGAAAGAAAATAAAGTGTAGGACTGCAGAAGGAAGGTAGTGATTAAAAGTCAGGATCTAATGGAAAATAAAACAAAGAAAACCCCACAGACAAACCACAAACCCAGACACTTTATAAAATGGTTTGGGTTGTGACCACTAGAACTTACTATCTACAGTCTTATTAGTATAGTCTTACTATTGGCTAAATCATAAGGTTTTGCTTTCATTCATTTACTGCTTGAAAGGTTCATTAAAAAGGATTAGTAATCAAACCATTTTGAGATGCAAATCATATCACTAGATATGTCTAAATATGCTTAGTGTTAACTTTCTCTAAGGTGGTTTTCAAGACTTTTTTTATATCCAGAAGGAATACCATGCTGAAAAGGAAGCTTTCTGGATGTTCTCTTTGACTTGGGAATGTCCATTTTCGGCCAGGATTCAGTCTGTCTAGTTTTCAACATCTGTCTCATAATCTCTTTAGTATAATTACTGTTCTATTTCTCCCTTTTTAAAAGCCTTTTAGATATACTGGAGAGGCCTTAAAAGATGTTTGCAAAGTGTCTAAGCCCTGTCTTCAGACTTATCAGATACCACAGGTGTCTTGTGCAGGGCTCTTCATGACCTTGCAGAATAAGCTCTTTCCTTATTTATCCAGAAACACTGTGGGATTCATCATACCTAATTTTAACCACCTAAGAATTCACCTCTGATCTGAACCCACCATTAAGTTTTGCCTTCTGGCCAACAGAAAAAATTCAGTTCATCTCACCTTGAGAAGTTTATTTGGGAAGTGCTGTAAACACCCTCCTGGAGATATTTGCTTCACGGGTAACCAAGGGAACTTGACAACTCTTTCAGAGTAAACTTTAGTCACCTAAAAGACAAAAGTTAAGTGAGATGAATCCCTTTATAAACACAACTGAATCAAAAGCTGTCTCCAAACCCCACCACAGAAAAATGAAGGAAGAGAGAGGAAAGGAATGTTATTATACCAGCATAGAAAGGAGGAGCCATGAAGGGATCATTCATTTTCACTAAAGATTGAGTATTTTCTTACTTTCTCAGGAGGGGAATTCAGAGCCTCCTGAGGTCACCAAAATTTGCCTGGAAACAGTTTTAGCCACCACGAATTTGGCACATATTACAAGATCCTCCAGGATTTGAGGACTTGCCCCAACCTGAGAGAGTACTTCAAATACCATGAACATATTTAACAACTCTGAGACTTTTCCCAGAATTCCCTATTTTCCTCAGACTACCATTTCAGACTAGGAGTCATCAATGGAGGGCCCTGAACTTTGAAGTTTGTTTCCCCCATTTGGCCCACACCCGCTTTTAATCTACAAATTTGCAGGGGACTGCATGAAGCTCATCTGTGTTCTCAGGTTTTTGCCTGAGGGGCTGGTGGTAGGGAACATGTCTAGCTTATCCTAAGAGAGTCTATTTAAGGCAGACATTAGTCAGCATGTTTGCATTTTGTATTTAAATTATGCAAATTATGTAAGTGTTCAGAGACTGATGGGGGCCTATCTGACAAACCTAAAAAAGAGTAAATAAAAATAAGTGAAGCGTAGTGGCATGGAAAGAGAAAACCCAAATGAAAATTATTTTTCAGAGGCTTTATACACACACAAAAAGATAAAACCACAAACCTAACAAGTTGGGGCAGGACAAAGGTCATAAATGGATCCTGGGCAGGATGAAGAGGAAGACTTCTTTCTTCATATGCTTCCTGTTTTACTCATGCTGGAGCCTAAGGCACCCAGGAGTACAACAACCACAGGGAACATCCTCCCGCAAGGAAACAGCAAGAGGAGTAAATGCTTTAACTGGTACCAAGGGCTTTTATATGTCTGAGATCAACGATTCTCTCTGAGAATTTTTGACGTTGTTGTTTTCTCCAAGTTAAGAAACCATCAGGAATGTGTGTCATGGGCCACAATGTGGGAGATGCTGTGTTAGGAAAGGTTGGGACATCTCTCCTAGCTTTGGCTTTTGGTCTTATTTCACCTGCCTGTGGCCAAACACTGACTAATGTGTAAATCCCGATTTACATGATGAAGGAAATGTGATGGTTGGGATGACCTTGATTTCCAAGAGGAGTCATTTGCCTCAAGCTCCTAACATCAGATAATAATTTTTGTATTTGAGATGATCCAAGAGTACTTGAAAGTGATACTTGGGGCTAAACTAAGGGGGTTTGATTATCTCCTCCTCTCTCAAGTGTTAAATAACTTTTTGACAGAAGTAAAGCTACATCTGAAGATTCTCATTTGATCAAAAATCCCACAGATAAATTCTAAATAAGAAAATATTTAAGGTTTTGTAACTAAAAATTGGAAAAAAAAATTAAGTCAAGAAATTGGAAACCAAAATTCATTGTTTAGGTGTTTTTTTTTTTTATTAAAGACAATTAGAATTAAAAATATTAATGAAAAAATTATCACAAGAAAAGTGAATTGGATCTACTAAGTAGATTCACTTTGAAATGACTATTTCTTCATAATTTTGCAAAAGTTTTCGTGTTTTTAATAAAAATAGCTTGGTATATTTTTGGAGATCTTTGATATCCATTGTTCTCTGCTTTTTTGTATTCATTAATTTCAGTCAGAAATCAAACAAACCAACTCAACACAGCAAAGAAAACTGTCTTGGTGACTCATGTCTTACAACAGGAACACTGGAGAGCCCAAAGAAGAGTTCATAAAGATGCCAGACTTTGCTTTTTAATTTTGATGTTTGTGGTGTCTAGTCGTGGAAAGTTAGAATCCAGTGAGTGGGTTTTTTTCTCATTTCGATGTTCCTCCGTCAGTATAGTTATTTGCATATATTTGCATAAGAAATCCAAGGATCTTCTTGTATTAGCTCATAAATTATATACACTGTATATCTAGCAGAACCACTCAACAACAACTGAACCACTCCCATGAGAAATCTTGCATCTGACTTCTCTCCAAGCAACTGCCATGAACTACAGTGAAAAATACTTGTTAAAATAAACAAAATAATCTGACAACAACGTCTATTAGTGACTTTATTGTTTTATAGTGTTCATCATATTTAATACCTGAATACAAGGACAACACAAGAACAAAAACATCTATATTTTATGACCTGGGTGTAAACAACCAAAGGTAATGAGACTGAAGCTGAGAAAGAGAGTTTGGAATTAAGTCCCCAAATTTTACAACTATCAGTGCTCTCAGGCCACCTGGTTGTCATTTAATCAGTGTATCATTTTTGTGCATAGCATCATGCTATTTCCTATTACAGGTTCAATACAGGGTGAGGAATCTTTATCTTTTTGTAAATTGTGTCTCAGACCACTTGCAAAAACAGTATTTCTGCACTAAAGTTGCTGGGCTTTTGCTCTTGTAAAAGCTGAACGAAAGAGAAATGCAGAATTGGGTACTCAAGGTGAGTGAAACAGAGTGAGTATCAGTATAAAGATCACAAGTAATTTGTGGGGGAACTTTTTTACTTTTATAATTTTAAAATAATTTTTTATTTATTTTTTTAAATAAAAACTCAGTATTCTGCTTGCACTGGACTGTGAGGGTTCTCTGGTAACTGAGAAAGTTCAAATGTTATGATTAGATTTTCAAGGAAATTGTCTCATCATATTAATTATTAATTTTGAGAAAGGCCAACAGTTATGCAGTTTACGTGTTTTCAAGCTCAAATATTACAGTATCAGGCTTCCATAAAGTTATTATAGAGAACAGAACTTGGGATTTTGGGGTCAATGAGAAGGGGAAGTTGTTTTTTTCCATATATTATGATGTCATACCCTTTTTGAAAGTGCATCTGAAGGACTGGCAGAAAATGCTTTTGTGTGTTGGGTTTTTTCCCACTTGTGTTGAAGTAGAAAAGAGAGAAGCAGATCAACTTAGGAACTATCTATTTCAAACCTAACACATTTTCGGAAGGAGAAAAGTGAAAAAATGCTCTATTTCTTAGTTTTCTGTCATTCTGCTTTGATACTGTTTAATTTAAAAATGCTTTTTTTTATCATGATAGAATATTTTTATTGACTCTTCTTTTTCTTGTACTGCTTTTCTACTTCACCACATGTAAAGAATTTGCTCTGGCTGTTTTTCTAGGAAAAGCTAAGAACAGGAAGAATGTATGGGAACAGGAATATCAAGCTATTATACAGAGGAGGTTTTTTGCTTGGGGGAAAACAAAACAAAAACAAGCAAAAAAGCCCCAAAATCTAACAACAATAAAACAAAAAAAAAAGAAAACCCCTCCAGAAAACTCTTGAAGAAAAAGATGACATTTCTAAAAATCTTGAGTGGCAAGGAGAAAATGAAGAAATTATTGTTCCTTGTCTCTCTCAACACAAGGGGGCATCAAATGTAATTGTCAGGTACTGTGGTCAAAACAAAGAAGAAAGGTTATTGATTTACAAAATGCATAGCTAGTCTGAGCAGCTTTTGCCACAGGTACCACAGATGCAAAAGTGTATATGAGTTCCTAACCAAACAGACAGACTGAATTTGAAAAAAAAAAAAAAATAATAAAATAATTAGATAAAAAGCCCTCTGTCCCTCAAGGGCAAGAATGCAAAGACCCCATCAGTTGGTTCAGAGCTAGGATTTGAACCTTGATTGTTTGTGGATAGTTATTGGCTTTCCCTAATATTAAAGGGAAAAAAGGGGATGATCCTTTTCCACCCATGATTTTAGAAAACTGACAGTGGCTCTTGAGTTTCTTTTTGCTTTTATCTTTGATCTTCAGCAGGAGCTTTGATCTACACTTTTTACCTTTTGATGTCACTGGTGTAAGGAGGGGAAAAAAAAGAAGGGAAGATATTCAATATGTACAAATGGGCGTATCTCCTAAAAGGAGTTACAGATTGGTTTGTACAACTAAGAATCTAGGTCAACACACAGAAATTTAGTTGAAAAGGCTAGAATTCAACTCCCTTAATTTTATCTTTTTATGAGAAATTAGATGTCTGCAACAAACGTTTTTAGTCAAACTTGTTACTGATTTATATTAGATGTCTACTTTAGAAGAAGATGAATCACAGCCTGATTTTAAAGAGAAGTTCAGGATGTATATTTGGCAGATTTAATTCCCTTTAAGAGGACACAAAGTAGGATTTGTAACCTTGAACTTTTATCAAATATATACCTAATAGTTGTTCAGTCTTTGTTTCCACTTTAAGTGTTCATTCTTCTTTAATAAAGATTGCCAAGAATATGTTTCGTCTATCAAAATGAGTAGAGATAATCCTTATCACAGTGCTATAACATTCAGCATTCAAAAAAAAATTCCTCCACCCATAACAAAAAAACTGTGGAAAAGAACTGTTGTGGAGAACAACGTAAAATTTCAGTTCTGAGACTGAGAAAGACAAAAAAACCCACTTGGATTGTAAATTTGTTACATGCTTATATTTCAGCTGATTTGAGTCAACAGACTGAATCTGGTTTTTGCTTCTTGCAGAAAGCCGGAGCTGCAAAGAAGTCTTTTTTGATGACTCTTCTTCATAACCACGTGGAGTCTAGTTTTCACTGAAAGCAGTCAACTTGAGTGACAGAAAGGAAACAGACTTTCTTCCCCCTTTGTCTTTAAAGTATAACCTATCCAAAAAAATTTGCCTGTCTTATATCCTTCAGTGGTAACCTTTCAACCTATGCTTTTAGGTACTGCATGGACCTCCAAGAACCCTCATATAATTTGTAAAAAGTAATGAACATAAATGGGTCTTTTGTCAACAGGCAGAACCTCAGTATGCAAAAGCTCATAACACAGTATAAAAAATTGTAGGGGTCTGTGAATAGAAAGATAGCTCATCACAACTATAACATCGCTACAACGTTATGAGTTTTGGCTAAATGCTCTGCTAAATTTTGGAGAAAGTCATGCCACATGTGATGATATGCCTTAATTGTTGAACCAAAGAATGGGTAAACACAGATCAATTTGACTAAAGATAGCTCCACCACAGTAATAAAATTTACAAAGTGTTTGGAAATGCAGCAGATGTTACCTAAGACAGCCAGGCCACTGCCATACAGAGTGGTCTTGTGGCTTCTTCCGTGAGACCAATTGCAATATTCTGACTATATCCACACTCCTGAATCCTCTTACTCTCCAAAGCAAGTGGGCACATTCTAAATGCTTGGTGCAAATGATCACTGCCCAAGCTAATTCCTGAACAATGCCTCCAAAAACAACCAGGAGAGAAGCAGTTAGACTGAGCCAAAAATACACCAGCAACTTTTTAGCAATGTAAAGGTGCAGACAATCAAATTTCAGTGCTGATGCTGACTGGCACGACCTAATTTATGCAACAAGGAATATATTTGAACGCTGAAGTTCGTCAATGACCAGATTTTGCTGTATGTTTGATTGTATTTAGCCTTCAAGAGGACGCAGGGTGTGCGGTAAGATAAAGTATCACTACATTATATGTACTGGACTTGAAAATTACTGTATTGAAATATCAGGGCTCTTCCTGCATAATTTATATGCTGTTGATACAAACAGCCGCATTAAATTTCCTACCAAACTCAGCAGGAAAAAACTGAAGGAAAAAAAAGAAACTACCACCACAAAAAACCTAACACTACTCTGATTTTTTGTAAAATGCTCCTGAGTGAAAAAAGGTTCTTTGCTTTATGGGGCAACTGTTTATAATGCCAACTTGGAGACATATTACAAATTCAGACATTCAGGGGGCTTTTCTAATCCTCAATTGCAGTTTGTCAGTGCTTCAGGAATATTCCCTTGCTCCAATTGTTCATCCTCAGCAGGAGCTGGATTAGTAACATCAGAGTCTGCAGATGCGTATTGTTTCCCATTAGTCTCAGCTTGAGACTGGTGTTATGTCCTTTTCATCAGGAACCTCCAACTCTAAGTCAGTGAACCAGGACTAATGATCCCAGCCTTCCTGGGAGACATCAGAGTCTGTGTACGTAATGTCCAGAGCTTTCACTTCTGCTGCTGTTAGCCATTTAATGTGCTACTTAAGCCTCAGACCACTTACTCCCATTGCATAAGCTACAGACTCCTCACAATGTTTCCAAGAAAATACACACTTGAATATCATTTTCACTCCGTCCCTTTGAATTTCTTTTATAGTTGCATCTGGCAGGAAAAAAAGGGGTGGCAGTGGGGATAGGGAGAAGTAAACAAAAAGTCAAAAAAAATATCAATTTGCCAACACTTAAATGTTGATGGCCAATATTTGCAATATTATTGGCAGACTGCCTGCAAATAATTCTTATTTACAAATCATTATTTGGCAGAAATGGGGAAGAAAAATGCCAGGATTCACACAGATGAATAGTATCTGAGAAGGATTATTCAGCGAAATCTACTCAACGATATCAGATGGAGAAGTGCTTTGTAAAGGTTACTTCTGTCCTTTTTCTTTCTCTGTTTTCTTGCTAACCCTGTTGGCCTTTCGTAGATATCAAATTCATGTTTCCATCTCAACACAGCGAATAAAGAGCTCCTTTTAGAAACAGACTTTTTTGATAGAGCCAGGGATATTTCTATAATGGAACCAGCAACCTGAACCTTCTGCTCTGGACTTTCATATGAACGTATAAGACTTCCCCTGGCTGCCCTTTTTTTATAACCAGCTGCCTAAAAATATTTTCCATGTTTTGTGATACTAGATGTATGTTTTAATGAAGGTTTAAAGAATTTCCTCCAAAGTTCCTCTGAAACCTGCACACCGTAATATTTCAGTGAAGTCTGTTTCTTGATTTGCCAGTTTACAAGGCTTGTAAGACAGTGTTAGAGCAGGAGAATTTCACTTTAATTGGCATTGCTCCTAGCTATTTAAGCAATGTGCTGAACCGTCTATCATCAAACCTGGGCAGACAGAACTGTTTCTTACCACCAACTTGATATTATCTAGAGTCAAATACTTTCCTTACAGCCTAGATAGTGATGTTTGTGCTGTATTGTATTGGGGACTGTAGAAATCATTGTTTGTAAGTGCCCCAGGTATGTTTCTTATTCTAAATGTTTTGGCCCAATGCAGACCATCAATATAAAAAAAATAATAATCCTTTGGATAGTTAAGATTGCAATTTCTGGCATTTAGCGCTCTTGCTAATTGTATTGTGATGAGACCTGTAGGTCTAAATGAGGATCAAGATTTTCTTTTTAATTGAGTGCAGTCAAATTCCCCCAAAGGAGGCTGACTTCCTGCTCCAGAAAGACTGAGATGAAATAAGAGTTAGACATGGACAACGGGATGGGCAAAAAGATAGCTTGGATGCTCAGACTTGGAGGGTAGTGATTAATGGGTCATACTCTACCTGGAGGCCAGCAGCAAGTGGGTAACTCAGGATCTCTCCTGGGATTTGTGCTGTTTAATTTCTTTACTGATGACCTGAAGGAGGAGATGGAGTGCACTCTCAGCAAACTGTCAGGTGACACCAAACTGATGGGACCAGTTGATACACTTCAAGGATGATTTACCACCCAGTGTGATTTAGGCAGTCTGGAGGAATAGGCCAACAGGAACCTGATGAGATTTAACAAGGATGAATACCCTGCACATGGGAACAAAGAGACATTGGCAGTGATACAGGTTGGGTACTGACTGCTCAGGGAGCATCACTGTGTCCAATATCCTTGGATATCAACGAGCAGTGAGCCTTGGCAGCAGCCAGGGTCAAGAGCATCCTGGGTTGTATGCACAGGAGCAGAACCAGCAGAACAACAGAAGGAATTATCCCCCTTAATTTACATCCAGACTACTGCATCCATTATCAGGCCCCTGATACCTTAAAGACTGATCAACTAGAATAAGTGCTGTAGAGGGGTTACCAAGGTGCTCATGGGCTGGAATATTTGCGTGATGCAAGGAGGTGATGGGACCTAGGATTGTTCAACCCAGAGAAGCAGTTGCACGGAGAGATCAAAAATTAACTTCTAGTACTGACAAGGAGGTTATCAAGAAGATGTAACGAGGCTCTTCATATTGATGCATGGTGAGAGGAGGAGAGACAATAGGTGTAACCTGAAACAAAAGAGATTCTAACCAGAATAATGAAAGACAGTTTTCTCATGACAGCCAGATATTGGAGCAACTCATCTGGAGAGGTTGTGCAAATCTCCATCCTTGGAGGTTTTTCAAAATACAGCTATACATAGTAACCTGTCTGATGCCATAGCAAACCCTACTTTGAGCAGCTGGTTGATCTAGAGACCTCATGAGGTCTCTTCCAAGCTGAATCACGCTATGATCTTGTGGTCTTGTGATTTTAGCTTGGAAAGAGGAAGAAAGCATGACTTGGGATTTGTAAACTGTTCTGATCTGAAAATCAAGGAACTCACTAGAAAAGATTGCTCTTAAATTTTTGTATGTTTGTGTGTGAATGTGTGGATCCTGTTTTGATCTGGTATCTCAAGGTGATGACTCTTCAGATGAAAGAAGCCTCTGTTTGCTGTAAGGATGTAAAATCATATAGATGATAAGATGAAAAAGTGTTTCCTGAGAAAGGAAAACATTGTTAGATATGTAAGAAATTACTTTAGAAGTTATCACTCCCTCTGTTTCTGGCACATGTTTGACAGCAAATACATATTCAAACAATTCTGCCCTGCCCTGAAAATCAGATTAAATAATTTTACATTTTCTCTCTAAATACGTGGACAGAGATACACTTAGTTTTTAGACAGACCCTTAAATTTTGACACTCAGGCTTTTCCAGTTTCTCAGAAGATACCATATTTACCAGGCTGTTAGGCAGCTAGGATCAGATCTTTTCTTTGCCCGAGTCTCATTATCAAACTAGAGAATTTAAGGAGGGAATGGAAAGAAAATGTATTCTTTCCTGAGGAGCTTTGTGACTTTACCTGAAAATTTTATTATCTTCTATGCACCTTCATTAAACTGTCCTTTGCTCCCAACAAGTTCAGCCTTTTTCTTATTTCATCATCTTTAACAGCTTTCCTAGAACCAACACACAACAATCACAAGCTCTCTGAATCTGTCCTTCATGACATACTTCTTGATCAGCTCCGTCTTGGACAGGACCTCAACAACAAGCCTGAGAAAGCTTCTCTACTGGGGCCCATCTCTGCCAGTAAACAAAAATTGAAAAGATTATTCTCTCCAATAAGCCAACAGGAGTCTTCTGGCTATTGTGATTCCATCAAAATCCCCTACTCTCAAAAATACACTTTCCTGCTACTTAAATGCTGACATCTATGTTGAAGCTACTTTTTGGGAATGCACTTTGATGTGTCCCAAGGCTTACACGGGACCTTGGAATAGTTTCAGGGTATGGATACAGACGGTGCCAGCAAGCAGGTCAGCAATGCAACAGGTTGGATGGTCAGGCTTCAGTTTGCGAGGATCGACATAGGGCTTGTGTTCAGTTCTTATAGTTCTTCACTGAAACCTTGGTTGCTGGCTCTGAGACTTCATTCCTTTCAAGTTTTAAGGATGCGTGCTGTTGATTCTGGATGGCTGAATCCACCGTTGATGATTCAATGTGGCAAATTCAGGTATGTATAAAATCCATGAATGACAGTATAGTTTTACACCAGGAAATTTTAGACCATAACACACAGTGATTCTCCAGTACTCCCTGTTTAATTTAATTTTATGGGTTTTGTCCCCTTTGAAGCAGTTAGAAATGCTGATGATTAAAGTCAATGTTGCTAGAATCCACTTCCCGAGCCTCCAAAACATTTCTGTCAAGTGGGCCATGTTTTTTGCTGAGCTTTTACAGCAGCGGAAAGTCAGGGAAGTTCAATGACTCTGCATGTGAGTTCTTCCTTTCACCTCATCTGCGCATAGTCTTTTTCCTCTTTAGAAAGCATTTTCAATGCAAATGCTACAGGCTTTTCTGGGCTATTTGGCATTATGTGAGAAATCACCACTCCTGACCTCATACAGTGAAGCATCAGTAGTTTAACAGATTGGCAGGGACGGGACAAAGTGCACAGAAACCCTGGAGGATATAAGTGTCTGTTTAGCCGACTTGAAAGCATCTTGACAGTCTTTTGACCAATGCCACTATTTATTTTTCTGTATTAGCTCTGTCACAGGACTAACTATAGTAGACAGATTCACTATGAATTTCCCTTGGTAGTTTATCATAGCCAGAGAGAAAGTTAATTTCCATACCTTTTTCTTTGGACATGAGCTTGTGTAATATACGGTATCCAGCTGCTTTTCTGAAAGAAGAGTAAAATACCTCTGCAATCTGAAACTTGACTGCATCTGTAGATTTTCCTAACCTCAGCCCTTATTTTGCTACAGCCTCAATGACATCTCCAACAACTTAAACCTTTCTGATCTCTCCCTTCAGGAAATAAATGGCTTGCAATCTCTACCTTACAAAACTCAAGCATTGATGAAAAGAGTGGATAATGGGAACACAGCAGGGAGTTATTTATTATAGCAATTATTCCCAATAGTTAAAGAGCACTTAGAGTTTCAATGAGTGAGCCTCTGTTTTGATACTTGGATGTGTAAATTCAGCACATTGCCTTACAGTGTTGTGATATTCTCGTTTATTGCTGATCCTCAAGAAATTACAAAATATATTATAAAGGATATCAGTAACACTCTCTTCATTTTACAGAGAATTATTTTGGTCTGTATCATCTGGCTAGGCCAGGAACAGAATCCAGAAATCATGGGTCTTGATTCAGTTTTTTTTTCCCCTACAAAATCATTTGAATGCTTACAATAATGCTGAAAAAACACAAATGAGGGAGCAATACAGTCAATGCTTAATTACAACAGCCTCAGCCCATATATAACACAGTATAACTCTGTGTTTATGCTTCAAATCAAAACTCTCCAGAGGACTGAAGTATATTTTTTCCATAAAGAACAGAAATAATATTTTTTTCAAAAGACATGTCACATGAAACCCATAAGAGTGATCCACACAGCACATGAAGAAGTAATACAGATACCCACCAGCCTTCAATCTTGTTTCCAGTGATCATCTTTTTTGTTATAATTGGGAGAGAGTTCTAAGGCACAAATAGCAATTAGGTTTTCCAATTCCCATTAAAGCTATGAAAGTGAGAAAACTAAATCCCCCTTGGGCTTTTCAAAACCTACCCATTACTTTTAGCATTTTTATTGATCTCTTCTGATTTAACAAACAAGGCTAAAATGACCCTGTCACAAAATTCTGATGTCATTCATGCATTTTGAAAACACAAACCATAAAAGCCCCAAATTTAATGGTCAGATCCATTGAAAAAAGAAGATTAAAAATACCCCCATTATTCCCGAGAATATTTACTCCAGTTTTACTTGTAGCAAATTATTGACAAACAAGTGACTCAAAACTAGATCCATTAAGGTAACTTCTGGTTTTTGACTGTCCAAAGGACTGGAATAGTTCTGATATTTCCCAAGTGTTCTCAATGCAATTAATAAAACATTTGTGAGTCTAAGCTTTCAAAGAAAGACGATAACAAACAGTATTAGCCTCTCCTGTAACCTGGAATGAGGAAGAGCTATGTTTTATGTTGGTTTGCTGTATTTTTTTTTTTTTTTCAGTGGAGTTGGATGGTCTGTCTGCCATCCCCTGGAGATTCATCATGGTTTACCTTCCAAGTGACTTCTCAAAAAACATCGCTGTCCCTTGCAGCCTTTTTTAACTCACACTTTTGGTGTAAGGTATGGCTCCAAAGGCTGTTGCTGTGCCCATCATTTCCCGAGTGCTGTGGTCTTACTCACAACTTTCCTCCTCTATTCATCCTCTGCAGCAGGCTATCATTTTGCGTAGCTTGTGGAGGAATCCTTTGAAGATGGACTATGGCTTCCTTGGAAATGGTCATCCATCTGTATTTAGTATGAAGTAGGCTCAAGGAGAAAAGCTGAGGTACCATGGAGCAATTATTTCAAATACCTAGTGACTAGACCCAGTGTAACCCAAGGCTGGTTTGTCATCTATTTGCTTTATGATAGGAGTTGAACACACTTATTAAAAAAGCACGCTTTGCTAGCAAAGAAAAAGTGATGATACATTGAAATTTTAGTGGAGGTTGAAATACCTGTCTTAGTAGGAGTCTTCTAAATGTCTCCAGAAAACTGACCTGCCGACCATAGAGATCCTACAAGCAAGAGCATTGAGCTCACATGAACCCAAATATGTGTGGGCTGCATCTGGAGGTGTTTTTTCCACCACCATAATGAAGAGAAGTTGGGCCTATGAAAGTTGTTTCTAGAAGTTGATGTGGTTTAGGGATAATTGAAAATTGGTGGTGAACATGCAAATTTGATCTGCAGCAGGAGCACAGGACAAGGAACATTTCTCTAGCTGCTCAGTGTGAGAGAGAGAAATAAAAGGGGGTCTTTCCTGAATGATTTTATTATTTATAATGTCACAGTAACATATCATGGTTCAGATACATATCTGTGCCTTTGTGTATTATATATATTTGAGACTGATAGACTCCAGGCTTGGATTTTAATTTTTTGTAGCAGATCTCCATTTATCTAACATCTGGACTTTATCTGCATGTCTCCATTCTCCTTCTCTTCGATACAGTATGTGTTTGAGACATAAGGAAACAAAAGCCCACTTGGGTTTATCCCCTATTTTAGTCTTTCCCTAGAATAATTTTTATGTCAGAAAATCACGGTGCAGCTTGACACTTTCCTCAAAAGAAATGATCTTTCATTTAAACACTCAATGGCACAATCCCAGAGGAAAGTAGAGAATAACAGACTTATTCACAGACTGATTCATGGTCTTCTGTAAAGTTCAGCCATTCCCCAGGATTTGTGGTTCAAAACAGGGTGAGATATTTGTAAACATTTGATCTTTTCAATCAAATGAGTTAGAAAAGTCTTTTTTGTTCTGATTATATACATGTTCTGTGCAGATTGTACACACACACTACTTGATTACAAAAAATTGGGATGCTATATTCAACTTCTTGTGACAGGACAGACTTTCTAGGCAAAATTCATTTCACCCAATATCAGGCACCTAAAAAGTAAAATGTTATATTGGAGTAGGGTTAATTGAGTCACCCTGGGCTTTCTTGACCATTAGTTAAAAATAAAAGAAAAAGAGGTTCTTCTAGAGGATAATTCATCTGATGTCTCAAAGACCTTCTGCAGGCTGATAAATATATCCTAGGAGTGCCTCTTTCTCACTCCTGATTCTAGAGAGTTTAGATGTCACTGGGTGGATGTCTCCTTATGACAAATTCTGCCTCTGTGTCTGTAGAAGTCCTGGTTCATTACCAAACAGTCCTGGTTTTATAGCAATGACATTAAAGCAGCTCTTAAGAGGTGGGATCCATCTTCCTAACTTCACCCTTTTGAAAACTGAGCACTGAGGATTCCCCTCTTTAATATCAGAAAGTAACTCAATCCACATCACCCAGTATTTTTGTTTTAGGATTGATTCAATCAAGCTTGGGAGATTTTCCCCCTGTTTTCCTCCACTGATTATGGAGAAGCAGATGTCCATACTAGACATGAAGCCTAGCAATAATCTGCTGACAGAGGAGGCTCAGGTTATTTTAGCTCAGACAATTCCATCCTAAAATATCAACCCCACGTTGGAGACGTCTGTTCTCCTCCCTCACCATGGAGACAATCTTCAGTAGATTCTTAGGCTGTGATTTCTTGTATAAACAAGGTGAGGGCACAAGCTCCATGTCTGATCATCAACACCGTGAAGTTATCAACACAACCAAGGGCACAGGCCGGGGTTAGCAGAGAGTAGGGACCATTCCCAAAAGGCAAACTGGAGGTAGCTGACTTATTTTGGAAGCTGAGAGTTTGGTTGTATGCAGGGATGCAAGGCAAACCTTGCCAGCAGGACTGAAGAGAGCAGGCCCTAGCCCACTTCATTTGCTAGCATAGCTATAACCTGAAAGACCTTGAGGTCAGAGGAGTACCACCTGAAGACACCCAATCTATTATTCATTGTGCAAACCTAGAGAAAGGGCTGCCCCTAGAATGAAGAAAGAAACACCACAAGCCTGAATCACAGTCCAGGAATCAAGGTACTGCCTTTAAATTTATTGTGGTTCCTTCAGTGCTTTAGTGAGTGGGAAAGGTAGAGGGAGGCAGATGAAGGACAGAGCCAGCTCCACATCAGAGCACTGCTGGCTCTCCTCTTCCTCACTGCCCATCCCTGAATCCAGTAACATCATCAGAAGGACCACTTACCTACCAGGTAAATACGTTAGTGTCCCCAGGTAGGTGTCTACACTCAGCCGCTAAACAAACCTAATGAAGGTACTGGCTTTTGAGGAATTACAATACCTGGAAGTTTAAAGAAGCCAGGCTAGGACTTGAAGAAAAGTTACGTTCAGTGTATAAATGTTACGTTTTGAAAACATTTTGCTGGAAAATTTTCAGCTTTCTTCTTTTCTCTTTTCCTTTCCTGCCCTTTTTCCTTTTTTGCAAATCAAAAAGGAAGCCTGAGGAAGGGAAAATAAAGAGATCTGGGATGTGAAACCTCAAAGAGCAACTTAAAATAAAAAACCAAAAACTTGTTTGCTTTTCTGAGAAGAGCAACATAAATGTTTCCTAGGAGCAGGGAACTGGCTTATGAAATCATGATATTACAAAAAAAAAAAAAAGGTTTTGACTGGTTTTGCCAGCCTCATTATTCACTTGCTAAACACAAGCAGCCTGACTGGTGAGATGTAAGGCAGAGATCAGAGAGTGAGATAAAGTTTGAACCCTAAGGTTTATAATCAGAGTAAAAATTGTTTTCAGCGTGATCCATAAATATTAACTAGTTATTATCAGCCAAGGAAAATGAAGAAGGGTAGATCAGATACATATTTGGTTGGAGGCATGGAGTGAACCAGTGTCAGACCTCCTTTCTGTAAAGAGCTCAGACACATACTTAAATTCCTGTGATCCACTGAAAGACAAATATCTTTTTAATTATGCTTACATGCATTTTCTCTTCATGTCTGGATCAGCTCTTGAACTCAAATCTAGCATTTTTAGATCTCAGGTTTATGTTCTAAATGTAAATATATATTCCTGTCTTCCTCCTATCTTTTTTCCAACTTTTGTATTGGCAAAGGAAAAAGCAAAGCAAAAAGTAAGGGAGAGACCATTGGTGTTGAGAGAACTTGACACTTGGACGTCACATAAAGTTCAGTTTGGCATCCCCAGGCTCTGTTTCTGCAAGGAGTCTGAGTGTATTTTTCATGGCAAGAATAATTTCTTCATATATGGAAAGTGTTTAGAAGAGTCTATCCTTATCAGTATTCCCCAATCACAAAGTGGAAACAAGTAGCTTTATAATAAAAGTTTAGTCCTTTCCAATTTAACACTAGAAAGAAAATGAGAGACAACCAGTGAAGAAGCAAAATTAAAATTTCCTAGAGAAAAATTCAAAACTTTTGTTCACATAAAACCATTGTGTAGTTGTTCCTAATTGTTCAAATATTGTAACAATAGATTTTTTTAAATCAGTTACAGTTCCTAAGCTCTCTACCTGGCGAAAGTATGGCAATTAGTCTCTTCCCCTCTGAATGCAAACTAAATTTATTGGAGTTGTTCATTATAATAATCTGCATTTTTATAGCAGATGAAATACAGGTTCAGAACAGCTCCCATCACTTTCTTACAATCACTTTTGATGCTTCTTTTACAACTTCATTAAAAGCTCAGAGAGGAGGCTTTTCTTCATGATATGAGAACTCACCTTGTTACCATCAGTCCTTCTCATGACACTAAATATTCAGTTATGCTTTGCAATATCTTATGGCAATCCCCCCTCTCTTAAAACCCCAAACCAAGACCCACCCCTTGCAAAAAAAAAAACCTCACCCCAATGCCCCAAAATTATAAAGAATATAACAACGATAATGATGATGATAATAAGCATCGTCATTATCCAGTCCCGACGAACAACAGACAAAACCTTGCCTCCTATGGATAGCTTGGCCAACATATGCAAGTAATTCTCAGAGAGGTTTTCTGGGAAACCAGTGACAAGATAGGTACTGTGGGCTAGCCCCGGGCAGTCAGCAGTGGCAGAACGCTTCACACAGCCTCATGTGTAAAGTTTCTGAACTGACACAAAGCTTAATGGAAGTGAACCCTGATGACTGCGGCCAACCGACTGTAAGTGACATCCTGGGTGCCTTGCCACTATGCATCCATCCTCCTTCCCCTGCTCCCCCCTCTTCCCCTTCTGCCTCTCCCCCTTGAAGGTATAATGTCTCCTGTGGGAAGCCTTGATGCTAAAACGCCCGTCGTACTCTTTGTCAGTTGATTTGCCAACTACCAACCCCTGCGTAATCAGCACAGAGTATTCAGGATGGGAGAGTGCCACAGACTGGCTTTTGGAAGGAAGTAAATGAGCAGAGAGATGCTCCAGCAAAGGGCAGTCTGAGATTGTGTCTGAAAGCATCACTTGCTTTATTCTGAAATTACTAAAGCCAGGGAAGGCTGTTGGGGGAAGAAAATGTCTCTCTGTGCTGGGAGTGTCTAATAAGCCCCCCTCAAAATAATCATTTTTGCATTTTATACTTAAACCTAGTTATTCAAATTTGGGAACCAACTTGAGCTACCTGACTGCATCAATAAATAGCTTTCTGTGTAGTGTTTTTGAGCAGGCTTATGACCCCCTTTTCAGGCAGGGAAATCAATCTATTTGTATATAGTCACATATGGATCTCTCTGCAGTGATAATGCTTTGTATCACATCCATCGTCCTCAGAGGGTTTTCAAACACATGGGAATAGCAGTAGGTATGTAGCAGAAGTCTCCTTTTATTAGGCCCTTCCCAAATAACAGCATGAAAGCAAAGCCCTGTTCTCAAAAACACAATCTACTTGGATAAGCTATGAAAATTGTAAGGATGTAGAAACGTGAGAGGGTTAACGAAGGCTGTTATCATGTAGGTGGTGGAACCATAAAAAAGAAGAACTCAGCCTTCATGAGTGAAGCCTGAAATCCTTGCTGTTCAGCCAAGGTTTCACTGATCTCGCGATTCCTGTACAAAAGAGTGACATTATCTCCATCTTACACACAGGAAAAATGAGGGCAAATGGATAGAACCACTGTTTTCTGAGAGGAAAGAAGATAAACCCTGAATTCCAAGTCTTCTTCTCTAATGAATATTATCTCCTCCAGCTACAGAACCACATAATAACTTTATGAAATACTCTAATATTTCACAGCAATGTCATGATCTCACAATATTTGGGAGTGGTCTTATTAGAGTAACTGTTCCTAGAGTGAGACACGTTGCATGAGGAACCATATCTTTTCTCTTTTTTTGGTAAAAATGATTGTCATTCACTGGGAGAGGCAAAAGGAGCATGAAAATCTTAATCCAAAGAGCTCTGGAATTTTGAAGAACATGTTAAATGCTATGATTTCTAAGCGTTTTTAAATACTTAAGTTTAAATATCAGTAGCCAGATCAGCTGCTTTAAAGGTGAGTGCAGGCCATAGCTCTCTAAAACCTGCCACTTTAAGTGTAATTTGTGACAGATTTTCTTCCTTCAGGTATGGGTTTGGGTGCAAATCTGACTTCACAATATACTCCATAGGAATTAGTTATATATTTCTAACCCCATTCAAAGAGGGGCCTCTGCTTTTGGTCTGAAGAGCAGAGAATAATTAATAAGAGGAATAGCATCTCCCATTGATAAATTATCCTCTTTATAGTTACTGTAATCCTGGTTTTAATATATTGATTGCTTCAGTAATTTTCAGAGACACTGTAAGCAGAAGTAATATTACTCTGCATGCATGGGTCTGTTTTGGAAAAAAAAGTATGAAAATTGTGAAGATGAGAAAACACACTGACTTCAGTGAAACGATCAATAGTTTATTATAGGAAAGAAGAATTTCAGCAATAAATTCTTAATGACTTTTGGCAAAACTTATCAAAAAGGGAGGTTGTGTCCCTCCTGCAAACAGTGTTCTTTGGCAGTTATGGAGTTACTAATGGAAATGATCTCTGTAGTACAACTGTTGGGGGAGAAAGAAAGCTACGGGGGAATGTGGACAAAAGGCAGCAGAGGGTGACATTGTAATGGATTTATCCAGACAAACAAACACTTTTTACATCAAGTATTGAAGCTCTTATGGACTCTACTGCCTGCTTGAATTTTGTTGAGCGCTAATAAAATAGTCCTGATTGAGCAAGAAGCAGCACACAAAGATTCTCACTTCATGTAAATCAGCAGTCTTAGTAAACAATGTTTTTCTGACATGCCCTCTTCCATTCCACACCAATAAATGCCATTATTCCCAGTCGTTTTTGATGCTGCCATGATATTGAACCCATAGCAGATTAAATTCTTCTTTTGGGTGGCTGAGTAGTAGGGATTGGATGCACAACCTGGTGTCCAGACAGCAAGTGCTATGTAGATGCACTTGGGATTATGAAAACCTTTTCCAGGGCTTGTCTTCAGAGAAAAGACAACATATTCCTATTCCTACTGAATAAAGAATTTTCTTGCTTAATTTTTGAAAGAGATTGGTCTAATGATTCAAGGGTTGCCATGCATTTGATGAACTCGCACCACATTTTGAGGAAAAAGTGCAAAAGAATTTTTTTTTTTGAGATGTGCAAGGGAGATCTGCAGAGGAAGATGACTCAGAAGGAATGAAGAAGAAGATAGAGGGGAGGAATCATTAAAGGGCTTGAAAATGTGCCCTCTAACAGTGGAGGTTTTTCAATACATCAGATGCTGCTAGGAGGTCATTTCTACAAGTAGTAGAAAGTTATCATTTCCTTCTTTCACAGGAAGAATATTGAGGAGGAAAGAAGAAAACTGTGCAAGTGACTGTGTGAGCAAAACTTATTTGTACTCAAAAAGCTTTGGAGACGCAGCTTAAATGTTCTACCCAAGGTCACATAAAGAATCAGTAGCAGAGGCTGAAATTCAGCATGAGTCTGCAGCGTCCCGTTCAAGTGCCCAAACACCAAGACTACCTTTTCTAACCGATCTTTATTCTGGCATCTGAGACTTAAAATGTTTTGAGGTGACAGCAGCTGACCCCAAAAAAGCAAGTTTTATATGAAAATATTTCTTAGTCTAAACAGTTACGTTAAATGAACCGTTAAAAATTAAGCATTGAAATGAACTGACCTGAACACCAAGCTAAAACATGCCTGAGGCATCAAACAGGTTTCTATTTTTTTTCCTCTTATTTATGATGGGTGATGTGACAAAAGAATTCACTAAATTCCAAATACTAAATGAATTAGTCATAGCTCAAATGCCACTTCAATAATTTTTCCAGGGAGCAACTACCACAGTAGTTTTTTCTCATTTTTGCCCCTTTGGCTCACCTGGTCTGTAAGATGTTTCAAAAATGGAGAAAACTGGGAGACAACAATACATGGAGCCCAAATGTCAAATCTACCAAACTACTTGGTCATGTAAGATACAGATGTGCTAAAAGCTGAGAACAAATGTCTGGAATTACACCCTTATACCTCCATGGAAATGTCACTGAATCTTAGATGTACCTCAGTCCAGGAGTTGCTCATGTGTGCATGTCACCACCCTGTTTTGAAGAGTGAAAGAGCTCAATAGTATGAATACAGGCAGATCCTGACAGTCAGATTTAGGACCAGATAACCTCCCAGAAGTTATTTACTTCTAGAGATAGTTTTATTGTATTATCTGTTGAGCAATAGTCCTAATCATTGAGAACGCTGTCTTTATGTGGTGTGATATACGCCATTGTATGATATGCAGGTCCTTGCATATTTACTTAATTTTGTTTCTGAGATAAAAGTACCAACTCTATCAGTTTCTTTTGTGCCAGATTTCCCAATGTTCAAGTTTTTGCGTATGCCTTAAACTTCTGCTGATGATATTTCGGTAGAGAGAGTAGAGTGAGTCTATGAGTCTGTGCATTTCCCTATATGTTGCAAGGAAAAAAAGCCACAGGTGGAAGACTGGAGAAATCATAGACAGAAAAGATGAAAATCAGAGGAGAATAAAGAATACGGAAACTGAAAAAATAAAGAATAATATAGGAACAGACTTTCTTTTCAGGGTGTAGACTTTCTCACTGGCTATAGATGAAGAAGTGATTAAGTACAAATACTGAGCAATTTTAATTCCTTTTAATGGCCACATTTATTCCTTGATGTCCTTTCCAAACACTTCAGACCTGGATTTGTTGCAAAGCCACGTTGTCCCTGCTAGCTGATGGGCAGGTAGCCATTGGATATCCCTCTGCTTTGTGGGTACCTCTGACTTTGGACCTCCTCATCAACCCACAGAAAATAGCTATGGATGAAAGCGAATAAGATGTCCAAAATCTATGGTCTGGCCTGAAAATCCTGGCTAAATTGGGATGTTACCTTGTAGATCTGAAGCTTTGGGTAAGAGAGGCCCCTTCTGATATTTCTCTCTTGCATATTGTAGAAAATTACATATTTTTCTTGGTTATCATCTCCCTACTTTGATCCTTTCTACCCTGGAATAAAAGAAAAAACAGTTTTCTCACACAGTTTTTGAAATATTGGAAGGTGAGTTACACTGGGGACATAGTTTAATGATGGACTTGGCCATGCTAGGCTGATGGTTGGACTCAGTGATCTTAAAGGTCCCTTCCAAAGGTCCCACAAATGATTCTATGACTCTATGATATTTTAGGAAAGAAAACCAGACAACTTTATGTATAGATGAGTAATTTTGGATTATTTTGGCAATCGGTGTTTCTCACATATTTCCCTTCACAACACTCACAGCTGTTTCTAACATTATCAACCCTTTATTATGGTGCTGTAGCTGGACTGGAGTCTGCAAACCTCATTTAATTTGCATATGGAGAATTGGCAACAGGAGTGTACACAGAGCCCCTCTGGAGCAATATACAGGATTTTCCATCTCCAGCAGGCACTAATATGAAGGTGAAGACCTCCCATCATGGCAAGACAAAATGTTGTACCCCTAGCCTTACATCTTGAGGCTTCAGAATTAAAGCTGATGTTTTGTCTAACTACTGTAGTGGAGGGAGCTTTAACATGTTGTATCCTCACCTTTTATTTAATTACTTTCAAACTTGCATCAAAAGAAAGTGACTCATCACAAGGACTTGTCTGCCTCAGACAGATGAGTCACACAGCCCTGGGATGGACTTCTTTCAGTTTTACTTACCAGTTGGGAATTGTTTGAAGGGCTTATAATATAAAAAGGTCATGGTCCTGTTTGCTCTGCGTGTGTGCAGTGGGAAGAAGATGAAAGAAGAGTTGCTCCATAAGAATTTCTTTGGTGGGGAAAAAAATATCTAGTGGAGAGGAAAATTCTATCAATCCTTTAAAAAGTTTATGATAATTTTCAAGTTCTGATAAAATATTGCAAAGCAGTTTCTCATTTTGTTCTCTCTATGGCAGAAGATTATACCAGCACTTCCTTCACCCTTTTTACTCCATAACCTGGACAAAATAGATATATTTTCTAGTACCTTCCTTAATTATAATGGCCATTTTTATGAGGTGATTTGCATTGTGAACTCTCCATCCTTAGAGATATTCAAAAGCCAACTAGACGGTCGCGTGCATGAGCAGGATGGTTGGATTGGTTGATCTCCAGATGTCCCTGCCAACCTCAACCATTCTTGGATTCTAGAACCCTGTGATTCCCAGCCTCAAATTACATTATTCATATGAATTCGTCCCTTTTCCACCTATCTCTCAGCCTGTGTTGTAGAAGGGGCTTTCTGGAGAAGGCAAGATATGCTGTGGTGTATGACAGGTTAGAAAGGATCCCATTTTGCTAGGACTCACCCTACTGTGAGATAAATATACCTTCTTCAGGGAACTGTGCCTCCAGCTCCTTCCCCATGCTGTAAAAAGGCAAAGGCAGTAGCAGCCTTGGTGACGGATGTTTGGTGGACTACAATTTATGACAGCTGCCCCTGCTCCAGGGAGATGAAATGGCCTCAAAGAGAATGAGCAATGTTTGAGGGAGAATGAACAATGTTTGAGGTCTCCTTCCCAAAGCTGCAAATGCTCACGCTCACTCCAGCCACCTCCCACCAAACAAGCTGAGTCTCTTGACAGCGAAATTTGAAATCTTGGCAACCTTCTGTGGAGGGAAATAATCTTTAAGGAGCCTCAAAACTGCCCTTGGGCAAATCCTCTTTTCATAGTCAAAATAATAATAATTAATGAAATTCCACAGTATTCAGAAAAAAGCCAAAGCTTTTAGAAAATCTCCAGGCTGCCATTCCCAATTATAAATTGCCACATACAGTAACATCACCCTGCTAAAGCGGAATGCTGATCTTTACAGGCAAGTGAGGATGCATCTAAAGCTGAGATAATATCAGCACCTCTCCCTTAAGATATAAACTAAACTGCATCATTTTATTAGATTAACATATTAAAATAAAAACTCACGTCCCTTCTACTTCATCCAAACTAATGCCAGGGAGCTCAATATTTGATTACTGGATTCATCTTGCTGTTTAGGGATGAATGATTAACTCTTTCCAGTAAGAAGGCACTTAGTTTCTCAGTCCGTCTGACAAATGCTCACTAAAAGAAATGTGTTTCAGAAAACAGAAGATAAGAAATAAAACAGGTTAAACATTGAAATGCAACGTGTGAAGTAAGATTCTTAATTTAACGATATACTATTTAGAAGTTTTCGAAGAAAAGCCCTTCTCCATTCTCCAATTGATCATCTGCAATCGTTGTCATTTTATAGGGGTCGTTAGGCCACTTTTCAGGATTGCCATGACAAAACCATAGTTTTGTTAATATGTATCTGTGGAGCACAGCACATTTTGGAAGAGATATTTGCAGCACTGTAAATCTGAACTGTGTAATGCTTTTGAAGAACTGTGTAGGATGTTTTCTTAATTGAACAGTGAAATTAATTGATATGTTCTTCCAATTTGAGAAAGGGAAGGGAAGGGAAGGGAAGGGAAGGGAAGGGAAGGGAAGGGAAGGGAAGGGAAGGGAAGGGAAGAAGAGAGATTGTATACAGCTTGGTATAAAGTCTATATGAATTGAGACTGTTTTGTGGACAAAATAGAAGTATATCTAAGAGAAGAAGATGTTCAATTTTTAGGAGGGACACAGTTTAGTGGTGGTTTTTGGCAGTGTAATGCTGATGATTAGACTCAATGATCTTAAAGGTCCCTTTCAACCAAAAAAATTCTATGCTTCTATGAACATGAAAGGATCTCTCTTAATAAACTACTTTCTTATAAGCAAATCCAGATTGTGAACATGTTATATTCTAAAAAAAATCCCAAAATTGGGTGCATTTTTTTTTTCTTTTAGAATGGAACTGAATTCATGTGCAGTTGAAAATCAAGCAGAATAAAATGTTTGTTAACAAATATGCTCTTTTGTGTCTTTTCATTCAGTGGTAAAAACGAAGTAACACTCCATCAAACCCACGTACTCCATGTACTATTTTTTTGTGATATAGAGGAAACCAGGTATAATCCATTTCACAAATACTTTTGAAAACAGTGGAGGGTCTCCATCAACTGTAATATGGAATTTAAGTGTGTTCTTGTGTCCCAAAGTTAAATATATCACCCTCAGCCTTGTAGAAATTTGCCTGTAGAGGGATGATTTATAAATCATTCAGTAACAGATGATGTTACAACTAAAGCAGTGGGAGTTTTGAAATACCTACATCAGATTAGGCTTGTGTTTATTTCAAAAAAAGCTCTGATCTACTTTGGATTTTTGGCAGGCACAACATGAGCCCAACATGAACTACTGTAAATCAAAGCCTTTTTTGAAAGTCAAACTTGGAATGCTTCCAATCTCAATTAAAAAACATTTGATGTCTTTTGGACTTCTACATATAATTTTTTTTCTTCTTCTCACTTACCCTGTCCAGACCTGTCCATAACAAAGATCCCACCAGGAACAAATGAAATTGCAAATATTTTCATGTTTCCTTTATTTCTGGCTTTGTTGAATGTGGTTTTTTATTATTATTATTATTCTGTGATAATTTTTTTATAAACAAATTAGGAGGAAAAAATCAACTACTTAAATTAGTAAGCATAACATTTCATATGTGTTGAATAGTTTATCTCAGATATAAATTGCAACAGAAAAGACAGAAATCAGGTAGCATTTGAAATTGTAAAAGGGATTCAGCACAAGTTTTCATGATTTTCCTCCCTCATCCCTCCAAGATGGTGATAAACATCACTTGTGACTAATTCTGCTTCATTCATGTAGTCTAATACAAACTCAGTGGCAAAAGAGTTGCTATTTAAAGTTAAATAAACCTTGGTGCACATGTATTTTTTGTTAGATAATAAGTATAAATATCAGTGGAAGATGCTTGAGTGTCATCAGTTTTGCATACAACCAGATTTACAAAGAGTAGGAAAGTTTACCCACTGTGGTTAGTCAAATTTACTACAGAATCAACTCTTTTTTTTTTTTTT
>VXBW01006365.1:307262-394920 GCA_013400375.1 Thinocorus orbignyianus
TCTGAGATGGGAAAAAAAAAAAAGAAAAAAAAAGAAAAAAAAAAGAAAAAAAAAGAAAAAAAAGTCATTTATGTCATTTATTACTGGCTAACATTCATTAAAACTTGTAACTAGTTTGTTTATTGAAACCAGACAGCATTTCTTCCCCTTCCCAACCTGTCACTGTGTGGTATATTCGCATATAAAGCATCAATAATTATACAACGCATTACAAATGAGCTTTTAAAGCCAGGATGCAAATTAGGAATGTAAATGTGGCTTCTAAATTGGCTATGTTAATATGAAATATGATTCTTTCTAATAGAGTGGGAGTAAGCCCCAGCGGTATTGATCTTTTCCCTTTTCTGCTCGAAACCCACCCCCCCAGTTAAGCAGCAGTGTCTTTTCACCTCCCCTCGCTGAGACTCATCTGGTCAAGTCCAACTCTTTCCTCTTATTTGCCTGTGCTGAGCCATGAGCACTAAATGAAGCGAGTAATTTGGTGCATTGTTGGGGGGGACGGGAGGAGGGGGACGNATCTAAATCATCCACCAGCTTCTGCTCCTCAGAGTCATTTGCAAGGCAGAGAGAGAGGGAGGGAGGGCGAGGGAGCAGGGAGAGCGTGTGTGAGCGCCTTGATGTGCGGGGACTCGGTTGCCTGTGCAGTGGCAGGAGTTGCTGGTGAGCTCTGCTCGCCCATTAACGCTCCAGCGCAGACCTGGGGTTGACCTTTGGAGAGGAGAGGGAACAGGGGACACGGGCAAAATGACAATGAGGAGACTGGGGTATCGGTGGTGTTCCTCCCTGTGCAGCCAGTTTCCCTCGCTGGGGCCATCGACATGGTGATGAGCGAGGAGGGGAGGACAGAGCTGGTGGCCAGGCAGGGAGCCGTGGTCTGAAAACAAGGGAAGGTGATGAAACTATTCTCCCAGATCCACACTATTCCAAAATTAATTCTTGCTAGATATTTGTAGGGAGAAATCACACACGTTTTGCTTGAATGAGCAGTGGTTGGGCTTAATTCTGTTTTGATGGAGACACTGAGGCATCGTGGCGTCAGGGGCTGTAGTCGCACACAGAGACAGGGAGATGGTTCATGTACTTCCACAATCGTGGCTATAATATCAAAAAAAGATCAACATGAAATGAAAATTATTTTAGCCTTTTTGTGGCCTGGAGATGCTCCCCATAGTATCCCCTGCCCCCACCCTTCTCTTTCTTGGTGATGCTTCTTCTTTGCACATAGACTCTGGGTACAAGGGCTTTTTCAGGAGTGTTTCTAGAGACTATCTTTATACATGAGCTTATATTGCAGAGATCTAGTGCATACTGACAGTTCGATGCACGGGGAGGAAGAATTCAGCCTGACTCACACCATCATGCAGCTGATCTGACTCTCTAATAAAGCATGGCAGCCTCCTAAACAGACAGATGATGCACTTTGTGCCTTTGAAAGACCAGTTAGGTCTCTTAAGAGAATACACTCTGCTTTAGCTCAAGATCTCTGTACCTCTGCATTGAATGTTTAATGATTGATGGGTGCCTGACTAGAAAAACATTGTGGCTTTCTTTTCTTATGTTAAATCAATTTTACCTGTGATTTCAAATTCACTTGGGCTTATGAATGACCCTGCACTGAAAGAACATCTTCAATTCATCTGGAACTTGGTGCCACGGCTTTTGTTCAGCTATCAACCATTTCTGGTGAGCACAAGGAAGTGAGAAGTCTGCTTGGCTCTTAGTTTATCCAAAACCTATAGTTAAATCTGCATACTCCACCTTCATTTCCCTACCTATACAGCAGTAACAGCCAAGCTTTTGTTTTGCCCAGTAAGTGCTGCCTCTGCTATAGGCTGTAGTATCCAGGCAACTACCTGAAGGCCTAATCACATCTCTGATAATGAGAAGGTTTGTTCTCTTATGGCTAAATTACTTTGGTTTTGCCAGCATTATGAGTCTGAGGCACTAGCAACTGTGTGAAACTTTGTGGCTTTCAGCAGAAGCTTTTGAGCAGAAGCATTTGAGCTTTGCCCTGAAGCTCAGATAGAAAAATCTCAACTCATTCCCGTACTCTGAATTCCTCCTGCTTTTTTTCTCTCTGTTCTTTTCTCTCTTTATTCACTCTTTATTAATTCCTCACTTTCCCTTCTTCCTTGCCTTCCTCGCTTTCTGTTTTAAACTCTGCTTTCTACTCAGGAATGTCCCAAAGCATTTCCCAGCCTGCAGTTCTAAAGTTTGATCCCCCCTTGAGTGCGCATCTACTGGCAGAAGATGAACAAATGGGATTATTCCCTCACATCTGAAATGCAGCCGCTTCTGAGGTAGAGCACTGCAGCCACTCCATCTTCAGCGTGTGCCTCGGCTCTCCGGAGAGGGAATGAAGGATAACCTTTTCACCTAAAAGTACCTTTTTAGGTGAGCTGAATATAACTTGGAATTAAGCCAGAATACCACAGTTCACACTTCTTTATGAGCATAGCTTGGGATTGCGACCAGAAATGTCAGAACATTCCCTTGACGTCTTTCTATTGGACCTGTAAATGGAAAGTGCAAAAGCTTCTTCTTTCTCTTATATGTATGTGTGAATATTGCAACTAAACATATGTGTGTGTGTGTGGACTCCAAGGCTGTGGAAGCAGAGCCTCCTGGAAAGACAAATAGAAGTAAACCACCAGTGGGAAATCTTTGTAATGGCAATTCTTTCAGCACATTGATGTTCCAGTGCATCTCAAGCACATTTGCAATGATTTTTAATAGCTCTGTGTAAAATCAAATAGAACTGTGTGGTAAAGCACTAGACAGCGCTTCCTTTTCGTGGTGTTATCCAGTGAGATGTTATTATTCTGGTGATGTGACAATAATGCTGGAATTCAGTTTGCACACAGTACTTTCATCTACTCTTTCTATTTTTTGGCTGATTGTGGATGATGCATACAATTCAGTCTGGCTAAAATTCATTTAAATCTCAATAATTCTCCAGGACTGTTAATCCTTTTTGCATATACATCTAAATGTCCTGTCTTTATATGAGTTCCTTGGGTTGCTAGCTTTAGCCAACTCCATGTATTCAAGTTCAGAGATAAGATTTCTTCCTGTCACCCTAAGTTTCACCATGGTCCAGACAAACTCCTTCAGGTTCACTCTTTATGAAGACAGGCTGAGAGAACTGATGTTGTTCAGCCTGGGGAAGAGAAGGCTCTGGGGAGAATTAACAGTATCCTTCCAGTATCTGAAGGGACCCTACAGGAGAGCTGGAGAGGGACTCTATGTCAGGAAGTGGAGTGACAGGACAAGGGGTAACAGCTTTAAGTTGGAAGAGGGGAGATTTAGATTAGATATGAGGAAGAAATTCTTTGCTGTGAGGGTGGTGAGGCACTGGAACACGTTGCCCAGAGAAGCTGTGGATGCCCCATCCCTGGAAGTGTTCAAGGCCAGGTTGGATGGGGCTTTGAGCAACCTGGTGTGGTGGGAGGTGTCCCTGCCCAAGGCAGGGGGGTTGGAACTCGATGATCTTGAAGGTCCCTTCCAACTCTAACCATTCTATGATACTATGATTCACAGAGGAACCTGTAGAAGATTCAGGAATGCAGATAATCCAGAGAAGATGCCACCTCAGGGTTCCAGGTAAGATACCTCATTTACAGTAAGAGATGCCATTTCTACACCTGGCCAAATCACATAAAAGCAATCAAGTCAATAGCTCATGCATTACCTGGAATTACAATAAAGGGAAAAAAAAAAGGACAATTTTTGAGGATCTACACGTTTCTCTGTAAATTTAAGGTAAAGAGTTTTTGCTGAATCAAAGCAGAACATTTCCCAACCTGTGTGTCTCAAATGAACACAAAATTTACACCAGATTGCGACTGGACAAAAGCCTTTGGAATCAGCAGCTAATTTTAAATAGGAAAACATCATCAACAAGATTGTAACAATCAAAATGGAAATTTTGTCTCTGAGTTAGAACACTTCAGATTCTGGAATCTGCAAGACTCAGGAAAGATCCTAGATTTATTCTCTGGGCTTTTTTTCCCAGTATTGCACAAAAAGCAGAGAACTAAATCTATCTTGGATGTGTCCATTGGATGAACTTCAGATTAAACTCAGCCTTGTTCAGTTCATCTGATCTCCCAAGAGTGCAGAAGGATGCAGTTATTTGTTTTATAATCCTTCTAAACCAGGGATCTTATAGTGGATGTGGTATAAAAAGGACAAGCAGAATTTGTTGCTCTTCCACTTTTATCAGTGCAGTACTGCATTTACTACAGACAAAAGACCAGAAACAGCAAAAGGAAATCTGTCATCAACAGAGCAAGCAACACCAGATGAGTCAACGATCCAAAGCATTACTTTTCCTTAGATCTGTCAAACACACACCTGTGTGTCTGTGTGCACATGCATAAATACGTATATATGCAAAAATATGTAATGGCCTGTCTGTTATGTGATTGTATACATTTGAATCAAGTGTAAACACCAAAGCAGACAAGGGTGCATTTGCATATTTGTTTACACCCGTTTCTTTAAAAACAACCAAAAAACCCTCCTCTGTGTCTAGGTTCATATTTTCACATTGATGTGTATGCGAACACTTCTTTCTCTTCCTGATTTTTTGTCAAAGCACTTTAAAAGAAAACAAGGATTTTGGTTCTCCTTTCTGGCAGAGAACTTAAATGTATAGTACTATATTTTTACTTTCTTAAAAGAATAATAAATGAAGAGAAACTATTCCTATCTTCTTCAGCAGCTTACGTTAATTCCTGTGAAGAATTATTTGAAGTGCACATTACTACATGTTTCTTAAGTATGTCCTCCATCACAGAGCTGCCATCAGGGCTCTGTATGTGATGGAGATGTGACAAGGAAACAGTTCAGCTCTGTACTGCCTGGTTATGGGGTCCCCAGTTCAAGAAAGACGGGACTACTGGAGAGAGTCCAGCAGAGGGCTACAAAAATGGTCAAGGGAATGGAGCACCTCTTTAATGGGGAAAAGCTGAAAGACCTGGATCTGTTTAGCCTGGAGAAGTCTGAGAGGGGATCTCAGCAATGCTTATCAACATCTAAATGATGGGTGTCAAGAGGATGGAGCCAGACTCTTCTCTGTGGTGCCCAGTGACAGGACAAGGGGCAACGGGTACAAGCTGGAACACAGAAAACTCCATCTCAACACGAGGAAGAACTTCTTTATTTTGAGGGTACCAGAGCACTGGAACAGGTTACCCAGAGAGGTTGCGGAGTCTCCTTCTCTGGACATATTCAAAACCCACCTGGATGTGTTCCTGTCCAACCTGCCCTAGGCGAACCTGTTTTGGCAGGAGAGTAGGGCTAGATGATCTCCACAGGTCCCTTTCAACCCCTACCATTCTGTGGTTCTATGATCAGAGACATCAGAAGGAGCAAATCTTCCTCGAGAAAGTTGTTTATAAACAAAACTTGACATCTTGTGATAAACTGTTCTTCACGTGATTAGCTCCTTCATGTTGGTGACACATGTCATGACCAAGCTCTACACATAAAGAGCAACACATCAACTATTTTAAAAGGACCTCCTGGAACATCCTCTCTCTTCTCCAGATCACACAAGGAACACAAGAGATATCTCTTCTAAACTTTCAACAGACCAGTCAACATCTGTTACTGTGCAACAGTTACCAAGCCCACAAATAAAATGACAGGTTGCATAAAGAACAAGGTATCTCGCATAAAATTTTACTACACCACAAATACTATTTAACTTACTTCATGAATTTTAAATACATTTTACCACGGCCTATTTCCACTGAAGTCAAAAGTAAAACTTTCATACCCTTCTGTATTTTCCATCATGTGAAAAATCCCATTGAATTCACAAGGCATATATGAGCAAATATTTAAGCTTGTACATGCATATTTTTTGCAGGATCAAAGCCTAAGGTCAGATCTCATTTCCAAAGGGTTCTTGCCTTGAAAATCAAAGCTGATTTAGTGCAAAAGAAATTCTCATTATTGCCTTCTCTTTCCATTCAGCCATGAAATAACCCATACCTCTCAGAAAAAAATAGTTATTGGGCAGAGAAAGCTTCCAGGAGAAAGAAGATGAACACAGACTTATACAAGATCCAATTTGTCTCAAGAGAAGACAATGAATTTGTAATTTCTTTCTAGTAAAAGACTGTATTTTAACGCCATAAACATGTACTTCCTATTCAAAACATCTTTCTACTGTGCAGTCTCATTAACTTTTCTGTATTTAAAACATCCCTCTAACCTGGTACTGAACAAATGGATGCTGTTAGAGGGATGAAGTGGCTCTATTCTGGAAAATGCTCAGTATTTTAAGCACTTTTATCTATCTTTCTTCTTCAGCTCCTGCTTTCTATTTATTTTAAGAGGGGATTTTTTTATTTTTAAAAAAAAAAACAAACAAAAAAAACAAAAACAAACCCACCCAAAAAACCACACCAAAAAACCTGTGAAAAACCCTTTGCCTGCAGAATTTACTGGTGCAAAGTGTGTGTTCTGGGTAGCACAGAAAGGGACTGTTCACACCATATCCTCGTCACATTGCATCAGCCTTGGGGCTGCTACCTGCAGGTTGCTCCTTTGCTGGTAAACTGAGCAGTGTCAGAGAAAGGGACCCAGATGTCAAAATGAACTGCTCATAGGAATAAATAATTACAATAATCCCTGGAATCTTTTAGCATGGACCAGATAGCACTCACCCCCTCCAAATACTGCATCCTGTGGCTTGTCTCAGGACTGTTCCCTGGGGCAGAAGGATGAGACCACTCTATTTTGAAAGATAAAAGATGTTAATAAACATGGTCAGAGAGCAGCTTCAGTGCACTAACAGAGATGCTGCCTCAAATTCTAGGTGCTTTGAACTATCCTCAGACTGCCTGCCAGAGGGGTCTTTGCTTCCACTCCCCCTCAGCTGCTATTCAAAACCCCATGTGCAAATCACATCACAGTTATCACTTTCTCGAGGAAGCTCCGGGGTGGTTTTTGAAGACATACACACATGCATGAGGCTGTATACACACATGGATGCAAAGAGGTTTACATAAATATGCCTCTATCCAGAATGGGTTCCTAAAGTGCAGCAATGATGCAAACAAATAAGGGAAAAAGAAAAAACTTCTTGGCATTCACACTGCTTTTGGGCACAGGGAACATGAGAATGAGAAAACCCCTGTAATTGTATTTATAAATTCAAACAGTATTTTGGTGCAGTGTTTTCCTGGTTATAAGCAATCGAAGTGCAAGAATTCATATCCTCCACTGAGCAATATCTATACAGTTGCAGTACAGCAATTTTTTTTTCTTCGGATTAGTGAGGGGTAATTCTATTTTGGTTTATAAAGTCAATGAAGCAGAACATTGTCATAGGATAGTGGTCTCCCACTGCTACCTCGTTTAAGCAATCAAGCAAAAATAAAGCATATGTTACACCTTGTAATGTATTTCTCATTCTTGTATCCTTACACTATTTTCATTGTCATAATGATCCAGTATATCTTTATCCACTTGGACTTTTTATATAAGTTAGCTTCTCTCTAAGGTTTACAGGTTAATAATTTAGCCAACAGCCATGTACTATATATTATTTTTTCACCCAGAAGCACAGCCTTCCTGAGTTACAGTCTGCAGAAGGTAGTTCAGCTACAGGAGAAATGGCCTACATATGACAGCGAACTTCTACTACTATCCCATGTTGCCTGCCTAATCTGTGCTGTGTCAGGTGAGCCTTCGTTGCCCTGCTCTTCTTGAACGACTGACTTCCACAGACTCTTTCTGACACACACGAGAGCATTAAGACACCCGAGGCTTATGTTCATCAGGATTCTGGGGAAATAGCTTGCGACTTCTTGTAGGAAATGAGAAATAACATGAACTCCTCTCACTATCAACTGAAAAATGTGAGGACAGGTTTGCAGTTACAATATCTGATGCAGGTCAGAATTACTGTTCTGAATTCTTGTTTTAGCCATGTTGTCCCTGTAAGACTTTGGGCTTGTGACTTTACTTCAAAAACACTTCAAAAGCACTAAGTCACATCAAAATCATTGGGAATTAGATGTCTAAATGCCATTAGAAGCATAGTACTTATTTGTTCTCTTTTAGAAAAACAGCTCTATTACCATTAGGAAATAATTGTGAGGAAAATATAATGTCATTTTCCTCTGCCCACTTTTTCTGTTTGGGTGTAAAGCGTTGAGGTTAAGACATTTCTTCCTATTACATATTTATACAAATCTCTCTTGTCAACAGCTTAGAAGGGTGTCGCAGAACCAGTGTAACCAAGATTATAGGAATCTAAGTTCACAGTTTCAAAGTAGGGCCTCAGTTAAATGCCTTAAACATCATCACCTCTAATGACACTTAAAATATCCTAAAGTGTCCTTCCTCTCCTCCACAGTGCAGAAGGCTACACCACTCATATATGTCTTGCATCACAGCTGCTACTACCATCTTGGTGTGTCAATTGTCATTGAGTTTTGTAAATTACTTTAAATGTCAGTGCAGGGTCAGTTGTGTCAAGACTTTGGTGTATTCTTAATTTGTTTATCAGTAAACCCAGGTAGACTGGACATTTTCCTGAACTTTTAATATAATTTGTCTTTGTTTCTGTCTGCTGCTGGTATCACTGATGTGTTATTCTTTCACAGGTCGCTTTTAAAGGGGTTTAGCTCTATCTCTCATAACTTTGTCCTTAAAGTCTGAAGAAGAATAAAATTACAAAGCTTGGTAGAAGAATATTTTAGTTAAATATCAAGAGTAGTATCTATTCTAGACCCCAAGGTTTGTTTGACTGGAATTTTCTCCCAAGAGTAGTGGAAGTCTCTCTACTTGAATTATTTAAAATAGAGTCGGAGAATCTTGTAAGGATCAATTCTGTATTGACAAGGGGATGGACTAGCTGAACTGGCAAGGTTTTTCATTTTTAAATTGGGTGATTCTGAAAAATGAAACTATAGCTTTAATGAGTATTTGCCCTACTCTGTGGGTACAGAGGTGATAGCAGTAGATATGTTGCTAGAATTAATTCTTTTAGCTTGTGTGGAAGCAGTGAACCTGGGAAGTCTGAAATGTCATTTGAGGTTCTGTGGTATAAATGGAGTGAACATTTTGTTTTGCTTTTTACACAGTGCAGTGCACATCAGGATCTTGACCCATGACCAGAAGTCTTCAGGAGGAAAAGGAGAAGGCTGGTAAAAAACCCAAATACTAACTTGTTGTAAGTTACATTTTTGTTTCAGGATTCTGCAGGGAAGGGAGGAGGCAAATTCCAGTTCTCCAAGTCCAGCCTGCAAAGCATATACATATATTGGTCCATTAAGTTGCATCAGGAATGTGAGGTACAGACCTTACGAATCTAATGTAACTCAGAATTGCTCCTTCTTCAAAGACAGGTCTGGTCTAGATGATCTCCTGAGATCCCTTACAACTTAAATGATTCCATGACTGAATTATTTGGCTTGCTCTACATGAGACCCTCCCCAAGAGAATTAGCATACATGCAGTATTGATGATCTAGAGCAAGTCTAGAAGCAAAACAAAGAGTGAGTCAAATTAACTGCAACGCTGAGATGAAACAGCATCCTTTGTCAAGTTCACTGCTTTCTTTGTACATCTACAACACCACTGCCATAATTTGATCCTTTTTTCAGCTCTGTGCTTGACAGAGGTAAATGCAACTCAGAGCTATATTGTAAGGAATTTAACTCAGTTTCCAAAGCTAACTACATATGCAAGTCACAGACTTGATTTTTTACTGAGAAACCTGAGATTATATTTTTTTGGCTTTGTCAGAAACCAGGACACCAATCCTGCAAACACCTAGCAATTGTAATTAATGGTTCAGTATTAGCCACGTTATACCAGGCAGAGGTTTTATCTTCATTCCTCTGTGAAAAAAACAGAGGTCTCTGACTGAGCCTTATGCTACTGTAGTAAGACCTGTAACAATGAAATAAGGAAAACAATGATCCAAACACCCCAAAATTCAGATCTTCCATTACAAGTGAGGATAGAAGGATCAGCTTTGGTAGCTTCAGATTATATAGCTACTCAGGTAACCCCAAATTACTTTCCCAATGTTGTGTGCCTTTGTTTCAACATTCATGTGTTGATTCTGCAGTTTCTGTTGTTTTTAAGTGAAATGGTCTCTGCATCGTCACTGACAGATTTTTAGTAAAGTGATACTTTGGCTTTTATTGTAACTTGGTCTTGGCAAGATTAGTGGAAGTCAGGAGTTTTGACATAGTGGAATGAAATCAAGTTCCCAAAATGCCCAAATAACATAAGCATTCAAAACTGCAAAATGAAAAAAAAACTATTGATCCCTTACCTCTTAATTTAAAATTAGTGGTTTTGAACTCAAGCTCCCTTTGAAGATACTGCAATGAATACAAGTCACGATCCATCTTACTTTACTCCTTTTGACTAATGCCCTTTTCCATAGGAACTGTGAAAGGGAAAAAAATATCTTTTTTTGTGGTTATTCTTTCTTATTTATATACACACTCTGAGGCAAATGACTTTCCTGTCACTGGAGGGACTTCAAAAAGGAAAGCAGTTGCAAATTTCTGCTAGAGCTGAACTTCCTGGAATACTTTACTTGGCTTCCAGAAAATATTATAAAAATAGTAATTTCTTACTTTCACTAACTCCTTGAGGCAGGTGGAACTGAGCAATAGCTAATGGGTGGTTCCATAACTAAAGAATTATCTAGAGTATTTTATCTTGATTTTTTTAAGCATTCAGATCTGATTTTCCAGACTAGCTTATTAGCTGCATTTCTTGCTGACATTATTTATATATATATATATATATATATATACTTAATTTCCTACTTGAAACAAGGTAAATGAGACTGATTTTCAAAAAGGTATTAAAACATCGATTTTTTTTTGGGGGGTGGCATTTTGAAATCATCAGTAATTTTGCAAAATCTTAGGTTGTCAAGAGAAGAGATCTGAGTAATTTAGATGTGAGGGTTTAACTTACGACTTTCTATTAATAAATGATGTGGGAAAGGGATTTTTGTTTGTTTCTGTTTTGTCCCCTTAATGTTAATATCAGACATAATTCTGCACCCATTAAGATGTATAGAAATTCAAGTGGTGAAAATCTATTCAGTGATGATGTGGGCTTTCTGTGATAACTGATCACCGGTAAATTGGTCAATATTTTTTCCAAAACGTCCTGTAAAGTTAATACTGGAAAGAAAATTATAATATTAAATAGTGCCAGTGACAAATTACTGCAGAAAACATAATTATTTAAACTCAGTTATGCACATGATTTCAGACAAAACTGTCTCCTCTGTGTCTAACTTTTATTGTTTAAAAAAACCCAACATTCTGCTTAGAGCTAGACAGTAATGTTTTCCAATTCTGCCTACAGATTTGAAGAATTAAACAGAAAAATAATAATAAAGGATCCTTGTAATATTACCCAGAAATATATTTCTTTCTGTTCTGGAAGATTATTGCATTGCCTTGTTGGAGCTACGAGGTGTGCATTTTAGGAGTCCCATTCACCCTTTGGGACAAATCACATCATCCATAAAGTATTAAAATCCTTGTTGAAAAGTGGCTATGGGATTTCTGGCAGAATATGTAGTCCAACTTTTATACCATATAGGTGAATAAGATAGCACAGTCTACTGAAATCTTCACAGTGTGATACGACTTTCTAGGGGAAATTTAGTTTAGATATGAGGAAGAAATTATTTCCTGTGAGGGTGGTGAGGCACTGGAACAGGTTGCCCAGAGAAGTTGTGGATGGCCCATCCCTGGAGGTGTTCAAGGCCAGGCTGGGTGGGGCTTTGAGCAACCTAGTCTGACGGGAGGTGTTGTTCCCATTGGAAGGAGGTTGGAAAAAAATGATCCCAAACGATTCTATGATTCTATGTAACAGGGACTCTGTGCATCCCCCTGTGAAATCTAATGTTGTCTATTCTTTTACTTCAATAGGGTTTGAATCCTTACTCTGGCTTATTTCACCAATTATTACAATTTTGACCTAAACTAGTAGGACCATCTCCACACAGTTTTGGCTTCACTGTTGAAATGAAGAAGGAAAAGTCCTTTCCTACCGGTTACATTACTACTTTGCAAGTGTGTCTGCTACATTTATTTGAGGGCAGCCCTTTATCAGCTGTTGAAATTTGAATTTCCCTGCCTGACAAACAGTAGTCTTACCAAAGGCGTTACCACCACTAGAAAGTTCAACTCTATTTGGAGACCATCTGTTTCTGTATGGCAGACAATATTTTCTCCAAAAGACTTAAATGCATTCTGAGTGATCAAAGCGTTAACTAAAATTTATTACATGAATCCAGTATATCACCTCTTTTGCAGTGAAAACCCTTCCTAGAAGCTTTTAAGAACATTTGTCCAGAAGAAGAAAGTCAGAGTTAACACAGGGATTTTAGAATCAAGGCACGATGATTTTAACAGTAATTATTCTTGGTCATGCAGTTGTGCTTCTGGGTATGTGAGTCAGTTTCGCTGAGTGTTGACACATTATTCCTCCCTAGTAAAAAAACACAAATGTTAAATTACACCTTTATTGCTCTAGCGGCAACTGTTACCATAACAATAACTGCATATACAAAACACACTATTTTAGTACACTAATATTTGGGTTCAGGACAAAGGAATAATAATTACAATCCACTTAATCCATTTATTTGAAGATGTCACAGACCTTTGATTTCACTACAGCAGTGTCCAGCCATCGCCCTCATCTTTTGCGAAACAAACCCCTCTAATTCAGCAAAAATAATCATTTAGATTAGCTTCTCTAACGAATTTTACTAGAAGTTGTTGCTAAGGCAGAAACGGGAGGTTTCTTTCCAAGGGTGATAAGCTGCCAGACAGTTGTGGTCCCTGAGATGCTGGAGCAATCAAGTCAGACTTGGAGTTCTCTAAGGCATGCTACAACCCTGCCGGGTCTCAGAGTGATACAAATATGAGAAGCCACAAAGGTGACCTAGAGTTGCCTTCTTTTCCCCATCTCTGGAGTAGCAAGTTTTCCGCTGTCACTCCTAGATGTGGTTTCCACCAACCCTCCCTCCACTTTTATCTTCCCCTACAAAAGTCTCCATGGAGGCTGGTAGAAAGGGATGGCCGGGCACTGAGAACTTGTCGTATTTACTACTTTATCCTCTACCAGTCTGCAGGGGGAATAAAGTCGTTATGAAAGGGGGAAAAAATGGAGCGGGAAAGTGTCTGACTTTGGGAAGGAACATTTAGTACAGAGACTTTTTCCCTTTATGAAATTTCTCTTACAACTCTCATTTCCTCCCCATACACAGAGAAAATCCAGCCAGTGTCTCAACCAACCTTTCAAACCCTTTTTCTGGCTTGAGGCTAATTGCAGCTTTGCATTCTGGGAAATACGGAGGGTGTCCAAGTCATTGAAACCAAGTCTTCCTCCTTATTAAACTGTTGGTAATTTGGTACATGAGAGGACTGCTTCTGCGAACAAGAGACACGGCCCCCTCGCCATCCTCTTATACTACAAAGCATGCATTTTTCACAGTGGATTAGCAAGTCTAGACATCCTATAAAATGTCAATGAACGTATGGATCTTCAGTGCATATTTCTCAGGAGAGCTCTGCTTGTTTGCAATGCTGCTCTCTCAGCCCGATCAATACAGCCACAACAGCCTTTTGCATTTTCTGTCAGAACACAGAACCCCACTCCTTGAATTTTATTTTATTTTTTATTCTTCTTTCTTTCCAAGGCAGTTAATCAAATAGTGGAGGCAGAGGAAAGGGAGAGTGGGTGGGGGGCTGGGAGTTAGATCATATGCTGAGCACCCAAGGAAGTTGTGAATAAAGTATTTTATTTTAATTATTATTACTAACCACGAAGGCATGATAAGAATTATCATGAGAAAAAATCATACCTCAGGGGCAAGACAAGGACTAGGGAAAAGAAGGGAAAGGAGGCGCAGCTGAGTGCAAGAACCCCCACGGGATGTGATTATCTCCTGATAACAACATCCCCAGACTTATTGCTATTATGAAATTTCGTTTTTCCATTTTTTTATATACACAGATACATATATAAATTATTTAGGTGAAGTATTTCAATTCCCTGCAAACTGCGAGTTTGCATTAAAATGCTTCAACTGTGAGATTCCCAGGTATATTAATATCCATCCTTTTAGGATGTTGAGCAGTCCATCAGAATAAGCTCTTCATCCTCGGCTGTTTTATGATATTATTACAGCGCATTTTAGTTGGGGAATGGTGGGTAGAGCAAGTTTTCAGAGAAATAGACTTGTTTGGGTTCCATTTGGTTGCTGGAGGGGAAAACTCCACATAAAACAACTCTGGCTGTTCACTAAGGCATCCTGATTTCTCATTATTATTATTTTTTTTTCCCCAGCACAGCTCTATTGCTTCTCTCCTTTTTAGAAGTCCCAAGTTCCCTTCCCACCTACCTTTATAACAGTGAGAGGGGTTTGCAGCCACAAGACATAGGGACCTTGAGGGCTGCACTCAGATGTGTGGTTTGTATGTTGAGTTTCCTGGCAATTATATATAAAAATAGGCACAGACTGATGCTGTTATTAAAAATAATTTCACTATTTCAATTTAACATTTTTTTAGGGCTGAGAGATACTTAAACAAATCCACCTCACTTTTTGTTAGACTTGTTGAGCTTATGTTTACACATTTTTAAGTCCTTTTCATCATCCTTAATTTTTCAAGAAGCTTTGATTCCAATTTAGGACCCTGATTGTCCCTCACTGGTGTCATTTTGGAACATGGTTGCTGATGGAACAGAAGTGACAAAACAGAAGTATTTAAAAGACTGGTTGATGTGGTTCTTAGTGATATGGTTTAGTGATGGTTTTTGTTGGTATTAGGTTGATGGTTGGACTTGATGATTTGAAAGATCCCTTCTAGCTTAGACAATCCTATGATTCTATGATTTTTTTTTCCACTGAGAAAAATCCATCAGACAAAGCCTTGCTGTCCATAGAAGTTGATGTCCTTTAGGAATAAGTTATAAACCCTTGCAGAGACACCAAACTATGTCAAGTAGCCAAGTATGTCATGGACATGCAACTATTTTGCATTATTATACAACACAAGCACTCAGTGCAGACACTACAAAGAGAACTAATATTAATAATAATTTTGCATCTATAAAAAGGGTCCAAAACATTAGAAGCTGGTCAGTGAAATACTGTGACCATAAACTGCATCTCTTCAGAGGGCAAACCCATTTTTCAAGGGCAGGTGAAAACACTACAGAGAGTTTAAAGGAGTGTCACAAAACTGATCCGTGGGTTGGAAAACAAGCTCTGCCATATCAGGCTTAAGGAGCTCAACTTAGATTATCAAAGGGAAGGTGGAGAGGTGAGATGATCACTGCATAAAGTACTTAGACATGTTTGATAGCAGGGAGCTTTCATCCCTGCTAACAAGGTTGTAATAGAAACCAATAGTTGGAAGCTGAAGTTTACGTGAATACAACATTAAAATAAGAAAGAATTTCCTAGCATGGAGAATATATGGTTTAGTGACACCTAACTGATGCAGATGTACTTGGTTTTGGATTTTTTTAGGTGTAATTGGACTTCTCTATATCTACATGTTTCGATTCAGCTGTTGGAACAATTAATTGATCTGTGCATCCAGCAGTGGGAGGAGGAATCCGAATGCCTCAGTGCAAGGTTCTGGAAGTAATTGATGGTAGTATGTTCTCAGCAAGGTCAGGAAGCCCACAGTCCTATTTTTAGGCAAAGTTTACAATCACATTTCTTATTTCTGAACTTTAGCCTGATATTTGTTGGAGAGGATTTTCTTTGAGGACATAACTTGGCTGTTGATGACTTGCTTTCTTCTGAAAGGCAAGAGGTTGTTTGGAACTGGAAATGGGATATAAAAGAAAGATTTATGTTGATCCTTATCCTCTACATACTTGCCAGCTACACTGAGCTAGAGATTTTGACTGAGAGGATAAAATATGTTCAACTCCTATCAGCTCTTGAAGGATCTGACCTCCCTGAAGTCCACGGGATTTTTAGCACTTTAACTCTTCTCCCAATGCATTTTGTCTTCCGCTTGCCTGTGTTGAATTTCATCTGCCATTGTGTTGCCCAATTACCTACAGTAGTTTAGTTAGGTCCATCTGGAGTTCCTACCAATCCTCTTGGGCCTGGAGTAACCTAAATAATTTTGTGTCTGTGTCATAATAGCCATAAAATAATTCTGTGTCAAAACAATTTTGTAAATTGGTGTTTCAACATTTGTCCTGAGTGCAGCTGAACAAAACCCTTTGTGTATAGCTCCAGTCTTTGCGCCTCAAGGACTCCCCTATTATACACCTGTTCTTGACAGATTGAGGCCTAAAACAGGAGAGCTTAGTCACATATTAACCAGCAGGAAGAAACTCTCTCCTTTTTATTAATGCCTGCCTACTAGTTCAGTGTTTGGAATTCAGTCCTACCTATAAATCAACATCAGAGACTACAACCCAGTGTGTTCAAGAGCTTTGTTTAAACATCAAAAGAAGAACACAGACAAGCTCTATGATAGAAATATAACTAATCACTTGCAAATACATCTTTCCTGTCAGTAGGAGCTTAACCTTTTTGTTTAATGCTACTGGAGGAAAATGCACTTATTTCCATTCTATTTATTTTCTTTAAAACAATATACAGGTTTGCTATGAAAAATGATCATATTTATTCCTAATAAAACACAAACCTAACAAAATGGATTTTAGAAGTATTAAGCTGGAGGAAGATTTATGGCATCTTGCAAATTTCAAAGGTACACAGCAATTAATGAGAACAGGAACTACTGAGAATGGTAAATGTGTTTGGGCAGCCCATCACTTGACAAAATGACAATTTACCAAGAAGTAAAAATACATCTAGGGCTTTAGCTTGTTTGTTGACTAGCAATGAACACAACATGGTTGCATGCGGCACATTGATTGGATCAATTTAACTTCACACTCGTTCCTGGCTTTCTCAGCTCATAGGGGACTCTGCTAGGATTTAGTCATAGCGTGCAGAAAATCCTAGAATCTATAGACCATTCCCTTTAATTTGAATGCTGCAGATTATGGATGAAAGATTGGTCACCTATAGGATTTAAGACTTCAAAGGAAAGGAAAATAAAGAGAGACACAGAGGGGAAAAATACAAACAAAGAGCCCCTGTGAGAAAGAAGTGGAAATGCAGCCTCCTACAAGATGTGGAGTTGGGTTTGATAGACATATCAAAATCCCGAATCTGATTTTCTAAAAGCTCACACAAACTCCACTGAACTCAGTGGTGTTACTCCTCATCTACACATTGGGAAGGGAAAGCAGAATAAATCTTATTTTTTCTACTGTTCATTGCCAACAAACACACACACACACAAAAGATCACTACATTCCTAGTTTGCTTTCATCATTTGAGCTTGATGGTGTTTCAGTCAATACGAGTTGATCAGCACGTGCTTTGTCAGCAGGATCAGGACCTTTGTATTCCTTGTAATCTGTTTTGTAGATAATAAAAAATGATCCTCCCAAAGGTACGGTTTCTAATGCAAAAAAAAATGCAAAAGAAACCCTGGTAGTACATTGGGTAAAGGACCTTCCTTCAGGTGATCCAAGCTGTCTTGGCTCTGTTCAGATGCAAATCCTCAGGTGGAGCTGGTGAGCTCCAGTGCATTCAGCCCCAGTTGAAAGTCTCTGGCTGAATTGCCTATGTCCAGCACTGCCCAGCTGAGTGACCCAAGGTCTTATTATCTGTTGTGGTTTGATCCCAGTAGGGATTAAGACCCACACAGCCACTTGTTCACTCCCCCTCATTGCGGTGGGTGAGAGAACTGGAATGGGAAAAATGAGAAAACTTATAGGTTGAGAGAAAGAAAGTTTAATAGGCAAAGCAAAAGCTCCACAGACAAACAAGGAAAAATAAGAAATTCATTCACTACTTCCCATTGGCAGGCAGGAGTTCAGCCATCTCCAGAAAAGCAAGGCTCTATCACTCATAATGTCTACTTGAGAAGACAAATGCCATAACTCTGAATGCCCCTCCACTGTTCCTGCTTCCTCCACACACCTCCACACAATACCATATGGTGCTGAATATCCCTTTGGTCAGTTGGGGCTGGTTGTCCCAGCTATGTCTCCTCCCAGATTCTTGTGCATGCCCAGCCTACTCGCTGGTGGGACAGTCTAACCAGTAGAAAAGGTCTTGGCTCTTTATAAGCTCTGCTCAGAAATAACTAAAATGTCCCTGCATCACCAACACTCTTTTTGTCACAAATCCAAAACCTAGCACCATACAAGCTACTAAGAAGAAAATTAACCCTTTCCCAGCCAAAAGCAGTACACCATAACCCTTATGCTCAGGTGCAGATGTACAGCAAGCAGCCTTGTGATGATGTACCACGGGTGTCACAGCACATGGTGGAGCTGCCTCCATCCTCCTTGTGGCACATGCGTTTAGCATTTGTTCCTTAACTCTGTCTCACTTCTGCAATGGTCTTGATAGATATTTTCTCCTGTCCCTTGGGGATTTTGTATCATTCAATGTGGTCTTCTCAGTGCAACCCCACTACAAGTCAAGAGCACTGGCTGATTTTTAGAGGATTTTATACCACTTGGAGAGGAAACTTACCCCAACTGTCTATAGGAGAAACTCCATCATCTGCTTGAATTCAAGACAAGGATTAGGTGATTTCAGAGAGTGATACACAATTAAATTAAACAACAATCATGCTCCTAAGTTGAACTGCTATAAATTAGTTTGAGTTGAATGCTATGAATTAGTTTATGTTGTCCCCACTTCAAACTTTTCTTTTTCAAATTTTGTTCTTTCTACCCTTTCCTCTATTTTTCTCTCTCTTCTTAACACCACAGGGAGCAGAGAGGTCTCTTCTTCTACCTTTCATCACTAGTCATGGCCTCTTCATATCCTTCCACTTCCACTTCACTCTGCATCTCAAAAATGAACTGAAAAATGAAATTATGTCCTTATCTAGGACTATATTTCTTGATTTGATTTTTCTAAGATTTTGTTCCAGTATCTATCTACTCACCCTAATCCTATAGACCACTTCAGGGTCCAATTTAAACAAAAGCTGCCCTGCCAAATAAGACTGCCTTGAATTGCCCCTATCATAATGTAAGCTACAGTTCTCACATTTCCTGGAGTGCTAATGGTAAAAGTACAGCACTAGTGAGCATCACAGGCTGTACAATACATTATAAATAAAGGTACATGCACTATAGTATGCAAGATAAAAGGTATTAAAGTTACTGTAGGGGTACTGTAAAATTTAGTGCTCTGTAGAATATGCTAGTAGTTTCTAAACCAGTAGTCAAATAATCACTAGGCACAAAACCAAAGCAAATTCAGGAAAGAAACCATCAATAGCACAAGCCCTAGAAACCCTCAAAGGGTTTGGGTCTGATTTATTTGTCCTTTTTCAGTAACACTATTTTTTCATGAGCTCTTCCATTGAAATCACAATGTGGAAAAAAGTATTGTGCAATGTGGAACAAGTCAGTGTCTGTGAATTCTTCAGAAAGAGCTCTTGCCAAAACCATGCAGCCTGACACCCAGCCAGATTAAATAACACTCACACAAACATGCACCCTTCTTGGACTGTAAGCTCTCTTGCATTTTGGGTTCCGGGTTGGTACCATACCTAACACTCCAGGGTCCTGGGGAGTATGGATATCCAAGTCACTAGAGAAAATCAATGTTGAGCTAGGAAAATATCTTTGATATGAGCAGTAACACAGCCTATAATATCACACCTCTGTTCCTTTTTTGTGGCCTCACATCGCCCTGTTCAATCTCAACACATTCATATGTGCCTAAAGCAACCAAGACACTTATACAGTATCTCAGTCAGTATTTATACAGCTTAGCCTCAAAAACCAGATGGTTTTGGCCTACGTAGTCATATAACTGTGGTGGGTTTACATCCAAAAAGCTGACATGAGATATTCAAACTTATTCTGGATCTACCTGCCACGTAGGTGTTTTAGTGCAAGTTTAGGAAAGTTTAGTGCAAGTTAATGAAAGGATAGGACTTTGGGTGTAGTTAAAGCCCCGGCGTCCCTCACTATGGGATGAAGAGATTGACAGCGAGTTTATCTGTATGTTTAAACATCTCAACAGCATTACGGAAGCTCCGCTTCTGTCCCAGCTATTATTAAATATATTCTCACAGTAGCAGCATTTTGTCTCTGATCAGTTCTCCACAGAATGAATATCTAAGGAGCTGACGTGTCTACGTATAGGGAGTAGAAGGCAGATGATTTCATATAGTTTAATTGACAGGCTCATGCTAATTCTCATGCCTTTCCCTATTGTAAATCTTCTCATTCCTCCCTGTTTTGAAAGCTGCCCTCACATGGTATCTTTGTGGTAACCTTTGTGATTACTTATCTGAAATATTTTTGCTCAGGAAAATTTCTGATTATTAGATTAATTTTTAATCTTCTACTGAGACTTGATGCAAGGGTTGGTTCAAGAATCACAAAGAAAATTGGCATTTTAAACTTTCTTACCTACTAAATGGATTGTATTGAAAAGTCAAAGACTGGGCAGCAGGACTTCATATGAGGATTGATGATTGTGCCAGGTACCTTTCCGCATGTCATATTTTCCTGGAAATAAAAACATCTGGAGCATGTGGAACCTATCATGAAGAGAACTCAGTATTTTCTTCCAGTAATGTTTGGATTTTGATGTGTGTTATCACTACAAAAATTGTAACAAATCATCTCTTTGGGGGGGAGAAGGGAAAGAAAGGAAAAACTAAGGTTATGGTTTCCTTGAGACTGAGCTCAGCTAAGAACTAAGCATTGTAATTTCTGCATTGCCAGAGATAGCACAGCTGTAACTTGGGTTGACAAGGGAAATGTATCTCATAAAATGAAGAATTTCCATCTATGGTGGTGACAAGACTTTTAGTCCTAGGAAGAAATTCTTTCCTATGAGGGTGGTGAGGCACTGGAACAGGTTGCCCAGAGAAGTTGTGGATGCCCCATCCCTGGAGGGGTTCAAGGCCAGGCTGGATGGTACTTTGAGCAACCTGGTCTGGTGGGAGGTGTCCCTGCCCATGGCAGGGGGTTTGGAACTTGATGATCTTGAAGGTCCCTTCCAACTCTAACCATTCTATGATTCTATGTCAATAAAGATGTTGAGGTTACTTTCTTTCTGGCCTTTATGCATCTAGACAGCCATTTTGGACCATAGCCAGCGTTGACTTAACCTGCAACATAGGCATACATTTTTGACAAGGACAGTTTATCTGCAGAGGTCTAAGAAAATCACTTCACTGATAGTGGCTCCCAATGTTCACAGCTGCTGTGACAACACTTTTGCGAATGCTGAATTCTCTTTTAAAAGTGAATTCCAATTAGAAAAAGACTGAAAGCAAGAATTTAACAGGCATGGAAAGCTACTTCTGTTGGCTTTTAATATTTTCTGTGAAAGCAAAAGTTGTTGAAGCACTCCTTGTGGAAGAGAACCCATCCAACTACATCCCTCCATGGAGGTTTTCTTTGGTGCTAGGAACTGAAATTCGTATGGTCATTTCTTCCAAATACATAAAATGAGGTATTGCTCAGCTGAGCCCCAATCCTGCCAAAATATGTCAGTGTGTTACTCTCAGCATCTGAGTAGTATGAAAAAGGTGAAGAGAGTCCTTACTCTTAAATTGTGCACACCTGCTTGTAGGATCATGGCTCCTATCAGTAAGAGCTGAAATAGTGAAGTATTGAAGGCTAATTTTTTACTTCTTTACTATTCTCTTTAAAAAAGTAAGTTGATTTTAAAATAAAACATCCCTCTGAAATGGTAAGTTCAAACGCTTAACTTGAAAAAGAAAAGTCTATGTCAAGTCATTTAATGTTTGCTCTTTTCTAATGTTTTATTTCAATGAAAGTATTTAAAACAAAAATTGGTTAAATGTGCATGTAGTTCTGTTCCTTCCAGGACTACACAGTGTTGATAAGTTCCTGATGCTAAACTGCTCAGGTACAAACTTGCATGAAACCCAGGGGTTTATAATACAAAACTAAACACAAGGGAAAGGCACAAATAGACTAAATGGGCAGAACCCAATATTGTGAGGATCTCATACATAAGACCTCTAAGAGTAACAAGGTCATTTAGAAAGAGGGCCAGATATGATGCAGAGTTCCAGATGACCCATTCCCTTCTGGAGTAGCAGGTCAGCAGTACTCACTTCAAGTGGCAGTAAACACTTACAAATTGTGTCCAGTACATGATCATATTTAGATTAGGTAACTAACTCATAATCTGCAGCTTGCCGAGCAAGATCTGGTGATGAGATCATATAACAAAATCACTTAGGTTGGAAAAGACCTTTAAGATCATCAAGTCCCTGTTGGAGGGGACACTAGGTCACCTTCTGGGAAAAGGCCATGGTATGCCATTTGGTGAAGGTGAAGATTTCCTTTAAGTTGTACTCTCCAGCTGACACGATTGTCCCTCTCCACCTCATACACCAGTTTCTACTGGTTGTTGGCTAAAACACCATGCTTACTGTCTGAATGTCACAGAGTAGAAGAAAGAAGCAGCCAAAACGAATGTGAGCCTGTGGAAAGGGTGCAAATTGAGGTACACGGATGTATAACTGAACAAATACAAAACATTCCTAAAGCAGGGGACGTCACAGTTGCAAGCATGTGCTGAGACTTAAAGCTGGGGAGAAAGGTTGAGACTCCAGATCTCTTGTAACCTTCGACATCAGTAAAGCAAAAAAGAAATATACATGTATAAATACACTGCACTTCAATTTTAACAGTGGGAAGAGAAAATTCCACTCTTTTATTTATGTCCTTGGAGTTTCCCGATAAACAATTCACGAGCTGTTAGCTAAATGTGCTTTCCGATGACCTGCAGTAAGCAAAGCTCCAGCTGAAAGCCCTACACTTAGACACTGATCAAATTAATAACCTGCAACATGCAAGCTGTAGCCCTTCAAGTGCAGGCAGCATGTCTAGAGGCGGGTACCACTTGAACAATATGTGCCTGTGCATAAATACACCATCCACTTCTGTCTTGCCATGGAGCAATTGCCCGACCATTGAGAACAGGGCAGCCTCTGCCACTCCAATTACCTCTTTCCCCCGGTAGTCGCTATAGTTGTGATAGATTCTTGAACTAAGGCAATGTTTTTATATGAATCAGACACCTTCGGGAAATAATCAATTACCGTATTAGAATAGCACGTGGCACTGATGGAGATCTTCACTGACAAAAAAACTGCTCTCATAAGGTGCCCAGCGCTAGTCCCTCCCTTTGCCTTTCACAGCTTTCAGGACAGGACATCTTGACACAGATAGACCAAGCATAGTATTCAGCTGATCTGCTCTTCCAAGCTAATACTTTGCTTTACAGCAGCAATAGCAGGATTTGGCATCAGGATCTTAACAGTGTTATTTCAGAAACGAGCAGGGCCCAACATGCTTTGAAAGGCTTTATTGAAAGGAAAACTATGTAATTGCTTATAAGCGGTTTACTAAGTATCCTTTTACACAGATGTAGCGATAATTATTGTATTATTTTAATTGCCAAGGATTCTCTTATTTGTGTATCTTTAGCTGAACTCACTGATTGGAGTATAAGGGCACTCTTGTGAGGCTTTTGAAACAAAATCCACAGCGGAGCAACAACAGCTCAGCCCTAAGCATTTTCCCATTAGTGATAATAAACAGTAGCTAATCCTTAGCAACACTAAAGGACGCTTTACTTTCCAGACTGTCATACCCTTTAAAGGTGTTCACCAAGAAAAAGAGAGGGGGATATTAACACGGTGCATCTCCTCCTAGTGGCAACACAAGGGAAATCACGAATTCACTGGATTGTACCAGTGTGACAGAATGTCATTTCAATTGCCTTATTAACCAAATGAAAAAATATATCACAACAGTGAGAAAACTTCTCAGTTATCTATATCTTACCCCTAAGGCTATTGTCATGAGCCAGTGGCATACTAAGGAAAAAGTACTAATTCAGTTGTCAGCTGCCTTGCCTATTAAACAGGAGGAAAAATACCAGCAACAAAATTGAAACAAGTAATAAGGGTAAAAGGAAGGTCTGGATACCCTTGTCCACTTGATTTCTTAAATTAAACAAATACAATTACTCATCCTGTTTTCGCTGTCACATAGCATTGTAGCAGGAGTATTGTGCTGTCTTCTAATTGAGTATTTACTCGGCTTAAAATGCTACATGGGTTGCACTTTAAAAACGTAAGTGCCGGAATATTATACTCCAAGTTCATGACCTGCATTGTAAACCATAAGAGGATGAGCAATGATCTGCTAAACCAAAACATGTTCAGGGGCTGGAAAGAGCAGGCTCACTGCTAGGGATTAAGGAAACCTATCGGCTTCTTTGCAGATAATCTGACAAACTCTTCATAGCAGGAGGTGAACTGTCTCAGGGTATTTGTTCCATAGACATCAGAGAATTTTATGAGATAAACACAATGCCATGGTTGTCCATGTCACTGCTCTTTGTGTAGTTACCCAAAGCGGTAGGCACTGAAGACAGTATTCAATTTTCTTAATTCAGTGGAATGTGGGAGGACTCTGCTGCTTGATAAATCTGAGGATCTCCTGTAAACCCTATGTCAGGCCATCCCCCCTTGTGTATCTCCCTCAGGGTATCTCAAATGTCATGATATGCATGTAATTTAGCTAACTGAAACCAATCATAAGAACCAAATGTCTAAACAAATTTGTAAACATTTGTGACTGGTAGTGTTTTACTCCTACTTTGAAGCACCATGCTGGTGTCTAGAGTCATAGTGAAACACACACAAATCTCAAAAGTGTTCTTTTCAGAAGACATATATTTTACCTCATGACTTTGATATCTCATGTTAGTTCTGAGACATTTGGGAAGGGTTCAGTTTGAGACATCAAGTGTGCAATGCAGTTGCCCAACCAAGAGAACCTGCCGCTACCAAAAATACCTTAGAATATCCCTCTTTGCCTTGAGTCACATCTCCAGAAAGACTCAGCTATACTGCATGTCTCATAGTCCCTGTGCTTAGGCAGCTAAGTCATATGATGTTTCTTCATCTTCTTCTCTGAGTCCACTTTACCTTTACTGTATTTTATCATCTGTACTTACAAATGTATGTGAAAATATTGCAAAGTGTATGTGCAATTCCACCCTTTTTGTTGTTGTTGGGATCTTACAAGCGTCTGTAACTATAGAAATTAAAGGGAAATAGGTGTTTCAGGGGACAGAAAAAGGTCATTTCATGTTTACGGGAAAAGAGTGGAAATATTTTTAGTGTTGCAAGCAGAATTTTTATTTTCGCCCCTGTATCAGCTGATCACAAAAAGTGCAGTGTTAAGTAATGGCGGATGATAACTAGGGGAGGAAGATGTTTCAGTGCAGGTTGATGGGTCTGTAAACCCTGACCCACGAGTTGACCTTAGTCTGTCCTTTTCCCCACAGAAGTGCCTGTTGCTCAGGGCTCCGATGATTTGAAGTGCTATGGGAACAGTTCAAGCCAATTTTTTTTCTAGGAAGGCACATTCTCACTGACTGTAGTAACCACAGTGCTTGTGGTAGAGGGAAGGTAATCTTCATGGCAGTGGGCCAGGGATCAGGCAGAACTGACTCCATTCCTGCGTCTGCCTGAAGTTGCCATACCTTGGACAAATTGCTGAGGCCCAGATCCAGAAAATTACTTTCCTGAAGTTAAAATGTGGAGAGGACCAGGAATCCAAACTCTTCTTTAGCCCTTTGCTCCAGACATCAGCATCATCAAAATTAAGCAGCTCCCCCACACCCAATAGTCCCTGTGTCTCTTGTGGTTGATAGGTATTTTGGGTCCATCAAGCACCACGAAACAGAACCCCTTCTCTGAAGCTTTCTCTGGACACACCTCAACCTGGGGCTCCTAGAAGAAACCAGAAATAGTTCCTGCTGCAGTGGTGCCAGGGGCAGAGAAAAGATCCTCTCACTGTGTTGCCTACCAGGATGAATGTCGCCTTTAACCTTCGGTGTGTTGTCATCCTTAATACAATCGTAACAAGTAAAAATATGGCACACATCCTATCCCCTGGATTGAAGCTATTGGGAGGTGAAGCTATTGGGAGGTAAGATAATTGGCATTTTCAGAGAGCAGAAAGCCGGGCGGGTGGTTCTGTTAACATTATACCATCATAATGTTACTATCATTCATAGTACTGGTATCCAGTAATATCAGACTGAACAAACTCACAGCTGTGAAAATAAGTTTAAAAATTCTCCACGGAGATATTTCACTGAATAGTGGTTCTCAGTATTCATGAGAAGAAATATTTATTCGGGTGAAAATATAGATCCAATTCCTTTCAGTAAATTAGTAACAGACAATGCAGAGTCGAAAGGGTATTTTTTTTTCCTCTTTTTTTTTTTGTTTTATTTGTAGCAAGCCTTCAGCAATTTGTAATTAGATCTTTCATGCTGGGAGAAAAAAAGAGAAAGAGAGGGAGAGAGAGACACATATTTCTGCAAAATCGTTAGTACTTTTGGCAGCAGAAGGCTGGATCCTCAGCTGGTGTAAATTGGAGAGAGCTATACTGAAGGCAATAGGGCGATGCTGATTGACACCAAGGATATCATTCCCACTGCCCGCAGGAGCCAAGTCTGAAGCAGCAGCAAAGTGTGATGAGCCTATATTAGATCAGACGTTAGCATGTTTGAGGAGGAGATGTGGATTAAAGGAGAGATGTAAAAGGGAGAGCAAAGCAGGGTGCAAACGCGTGGGGTCCTTGAGAAATCAGGGCTGTGGAAAGGCAGGAGGAAAGGCAGAGGACATGGAGTGAAGTCTGATGGTCACAAAAGGCTGGCAAAGATCTAAGTGAAGGGCAGGAGAGTCAGCAGGATATTGAAAGGGGAAATCTCAGCAAACTGCTCAGAACTTAGTAATGGGGCTTTGACAGTGCATTGGGGAGAGTTTAATTATTTTAAGCCTTTCAATTTTGACAAGTATTAATCTATGGCTGCCTAGATTAGTCAATCTAATAAACTATCAAAAGATTTGGTTAAATGACCCCTTTTAAATATCTTGCACCAATATAGTCTCTTCTGGCAGTTCTGGTTTACACTCATAAAACTGAGTCAGACAAAAAGATCTATCAGTTCCTACAGACCTCCAAGTGTGACATAGAAGGAGTACAGCTGTTTAGATAGATGTTGAAATCTTTGGTGAGAGGACAGTCTTTGACTATGTTGCACCTGGAGAATGTCTGGTGTATATATATATATCTACACAACAGTATGTGAAGCCCAGCCACTGAGCTGGCCTGTGCACTGGAACTCAATGAAGTTGAATGAATGAATCATGTCCTGGACCTGTTTAAGTTCTCTGAGTGTTATCTCAACAATATTTATCAATAACAAAGTCTCATCCCGAGCTAGATGTTGATAAAGTACTCTAGTTTCTGTATAACAGAATCATGCCTAGATATTTTTGTTTCTTGAGGCTAGATGATCCACTTGATACCATTCCCAGGAGAGTTAGCCTAATTTAAATTTGTCTCATGTCTCTGATCCTGTGCTTTCTTCCACACTGTCACAGACTTCCATAACACAAGTGCTTTTCTTTTAAGGCAGGACTATAATGTCTGCAGTGAATTGCAGGATCCCAAGATTTCTAAAGCTGTCCTCCACCAGCTGATTTGGTAGTGTTTTACTTAGATCTTGTAAAAGATAATCTTTTACCTCAGTTAGTCATCTGGCTTTACTTCCATGGTCTGTGGAGGCAGATACCTCCAGAGGGTGCTTCAACGTCTTATTGATGTCCTGTTATTCAGTGTGTCTCAATCTTATCTATATTTACCTTCTAGCTAAACCTCCTACTTTTCAGGGGGGAAAGGGAAAATTTTTTTGAGGAAAAAAACCTTTAAGCATCACAAATACAGTTATTTTCCAGCCTACACTAGCCTGTCTTGGAATACCAGGTTCCCACTTTGAACTCTTCTAATTCACAAGTCATATTCTGCGTTCTCTGAACATGCTCCTGAATTCGTTCCAAGCAAACTATTTCTGCATATCAAACTATCAGTCCGTCTGTCCATCTGGCTAACTAATCTTCTTCCCAGCTTATTTTTTGGAGCTTCCTTTCGCTGTTGTATCTGTGTGTCTTTCTCGGGGAAAAAAATAAAAAAAAAAAATCTGCCTGCAGGTTAAATTGCCTGGAATATTTGGGTGAACAACAGGTCTGGGGACAAATGGAAGAGGGTTTGCTTAAAAATATCAAGCGAATGTCTGTGGGAAAACGCTGCTGTTGTGACCATCTGTGTATTGACATATGTTTGCTATAGAAGGCTGAATCTGACATTCGATGCTTCAATGGGAACCTTGAGTGCCTGAAGAATGAAGGGCTTAGCCCTCTATGCCTTGCTCAGGTCTGGGTAAGCCAGTATAATTCAGTATAATTACTGAATTATACATGATGACCTAAACTGGTGCACAGGTGGGACAGAAACTCTAAAGGACATCAAGAGAGTTCTGTTTGGTGCAACTGGTGATTCCTTTAAAAAAAATAAGAGGTAAAAAACCAACCAGACCAATCAATGAATCAAAGAAAAGGATGATAATCCAGTAGTGGAAAATGAACCAAATGAATGAACCAAAATAAAAGATGACAATACCAGTAATAAAAAACTTGACACTCCAAATCAGAAGGGTGAAAAGTCTCATTTTGTCCATGAGAGCAGATTACAGTTTGCTTCAGAACATTACAAAGCACTGAAATTTAGAGTCACCACTTTCTTTTCATTGAGCAACCACTTTAAATCAACTTGGCATGTAATCCTAGCAGAATTTATGGTTTTGAAAGGGGCAGGAAGGCTAGAGATTGCTCTTTAATGAGTCTGGAGGAAGTCATAGACTGTGTAGCTGCTTCTTTGAAAGAATGCACATCACCATTTAAACCAAAAGTGTTACTTATTTTTTCTTCATCCAATTACTGTTTTATGCTGTTCTGTGGCACAAAACTTTCCAAGTTATTATGTCAGAATCAACATCCTTCTTACAGACAGATTTTGCCTTAGCAGTCATAATAAAGAGAAGTGGGCTTCAGGGAGGCCAAGGCCAGACAGAAAAGACCATCTCGGATGCAAGAGGCAGCAAGAATAGTGTCTTTCATGGTAATGTGTGCCTTTACCAGCCTGAAAAGACAGTTCTGGGTACAGCCTGAAGGTCTCACTGTCACTATTCCAGTTCAAACACAATTGAGTTTAAAAGTATTCATTAAATAGCATTTCAACAACAGCAACAATTAAAAAGTCATTAAACAGAGAAGAAAGAGGTTTGGGTTTGGTTTGCTTTGTGGTTTATTTTGGTTTTTTTTTCAACTCCAATAAGTATTTTTAAGAATCCATGTTGAGATGATGATAGAGATATTCCTAATGCTTTTTTTTTTCAGTTTAAATAAATGAAAACATTTTTTTGGTCATGGCTTTTAGTAAATATCACCGTCTACCAAAGCATTTCATGAATTATTTTGGGGAGAAAATTATTAATGGGAAGGAGGTGCAAAGCCATGGGGAAGGGGGAAGTCTTTTTTTCAAAAAGTCAGAGAAAAATAAAACAACTCTCTTCCACATTCTGGCTAGAGGCTTTCCAGAGATCTGGCATTTTCCCAGGTTCTTCCATGTGCTCTAATGATTTGCTTGACTTAGTGAGCTCCAGGGCTTCTGACTGGCCTCATGTGCCTATTTTCTACCTTAGAGTTCTCCACTGGGGTCCTTCCTAGGGAATTCAGTTAAGAATGTAGGATGCAATTCACACAGGAATTACAAATGGGCTACATAAAGGAAGCACTCTGAGTTTTAAATGTCTCTCTTGAGTCGTGGTGCCTTCCACAAGTAAGGAGAGAGGGCATTGCCTTTCCTTCTTTTTCCATCTAGGAGTTTTGAAGTAATAAATTCTGGAAACAATAAAGCAGTTTTGGAGGTTGCTGAGGTATTTATTTGGCTGTCACTGCATTGTGATCCTTTAGACCAGATCAGAGGTATTTTGGTGCCTGGAAGTGCAGGGAGGTTTGAAAAAGACTTGAATTTTCAGCTGCATATTTCAGTATCAAACAACCTTTGGAGAGTCATACTAGGGCATCTTCCAGAAAAAGGGATCATTCAAACCCCACTGATTTCCACAGGTGTGGAATGAATTCCTCTGTAGACTCTCTCATGTCCCTGTCCTGGGTGAAGGGACTCATTTATTTCTAATTTGTTGAAGGAGCACAGAAACATAGAGAATCTAATGACAGGAATATGCTTTTGAAAACTTGCCAATCATTTGTCTTAAAGGGAATTATGGGAAGACAAACCTGTTTGGAAAAGGCGTTGGTGGACACATACTCTTAATTTTCATATTTGATGCTTCTGAAAATCTTAAGTCCGGTCTATTCTTTGGGCATCACTTTTTTTCACTGACATTACAATTTTTCCCCTCAAATTTGCATTAAAAAAGAGAAAGAACAACTGGTTTTGCTGGTCTAGGCAATTTACTGTGCCAAAAGCTAATGAGACATGAATAAGGCCAGAAATGCACATCTTTTCACTTCTTTAAACTTTCTGTCTTTTAGCTGCTTCTGATTTTTCCTCAGATATCAGCACAACTTCACTGCGCTGTCAAAGTCTATGTATGATCACATGGCTAAAAAACAAAAATCCCTCATTTCATCCCTCTTTCTTTATTCCAACCTGAATGGATGGCTCTGGGTGAGAAAAAAGATCTGCTGTTTTCATGGTATTAATAAAATGTTTTCTTCACTCCTTCCCCACCTTGTAACTGCATATTAAGGAAAAACAAACAAATTCCAAACCCATAAAACTCCTCATGGATGGTAACTATTCTTTAGCAGGTGGGGGGTTTTGTTGTGGATTATTGTTCTATGGTTGTTGTTTTGTTTTGTTTTGTTTTGTTTTGTTTTGTTTTGTTTTGTTTTGTAAAGGGCATTGAAAAATTAAGAATTTGATCCACCAAAGAGAATATTCCAGTATAAGGAAAGTGGTTTTACTGCCTGCTCAAGCCAAACTGAGCACAGGCTGCTCAGCTCAGCTCTGCTCACCTCCAGTCACACTATCTTTCCTGGCCACCAGACCATGATTTTTTGTGATAACATGCAAGAAAACTATATTCAAACAAGTAACATCCCTACTCTGAATCACTGTAGGAGAGTGCATGCATTAGGGAGGGAAAAAGAAAGGTGGTCAGAAAACACACAGAAAAAGTAGGAACCTTTTTAGGGCAGCTCACATCTTGACAGGTATATATAGTTTGTGAAATCAAGATCTAGGAGCTGTTTCAAAAAGAAAATTGGTTCCACCCAAAGTAGCCAGATTTTCATCCTTGTAAAAAAATTCTAATAGTATTTTCATTATAAAATATCTGTATAAATGAGAGATTTCCAAGTAAAATGTACTTCCCTTTTGGAGCATGAGCCTTACTCATTCTTTTCCTGCTGAAAATCTTCAAGAAAGTCTGCATTTAACATTTTAAGCATAAGCACATGAAGCAACCTCACATATTTGAGTACACGCACTTGGGTGAAACTCTTATAAGTCTATGGGTGGGCATCCATTCACTTTATTATTACTTGGATATATACAAACTGCATAAGACTTCAAAGATATTTTTGGGACCAGAATAAGAAAGAGTAATCTCTTCCTCACCAATCCAAACAAATCCAGAGTAATTTTAATGTCTCCTTAGTACGCACTGTAAGACCTGTAATTTTCTCCTGTTCTTCCAGTCAGATAAAATTGTATCTCACTCCTTTGCAATATTGCTGTGGTTTTGCGGTATAATTAATACTCTGAGGAAACGCACACTGTGAGAATCTCTTCCAGAAACTGACCCGGCAGATGACCTCTGTGTAAGATACGGAGTAAAACAATATCCACTTAGTCCATAACTAAACCTGATAGAATAAGTAACTCTGACATAATACTGTTCACAATCAGCAGCAAAGGCTTCAGGATGGGCAAATAGGTAGCAGGGTTGTCTAGACCCTTGGCCCTGCCACTGATGCATCTTCAGATCCCCCTGAGCACCATGGCAGACAATCACTGCACGTCACTGAGAAGCCACACAAGGGACTACTCTGACCCCTGCGTAACTCTGGTTCAGTCCAAGATGCTCACACCACAGTTCAGTTCAATACCCACCGTGGGAATCCAACTGTTTATAAACTAGTAGAAATGCAGAGCTGGAAGGAGACCTGAGAGATAGTGGAGCCCACTCCCCTGCTCTGGGAAGCAAAGAGGGTTTTTCTGCACTGTGAACATTTTTGCTCTTGACCACAAGAGCTGCTCTCAGTAGGATGCAGCGTTTTCTTAAAAACAGAAATTAAAACCTGAGTCTTCATTACTTTTCTTGTAGCAATGGTGTAAAATCAGATCAGAACAGTGTTTATCCTATCAGTGCACAGATACAAGTCACACAGTTTATGATAACTGTAAATTATGTGTATTAAAGTGGATTAAAACAAATAGTTAGAGTGTGCAGGGGCCTCACAGAATCATGACCTGATAATACTGATTAATTGTCTGGAGTTGATTAAACACAGATTGAACTGCTAGCTGAAGTTGCATTGGCTCTTTTCTCTTTAAAAGCACTAATCTTGAAAAAAACTGTCCATATCCTAGACTTTATACCCAGGAATTTTGTCTTTGATTTTACTTAAATTAGTACACAAAGAAAGAGGAAGGTTCAAGTGAATTTTTTTTTTAATGATCCTGCCTGTATTATTAGGATCAGGCTTGAGTTCTCGCATCAGATGGTTGAACCCCATCCTGATAGAACTGTCAGGTCATTCCTGTGTGTCCTTTCAGCATCCTCCAGACTCACTGGAAATTTTACAGGGAAGACCAAACCTGTGCAAAGATCACATCATCAACTTCCTTTGTTTTTTAATTAGAATGCAAACAAATCAACCAACACCTTTTCACTCACAGCAAGTCCGGGCCACCAAAGGATGTCATGCAACTGCTGAAGGACCTGGTGGTATCTCTCTAAGCTTCTGCATCGCCTGTGAAGCATCGCTGGGATCTCTGGTGGCACGAAGCAGCCCTGGTTTCCTGAGATGGTAGGAGTTTTCTTTGTAACAACATTGCCACCTAGTGCTCTAGTGGTACAGTTCAGACAGGGTCCGGGAAATAATGTGTTCTTGTAGCTGAAACTTATAGAAAACAAGTTTGTTTGAGATGTTTTTAATATTTTAGAGGAGTGGACCTGGTGCAAGAAATACAGTGATTGTTTCGGATGATCCACCTCTGTCACAGCGAGTGTGAAGGGGTGAGGAGTTGATATAGTAGTCTCTTCACAGTTCTAAAAAGAAAAGGAAAGTGGAGTTTATCACACTGAAATCTATCTTCTCTAAAACTAGGAACAAAGCCTAAATGGGTCATCTAAATTAATTCCTTTGTAAATACAGATAGGTGGCACCCCCAGGTTGTAATACATCCAATTTACACGAGAATGTGCCTATCAAAAAACATCCTTTACCAGTAAATGCATGTTTATTACTAAGCATAATAACAAAAATATTAATAAACATTCTCTTTGTGTTTTTATTCTCTCTGGTCATCACCTAGGGAGCCACAGGATGCCTAACTTATAGGGGAGGTAATTTTGGATAAGGTGAGTTTGAGTGTAATCCTAAGGCAAAGTCAGGAAAAGAACTGGGATGTTTAAACCCCCATATTTTAGCCACACTGCCACCTCTCCTGTGCAACTAACTTTTAGTGAGAGTGAAGGAACATGCCACTTCTGAAATAAATCAAAGAGTCCTTGCTTGCTTTTGCAGTGACATGTGAGGTGTAGTTTCACACTACCTTTTGAGGAATTTGGGGTTTTGAACATTTTAAATTTGATCCCAGTGACTATACTACTACAAAGAGAAAAAGGATACCTGCGGGGTAGAGGTAGAATTTTATTCCCAAAAGAAAACAGCATAAGAACATCTATTCTAGACAGTCTTGGGGAGAAGGGGTGAATTTTTTCTCCCTGCAACTGTGTTGATTTGAGTTTTTGCCAAATGAATTAGCTGCCTTTTCTACATATTCTCAGGTACACTGCAGGAGGGAGATTTATGGCAGGAAAGGTGCAGAGATGGGATTGCAACAGTGTGTCTGCAGACCACATTGCATTGTTCCTACCCAGTGTGAGTTTGGAAGTTTTCATATGAGATCTAATTTCAGGCCTTATCATGGTAGTTTTGATGTAGCCATATGGGCTTAGACCAAAACCACCTTGCTTCTGGTTTCAGCATAAGGCTATGAGTCAACAAAAGGCTCTGAGGGTACTGGTACTAAATTCTGTGTCATCACATCTTATTTTCTCATCGGTAATAGGGTGGGGACTACATTTTAGGTACTGTATCTACTACAAAATTTAAATAAAAGATAATTACCTTCTCCTTGTGTACATTTTCTCACTGAACCGTTACATTAATTGCAACATCAGCATGGGTGCCTCTCTAAAACTGGTTATCTTTACTGCTACCATTTACCCTAATAAAAATGCACACAAAACTACGTTACTTGCTTCTCGGAGGTAAGATGTGTCAGCACACTGGTAGCAAGCACAAGTGGTTAGTGCCTTGGGTTGAAGGCTCCTGTAAAAGCTGTTCCACTGAAACCTCTAGGCAACTTGCATTTGGATGAATCCAACCGCAGCTCCGTCTGCCAACACGAGATTTCAGGATTACTCTATTGGCAGTGTCCAAGTTACAAGGGAACTCTTCAGATACAAACTGCCTGGCTCAATAATCCATAGAGGAAAAAGTCCTGATACTTGTGATAGTTTACAGTAATATGCTCAGTATCCTACAGCTGTATCTGGAAATGTAAAGGGTTTAGCAAATCAGCAAATTTTCCTTGTGGGCCTTCTTGTTCTTGAACTGGAGAAGTATTCCTCTGTGTCCTAGCTGTCATTACATGCTTGACAGGTTTCGGAATGGGATGTAACAAGGTGTCCAAAACCATTGTAAACAGATTTTCCTCCCATACTAAAATATACAGCAGTAACTCAGTCTCTTTAGCAAGCATCATGTGCGCTGTAAAACTGCTAAGTGGGTGGCTGGGAGCCCCTGGCTCAACACATAACTTACCAGATACTTGCAGAAGGGGAAGCAGCAGGCTCTGCTCCTTGTGATTGTTTTGTGAAGTATTTTCCCTTCTTAAAAAGTAATAGATATAATTGCACAGAGACTTCTTAAACAAAATATGACTATTTTGGAAACGTATCTGTTGCTCTAAGATTTATTGTTATAGACATGATACTCATCTGATATTGGTTATCATTGTCATATCCAGATTCTCTTTGTCATTATGTCATAATCTCCATTCATGCAAATAAGAGATGAACAAAGCTTTGCTTTTCAGGTAAGTATTTGAAAAAACTGTGATTAAAGTAAAACCCAAGTGTACAAGAACATTGCATTCATTCCTGCCATCAAATGATACACAGAAGGGCTTGATCTGCTCTTGAATCTTCTTTGAATTTTAGAGCTGTGTATTAAGTAAATACGGAGAGCAAGTAGAGATATTCAGGGTGGGATTTGTCACTGCTAGCTGAGGACATCTATTTCTTAGACAGACACGTCCTCCTTAAATAGGGACAAATTTGCTCTTGTGGAGCACACATCTTCTGACCTTCTTCAGAAAAGAGTATCCACCTCAGCTATAATGATTTTCCTGAGATGGACTTGGGTAGAGTTGAAAAGATCGAGCTCAGATTTAGGTATCTAGAGTGTATAAGTGATGGCAACGTAACCAGGTCAAGCCCACTCAGAGCAGGTACTGCTGTGAACTATTTTATGCAATGTAATGGAGGGATGAACTCATCCAACTAATTTCCCAGTGTCATCCTGTGACTGAAAAGGACGTTTCCCTGACCTCGGTGTTGTGGCTACAAATTCCTTGATGTCAACAAACTGATTGCCCATTAGCTTCAGACATCTCAGCCCTGCTAGTGCAAAGCTGTTCAGAAGGAAGCTGTCAGGCACAATGGCACTGATCATTGACAGCTGGGTCCTGTTTGCACAGAAGCCCTCAAGCAGAGGTGACAGACAAGGATGCTGCACCTCTCACTTAGTGGATTGATTAGAGGATGATTAGGAATGCTTTTAAAGTATCTAAGTGTATAAATTCCATGGAATTTTATTTTTTAGTTTGGGCATCTTAACACTACCGTGAATCTTATCAGCTGGAAATCCAGTCAGCAATTCTGGAGATTCCCTGTGAAGAGAGATCACACCTGAATTAGTTCAAATAAGAACCAAAAACAGAAGTGCTAAAATACCACATGTACAGTAAGTCTTGCCAAACTAAGAAAGAAATCATGAAAATCTTAATCATTGCAATTAAGGGTTTAATTGTTAATACTTGAATTCAAAAATGTTATAATTTTATAGTAGATTCACAGGGGATGTTTTCATGTAGACACAAGCATTGCAGAAATGCCCTGACTATTAGAAAGTTCAGCTTACATTATACCAAGGGCAGAAGCAAATTCCAAGCTGTCAAGCCCTTCACTTAAAATAATTTCTCTATCACCATCCCCAAACAAACACATCTCAGGACTGTCAGCTGTGATGCCTCTTGTGCAGAAGTATGGTCTCTGGGGTACAAGAGATCTCAAACCAGAGATTATTCAGCTTTGAGAATTTTTAACCAAGGTTAAATTCTGTCCAGTTTCTGAAGTTAAACAGGAAAATCTACTTTTCCCTGAAAATCAGTGTGTCTGCTACTTCTATCAGAACTAATTTCAGATGTTATCCATCAGTTATGGTGTTCAGTAGTGTACTACATAATATGAGGTGTACTTGTCCACGGGGAAGAGAAGAAACAGAACTCATTGAAATAAATTTAAAATTGATTTTTTACTGAAGATAGTAAACAGTAGGGTTCCTCCAAGCTCCCTAATTCCCAAATTAAGAAGCATAACAGACTGTCATTATGCAAACCTGCTTAAATTCAAGTCCAAATGATTTACTAACTGAACTAAGTAAAGCAAATCTTAGCTTTGACTGCAAATAACAGATTTTTCAATTTAATCTTGCAAAAAAAAAAAATCAAAAGAAAAGTCAACTTGAATCAATTGGAAAGAAAGACGTTGAACATTATTTTTTTTCCTTTGCGATTTTAAATTTTGTGTACAAAAAGATCTTATTTGGGAGACTAGGACTGCGAAGACAAATGTTGCACATTGCAGTGCCAAGTGAAACATTTTGATATCTAAGCACAGAAAACCACAGTACTGGATCAGACCAGTACCCTGTCTCCAGTAGGAGCCAAAAAATTAATGTCTATGAAAAAGCAGAAACCAACATTTCTTCAGAATTCTCTCCCAGCCTGCAACACCTTTCAGTTCAGGGATTTCCTGAGCCTGAAATTCTGCTTTGTGTCTTACTCAATGAACTTCTTCCCTGCAAAGTTGCATATGCAGCACTTGAACTCATCTAAAGTTTTAGCACTTTCAATATCTGATGTCAGCATCTGGAAAAAGGGAATTCCATGGATTGGCTGCATGTTTTATGATGAGACACTGCCTTTAGTTTGTTTTAAATCTCTGACTTGTTGTTTCATTTGATCCGGTTCACTGTTGCACCAACACAGTGAACAATCTTTCCCCAATGTATCCATTTTTACCTAGTTTTAAAAATTCCCAAACATTAATAATTTGTTGAATGCATGTGACTCCTGTTTCTTGGAATGAAAATGCTTGTGGCAAAGCCACTTTTCCCTCCAGCTACTGTATGTAATCCCACTGTAAAACAGAATATTCAGCGGGGCTTTGAAAATGTCTCTAAGAGATGCCTGGAAGATGACTAAAACTGAGCATCACCAGTGGCACCTACCTGTGTATGGTGAAATTTTTTTCCACAGAAAGCCCTGCTGTGTGCTGAAAACTGGTTTGGCATCACAGCAGAGAGAGAACAAAACTCTAGTCATGGCTGCTCTTGTTCGATGGGCAAAAGAAGAATTATTATTATTATTTTTAAATAAAGCTCTCCCTGACATTGTTTTATGGGCAACAATGTTAGTGTTGGGAAATACTGACTCTAAGACTGTAGTCTTTCTGTATGTTTCCTCTGGCTTTGCATAACATCTGTGATTTTCTTTCACACGTCTCACTGGTTTTACTCTGGTTGAAATTTGTGCGATATATTTTATCTGAATCTAACCAGGAACAATGATCTCACCTCCATAACAAGACCATTCAGACACGTGCTTCACAACTCAGATTCTTAGATATGGTAGATGATGACATGTAAAAGTGATGGAAATTACTTTTAATAAATTTTTATTTCTTAACCACTAAGATACCTGTACATCAGGCCACACACATGCACATGCCCCCTGTAAATCAACAGTAAATATTTGGGTTCTTTTTCTTAGTTTCTGAATGCTGAGGTTGTGCTTGCAGTATTTCCAAGTTTTTCCTCTGGTATTCCAAAGTTTAAAATTTTCACAGTCTTTATCAAACAGATTTTCTGTAAACACAAAATCTAGTACAGGTGTTAAAGATTTGGGATAACCTAGGCATCAAAATTCAACCAAAGTATCAAGTCTTTCCCAATTTCAACATTAATGCAAAAATGTCTCCAGATGCTCACAGTAACAGAGGTACGTACCTGTGTGCATTTTCTGCTGTGTATGAGGGAAAGATTTGGCATCTCTCCTGAAGGTTAAATTGTCTCACCGCTCTGCTGTCAGATGTCAATGAATAGATTAAGGCAAGAAGACGAGAAATAAGAGCTGAGCAAGTGTGATGGAGAAGCTACTGGGAGTGTCAGTGTCGATCCTCGTCTGCGTTGAAGAGCAGGGAAGTTCTCAGAAAGAAGAGAGCTTCTCAGTTCACAGAAGATCTCTGCAAGACAGACATAAATTTCATTATGTGCTAATTAATGTCTGTTGAACTCTCTGGGTAAATTGACTGAGACATAAATTGAAGACTTGCAGATTTTAAGAATGCTGAGCACATAATTTTTTATACCTATTTCTAACAGGTATCCCTTCTGTCTCTTAGGACCTAGAAGGTTCCTGGCCTTTGTGTGGACACAAACTTTAGTGGCATTATCTTACAACTAACAGCATGGCAATGGAGGTACAGAAGAGCAAACTCCCATCTGGCAGTGGATCATCTCTCTGGTAAGCACAGGCAGTAACCAGGTTTCAGAACAACCTAATGACTTAGCCCCAGTGTTGACTAAAACCATCAGCAAGAAACTCTGTCATGTGAATTTACACAAAGCATATTTCTTGGGTCAGGCACAAAATCAAAATTCCTTTAAGGAAGATGAGACTTTAAACACTTGCTGTCAGGGAAAAAAAAAACAGTCTCCAAAGGCCTTATCTCACGCATGATACAGTCACAAACATCTGCTTCCGTTTCAGTTTTTCCTTCTGTTAAAAACTAAAGAGAGAGTTTCCAGATCCCTGGAGCAGCTGTCCCTTTTAAGCCAGATACATAGCAATATGACACACAGTGTTGGAATGTGGATGGAAAAATGCTGCATTTATGAAAACAGAAAATTTTTATCTCTTATTTTTTGGACAATTGCTAGGTAAAGCAGTGGAAGTCTATTCCCAGATTTTTCCGTGCAGTATTTTGAATTCTGGGTTAGAAACTGGCAAGTATATGTGGCATGTTTCAGGAGAGTCTCATCAATAGCAAATTTGACATGCAAATTCAACTAAAGCCTTCAGTTTAATCCTCATTAAGAGACTCATTGGTGTCCACTTTATCAGAATAATGAGACAGAAAACACGAGTCCTAAGGGAGACCTTAATTAGGAGTTTTGGCAGGTCTGTTAAAATGAGTATATGATGACTAATTCAGGGGGTTTGCTGTCGCTGCATTTTGTTGCTAATACGCTTATGCAAATGTATCTTGTTCTTCTAAGCTTTAAAAGATATTTGGGGGTGTAGTTCAAGTAGCTCTTCTCATTCTGTACTTTATTAAATCCTTTCTCCCGATTCCTGCAGACCTTCAGTCCCTCTGCCTGGTCAAACATTAGAAGACAGGCTTTACTTACAGGGATCCTGACAAACGATTATGTGTCTGTGGTCAGTATGTGAAGCAGCCTGAATCTTGTAAGTCTGATTAAGGATAATCTTAGGCCAAAAGCAGAGGAGAGAAATTGCCAGTAAGGACACACAGCTCAAGTTGGGGAAAAATCATTTAATCTCTCTGTGCCTTTGACCCCTGCCTGTAATATGAGAAAGAATCTTATTTTCTTGCTTGTGTTATTTTTTTTTTCTTCTCATTATTGTTACCTATTTTAAGCTTCCTCAGACAAAACCTGCTTTTTTATTGTGTGTATATACATCACGCAGTCTCCGTTGCTGATCGATTGTGGATATCAGCTGCTCCTGGAAGATAAACATATCTTCAACACATCACAATCCTGTTGGACTGCAGCACATCCCCATTCTCTGCTTTCGCCAGAGCTTAAGCCCTGCTTGGCTATCACATCGTACTTGCCTGATAATTCGGCCAATTAAATGTTATTTTATAGACAGGCAAATTTCCAGAAGCTGAATGACTCTGCAGTGTTCTGACCCAAGAAACAAGGAAGGATTTTCAATACATCAGCGCAGCCAATGGCTCAAGAATGCCCCAGGCCATCAGCAGGTGGGGTCTGGAGCATATACTGAGAAATATCTGCCTGTACCAGCTCTGTCCTTGCTTTCTAAAGACTCTTTTTAGCAGACACTACCCAGAGGCAGGCTTCCAAACTATAGGGACATTTGGTCTGACTATAATAGTAATAAAACAAGTTTAATCTTCTCTTATTATGCTAGTGATTTAATATAACATCAATTTATTACTATATTATGAAAGTCAGCAACTTTTCCCTGATCTGGGACAACAGAGTTCAAATTCTTCAGCTCTCTCATCCTCCACAACAAATGACTCCACGTGAATTGCCTACTGGGCATGATGTCTATGAGCAAATCACCAGAGGTTCTGTGGTTGTTGCTGCTTGGTCTGGGCCAAAGTGAGCTGTGAGTCCAGGAACTGTTCTAGCAGTAGTAGAGTACAGTTTAAGGCATGGTAGCGCTTGAACCAGGGTCTGGCTGTGTTTTAGTAGCACAGCTGCAGTCAAAAGGACCCAATACATTCTGCTATGAAGGCAGTGTTTGTATGTCTGTAACACCAACAAAGAGAGATGTGCAAAACTCCAAAATATTTTGCCTGCCGAGACTTCTGCTACCGATGCCACATCTGTGGGTTGTTTAAGACTGGCAAATCTAGAAGGGAGGAAAGCGATCCCACAGGGATGCCTTCTTTGGCAGCACTGGTCTGCCTAGGAAAGCACAGCTGTCCTTTTCCATTTAAAAACAAAGGCTAGAGGAATCTTGATAGAGGGTCACTTTTACATGGTATCTGGAGGTTGGAGAGCTCCTGTAGGGTAGAGAAAGTCCAGGTTTTGCACTCTTCTTGACATGGAAAGCAGGTTAAACCACCAACTCTTCTAGCCACATGTTACCATCTACCTCCACCATCTACCTCCACCTCCTGCCAAGTCTAGAACTCTGTGTTGAAAGGTTGCCACACAATGACTGTCATACATAGTGGAAATCTAGATAAACATTCCAGCAGTGAACTCCAGGTTCACAGCAATATTTATCCCAGAGCTGCAAAAAAGCCATTATGTAGGACACATTGTTTCTGATGGCTTTTGAGGTTAGTTGGCTAAAATAATGCAGCCTGAAAAATCCTTTTGTAATAACTTGTCTTGGTCTCTGGGCATGAGACAGAGGGGGCTCAGTTCTGGCTGGGCAATAGCTACTGCACTGCTGCAAATAGCTAAATTTAGGTTCCTTTCTGGCTGTGAGATGTAGTGTTTTAGGCAGCAGCCCTTGTAAATGTACAAATTTACAAAGCAGTCCCTTGGATGAGAATGGTGCATAAGGCCTCTGGAGGGACATCCTAGCTGTTTTGTCTTGAAACACAAAAGTTTGAGATACCAAACAAAGACAAAAAAGATTGTCCCACTTTTCTGGCAAGGCTCCAATTTGATAATTACTATTTCACCTATCAATATTCCCTGTGCAATTTTAATTGCAAAAAATCACATGTGTGTCCCCTTTGAAATCATGGGTTGTTGCTCAATCGTGTTTCATATTTGCCACATTGCCTCCCAAAATCAAATGAATTTTGTCAAACATGGCAGAGGAAAGCGTACTGAGATTCTTTACCTATGTAATTCAATACACAAGAGAATACTCTGTTCCGATTAACTATCTTCAGAAAAGATCTTTCGTGCAAAGTCAATTTGTGATCACAGGAATCATAGAATAATAGAATGGTTTGGGTTGGAAGGGACCTTAACGATCATCAAGTTCCACCCCCCTGCCATGGCAGGGACACCTCCCACTGGACCAGCCTGGCCTTGAACCCCTCCAGGGATGGGGCAGCCACAGCTTCTCTGGGCGACCTGTCACAGTGTCTCACCACCCTCACAGGAAATAATTTCTTTCTGGTATCTAATCTAAATATCTGATTTACAATTTTATAGGTTATTTTTCTGCTTATTGATCATCTTGAATTAAAAAGTGCGCTTTTTTTTCCTAATACTGATTTGTCTGACTTTTAATTCCAAGCAGTATATCATGAGGTTTTCTCTATGAGATAGAGTCTTACAATTTCTTGTAATACGTATATGTGAAGTATAAACTGAGGGCTGTGGTAATAGATATGGAACACCTGAAGTTTTCCATTGTAAGACTTTCAATACTGACAGTAGCTTTCCACATGTTTTTCAGTTTTCCAGCATCCTCTTTTAATGTCTAGAGATCTGAACTCAATAAGGTATTGATCTCTTCAGTGATGTGCTTGGAGACAAAATCACTGCTATTCATTACTACCTTATGTTACTCACATGAGAACATTATTAATTCTCATCCTTTCTAAATTTTTTTGCTTGTAGATGACAAATCCTCTTTACAGACAGAGCCAATGCTCATCATGTTTAGAAGTATGACTTTAAAATTGCTTATTTTAAACATGTTGTCATTTAACAAACATATTTGACTAAATACTTCCAGTCACTGTAGATCACAAAGGCCAAGCTTTTTTACCTCTTTACAATGTTTACCAATTTACAATGTTCTTTATGGTATATCTTTGTTTCCCACCCAGGAACTTGCTGAAATAGTGGATTACTTTGTTTATAGAATTGAGGATTTGTTGGCCTATTTGGTACTTCTGGACATATAGCAGGTAGTCAGTCAACTGTAACATCTCCTAAATCCCAGCTGTGCCTACTAAGCACATCAAAACTGGAGAACATTGGGTCTGCTGCAGACATTTATCCCAAAAATCCCTTATCAGAAATCCCTGTGCTGTGCTGTTCCTCTAAAAACTCTGTTCACAGCAGAAGAGTTTTATTCGGAACAAACTAGTTTTCCTCTGCACTACAAGCCACCCCTTGACATAAGCAGTTTCTCTCCATCTTTATACATCCCTATTCGAGGAACTGTATTGATAAGGTTATGAAAAATCAAGCGTGGAATCACCCAGACATTTCAGATTTCCTGGAGGGTTTCCGGCAACACTCTGCTTGTCTGTATCACGTTTGACTCCATGGTACCTGAACACCAAGCTGAGTCAGAGGGACTGGAGTCGCTGATGTTTTTTATCTCTGAGAAAATACACTGTAGATGATTTCAGAATTGCCTCAGGGTCTTATTCTTGAGGTTTTAGTGTGCATTGGTTACAAGGGGAAAACAGTATTAACTAGAAACCAAACACAAAATAACTAAACTGGGTCATTCCACAGTCAGTTATTATAAGGGCTTTCTTACCTCTCAAAGGCTTTCCTATTTCTGTCCAGACACTGGTTTTACAAAGGGCCCCTTTGGAGAGACAACTTGCATCTTCATTTTCCAGTTCTGTCTTTCACACTTGTGTGAAAACCTTCGCAGTCATTAATCACCACCTTGCAGCAAAATAAGCAGAACCTCTGAACCTGTCTCACACCAGAGTACCATTAAGAAAAACAATTTATCATTTAACCCAATGTTGTTCGCATGTGAAGTTTATCTCTCCTAATGAGATGTTGTTCTCCATGGGTATTTTTTTCCCCTATTTCATTATTATGGCTCCCTTTAGGCAGGTTTCCCTTGAGTTTTAATTATGAAAACAACACCTGTTTTCAGTGCCACTGTTGGAGTTTTCATCCGCTCCAGAGAAAGCATTTGCTTCTCTGTTATCTTGAGTGTCTTCCACTCTCTCTGCATTGATTTCCCAGAAAATGCTGTTATCGATTTTATCTTGACATTTCAGTGAATGCCTCATCTTCCTCATTCTCCCTTCTTCTGAATTTTAGAAAGCTACACTCACCCTTGTTCTCTTCGGTCTCCCGGTTAGGGAATACTTGTGATTCTCCTTTTCTGTTTTAAACCCCTGTGTGATCAGACTTTTTGCCTCTCTGCCCTATGCTTTTTGAACTGGCTCTCCAGGCCACTAGGGAAATGCAAGGATTTTTTTCTTGGTCTTTAGTCAAACCCTAAGACCTGCTGCAATATCTCTTCACAAAGATTGCTCTGCTTTTAAGCTTCACTTTAAGTTTTGTGTTAATCTGTCACATTTGTGCTGATTTGGGTTGAAGAGCCTGGTGTTTTGTCCTGTTCAGTACATCCATCGCACCATCTAATATTAAATTATGTTTGCGTTGGCTTCGAGACCATGGGCTAAATGTTCCTCCTAAAGTATTCTGCCTGTATTTGGAGTCTGTGTTATTGTTATGGTAGTGTTTTGTTGCACTAGAAATAATAAATAATGGTGAATAATAAAGCAGTTCTTACCTTCGGTATCTTCTGTCTGTAGCTCATATGCAATTTTCCATCACTGCTGTGGGAAAATAAGCCATCAAATAGCCAAAAAGAATAATTTTCACTATATAATAATAAAGCAGCGGTTCACATCTAACATCTTATATTGAAAGAACTAAGAAAGGAGGGTTTTAATATTGCTCATCTAGGGAGCTGGACAGAATTAACTATTAGACCAAAGGTATATAAGGAAATTTCTGGATTCTCCTTAAAGAAAGTGATCTATCACACAAGACACTGTTTAAGAGCTGAGCAATATCCTGGCCTCCAGACTTGGATAAAGTCAAAGAATTGGGTGAAACCTAAATCCCAAAGCACAGCCATATATGGAGGGAGTTTGGGACCCATTTTGTCCAACACAAACCACTGAAAAAGTGAAGGACTACTTTAAACTAGAGATTCGGTTTCCTCCTGCAGATTACAAAGCTAAGTAATAGAAGTGTCAAGACATTTGGTCTTAAGAAAGAATCCGCAGAGTGATTCTCTTAACCTGACATCAGAAGAATCAAGTTTAGGCTAAATGCCCTAGGCAAAGGTAGAATAGATACTTTCCATTCTCAGTGTCCCTGAATCTTTCTAACAGGAGTAGTTCAGGTTTCATAGTCACATTCCAAATCTGTTCACTACAGCCTGGCATGCTAAAATCACTTAAGTTTTAAAGGAACACCCCTTCTTCCATCCCTCATGTAATGATTGTGTTAGCACTTAATTTCCTGTTCTTCCATCCTCAGAAACCCAACTGTAACAAAACAAATACCTCAAATAAAAACTGTGTAAAAGGTTTCCCTCATCCAGTCTTTTAGGGTGTTTCCAGATGAAAAAGTTAAAAAACATGCTATGACTATTTATTGCTTTCTTCTCTAGTAGTGGCGTGAGCCAAATTACCTCAACTGTGGATTTTCTGGACTAGTGTTACCTCACTCTGAGACATCTCAAAATAAAACCAATAAGCATTTCTTGCGTTGTTTGAAAATAAAGATGTGATTGAAACAACCCCACACTTTACAATTTATATAAATAAATGAACATTAGAAGATTATAGTAAAAATTTATATCATTTATACCTCCCACCCTCCCTCTTTCCCATGTTCTCATTTTCCTTCCAGACCTAGTATCTCTTGAAATCTATATAATTTTCTGTGAGGATCTTTAATTTTGGAGTTCATTCACAGAAGCCTCCCTTTTAATCTGTGTATGCATATTTGTATATAATTTTACATATATCCTGATTCGTGGGACCAGCAAAAATGTAATATCATTTAATTAAATCTCCATGCCAACAAAATTTTCTGCCCCTAAAAATGATGACTTCATTATTTTTTATTTTGTTATGAGTATTTTGAAGACCTAAAGGAATAAAGGTGAGTTTAAGTAACAGGGATTTTCATCAACAGCTACTAGACCGAATTCACAAATAGTAATTTTTAATAAGTAAGTGTAGGCATAAATGAGCAAAAGTATATTTAAATTATCTGGAAGATAGAGGACTAGCAGACTTTTAAGTTTATTTGGAAATACTTTGTCCTAAGTTCTCCTCGCTATCCCAATGGCAGATGGTGAGTTTAGTTTAGAGATGGCCATGAGCAGCATCTTTGTATCTTTGCCACTGCTTGGAAGAAACAGAGCAAGATCCTGTGAAAGTTTATTAATATAAAATTAAGCCTAAATTCTGATTTTTCACATGACAGGTTCTCCCAAGGTTTTAAATTCAGGTCAGCACAAGTAGCATGGGATTTTCCTTAGCCATACAGGATTTCCTGAGCACTATGTCACAGTTGATACACTAATGCTTTTCCAGGATTGTAGCAAGTGCCATCACACATCCTCTTCAAGGAGTTTAGTTGGCAAAATTTATTTGTTACCACAGTTTTTATACATTGTTTGCTTCACACAAGCCTTCAGTGCTTGCCAGCAAAACACTTTTGGGCTAAATCTATGGTATATTGGGATTATCACTAATATGGAGGTGGCTGAGCATTTCTGCTGGAAAAAAAAAAGTCTGAAACTGAGGGTTTTCAGGATAAAAGTGAAGTCTTAATTGCAGTAAAAACTTTCAGTAACAGTGAAAATGCTGTGAAGAACCTCAAGGACCATCAATTGTGGTAGATTATGTGGGAGAGGAGTTTGTGTAGGATGAGAAAAAGGAGATGAAGGACCTTGCAGTGGAGACCTGACTTTTAGAAAGACCTACAAGCTGGGGCATTAGAAGTCCAATTTTGTCCCGTGGGTTTTTCCTAGACTATGAAAAATGGGTATGTAGTGAAAAATAAAGCGAAACACAAACAAGACTGGAAGAATATTTCTTAGTCTTCTAGAACTTTTGCAAGCTCTGAGCAATTCACTGTAGAATGAATTCACTTGTTCTATTCATATAGGCAGTATAATTTATTACAGTGGAAAACCCACAGGCTGCTGTTTAACGCAAATTATAACCTGGCCTTTAACATGTTATGAATTGGCTTTATATTTTTGTCCCCGTCCCGTGTCCGTCCCGTCCCGTCCCGTCCCCCCTGCCTTTTTTTTTATCTGGGAGTAAAAAAAAATAGTTGTTGGGTTTGAACAAGGAGATTCAAAAGGGTTTGTTTTGGTTTTGTAATATTGCAGCAGGAGTGAGGATGGAGTAACACTTTCAGTTATCCGTGCTCCCAACAATTCATATGACTCACATCCATAAAGTCATATTCCTTGAAGTACTGGTTTACGGGAAACTTTGCTGAAACAACCAGTCATTCATCAAGAGATAATTGCCAGCAATTGGCTAAACTTGCAGAAGCCAAAGAAAGCTGAGGGACTTTTTATGTTGTTGGTGAGGACTATTACTCATCAGATGGCAGTTGCAGCTTTGGAACTGCAGTTGCTGCCGTGCTTTGTTAAATTCAGTATTCATAAAAAGGAAAAATATAATCCACAAACAACACAAAAGTGAAACAAAACCCCTGCTAATGTTTAAATTTTATAGTGAGATACAGCCACAAGGCAGTAGCATAGAGGAATATTTCTGATTGGCTACCAGCTGTTGGAGCTGAACAGATGAGCTGGAAAGTAGCAATTTACAAGCTATTTCATATTTAAAACTGTTAGGTCCTGTGCAAAACAATCTTTTCTCCCTGGGAAAAACAACGAGAAAAAATATTACAAAAAATGATCCCCAAACAGAAGGAAACATCCACCGGGAACAGGTTCTCCCAACCCAATGAGAAATTTCAGACTTCTCTTTCTTGTTTCAGATACTCTGTTTCCTTCAAACAAATACTTTATTCTTTGCAATGAATTAAAATCATTGTATTTTGTGAAAAATCAGACTTAGAAACATTAATTACTAACTGGCTTTACCTCTGCCGTGTTGTAAAGCGTCACAGTTTAACTCACGGCTCACTTTTTAATCCTTGCTGCATTGACAGAGCTATTTTAGCACAAAGTCTTCCAGAATTTCTGAGTGTAGTTACATAAATTATGATTAATTAAGAAAGATTATTGCACTTAAAGCAGAATGGAAATAATAAATGTTTATTTCAGGAAAATGTAAAAGATTTGTGCAAAGCCATTGCATTCTATATATAGCCCATCACTTAACAGCTCTACAAACCTGCAAAAGTTGGTTCTTGTTGAAAACTGCCAGGCTACATACAATGAAATCTGGAGTAGTAATACCAGAGAGCTGTCAGTCAGCCATCCATCCATCTAATTGGCTTCTTACCATCTTTCCATCATGTTTTTTTTATAACTGGTCGCCTCTGGCTAAAATGCAAATCATGAGGAAGAGCCGTCTAGAAAAAGCTGCTGCTTTCTTAATTATCTGTCAGAGTATGGACCAGTGGACCCTGGGCCGCAGAGTGGAGTTATGCTAAGCAGCAAGGCATCACGGGAATTGGAGTGACAGCTCATTTTCCTCCTGTGTTTTTTCCCCGTTCGAATGACAATGCAGAAATACGGGTTTTTCCCACACTTTCTCTGAACACCTGGGCCAATGCTCAGGGGAACACAAAGCCAAAACTGTCACATTTCCAGACATGGTCTTATTGCTGTCACTGTGACAGGATTGTTGACAAATGCCAGCAGTCATCTCAGCATCTTGGGAAATGTCTGCCGTGGTTGTGTCAACAGCCTGACAGAAATTGTTAATGTTTAAACTTCTTCCACTGACAGAATCCTGTCTTGCTGACAGTATTTGTCATATGAAACTCAATCTTTGTCAAACTTGCTTAAAAATTAACACTTCCTCCATTTCTTTTGCAGCTAACTGCCTGTGTGCTTTTTTTTTTTCTTTTTTTTTCTTTTTTCTGTTTTTTTTTTTGTTCCTTAAGTAATAAGATTTCAACAAGGTAATATTTCACAGTCCACAATGAGTCCAAGAGCACAAGAACATTATGAACTTATGGCCAGCTTGTCCTTTTGACCTCTGCTACAATGATAATTATGCTTTTATTCCTTGCCCATTTTTTTTGCCTTAGGAATCAAAGTTCTGAATTATTCAAGAGCCATAAAAATCCTATTTCTCAGTGTACAATGTGGAAAATCAATTAAACAGAGTTAGCTTAGCACTTATATAAAAATCAAGTTACAAGTTTGTAGACATACATTAACTGAGTCCTTCTCCAAGTTTGGTTTTGAAGGTCAGTCCAGCTGGATACAGAAACAGAGTCAGTAAGTCTTACCTGGAAACCTTATTCCACCTCTAAACCTGAAAAGTCCTAGGATGAGTACAGATTTGTACAAATGAAAAGGCAAGCCACATAATCAGTGATGTATATCTTCCCAAAAATGATGTGGAGATATTTATTTATTTAAATTTATTTGGATGAACATGATTGCACCCACAGAGACCTGAACTAATCGATGTCTCATTGGGTGCTAAGAAAGAAGTGCTAGCATTGAAGACTTCTGCATATTTTTATTCTTAAGTAGGAAAACTTGAAGGACAAACGCACATCCAGAGGTGTGGACACCTTCAAAATGGTGTAAGACATAGTCTTAGAGCTCCATTAGGAAGAATTTTCCCTGTGAATCCCTACTGATACCAAACCCATGGCCGTTGGTGGTATTGTGCAATAAATAGTTATTAGAATGTCTCCAAATAAGTGAAAAAATCAAACCTTAGCTGTTCACAGTGACTGAAAAGTTAAGAACGATGTCCTGGATACATTTGCAAGCCAGGTATTTATACCTTCTCCCACTTATTTCCTTCACAAAAAAATATTTAGTGAGCATTTCTCTAGCCTTTGAAAAAAATGAACCCATTCCATTAGTAGTCCTTGCATAGGCTTGATGTTGCATTTCAAATGTTTCATTCAGATCAAATATTACTCTGCATTTGATTTCCTAACCTGATTTCTGCATATTTTTAAATGTCTGTCATTTTCTGGCCATTAAAAAGGACAGAAGCAACCCCCAGGCAGGCAAAAAGGTACTCACATGTAGCATTGATATAAAGAGGCAATTAAATCCAAGACACTGAATTTGGGCCAGAGAGACAAGATCAACTTTATTTTCATTTCCGTACTGACTCTGCTTTTCAGTGTGGCTTTTTCCAATTGCATAGGACAAACTGTTAAAACTTGAGTCCCTAAAATTATTTATGAAGCCCCACACACAAGCAGTTAAATGTGAGCTCTTTATAGAAGAGAAGACGATCTGACCCTTCCATTGTAGACAATAATAGCTGAAGGTACTCAGCATCTCTGCAAAATGAAATATTTCTTTAGTCACTAGATTAAACAACCTCTATGGCATTTAGTCTATAGGATGAGTTCGGACTTGGTGTTGTCACGTCTTACCCCTGCTGCTGGGTGGATATCCTAAGTTTGGTTTCCTATACAAGGTATAGGAACTGCTACGCACCCAAGGATGAAACCTCCAGAAGCCACCAGTTTGAGCACGGGACTGTATATAAGAGTAAGAAATGTGAGAAAGAGGAAAAATGACTCTGCAGTCACAGTCATTCTATGAATCTTTATATATTTTGTGTTACACAAACCTGTTTTATATTCCTTGTGGACTGAGTTTGACTGCTAGGAGAGGTCAGGGAATGCATTTCTTGTGAAATCCTGAAATTTTAGATGCTGAATTTTCCAGCAACAAGATTTGGAAAGTTTATGCTTACTGAAAGAAAGGGAGGTGTTTCTGAATTGGACAACCAAGGTGCCAAGGAAAAGTAGATCTTATAAAAACTCTCTCAGAAATTAGAGATACTAAATATATAACCATGAACTGATTCCAAGAATGAAATTTAAACACTGTTAAATTAGGACATATAAAGTTTACCAGAGGAACATAATCTTTCCTGAATCTTGCACAGTGTAATCTCACAAAGGTTGGCTTATGTAACTATACTTGAAGCTGATTATGAAGCAGAATCAATTGTCTTTTTCCAGCGTGCGGGAATGATGGCAGATGAGTGTAGCAGACGGTACAATTTGATATTGACACTAAGATCTGTAATTCTAACAAAGTTTTCATTCAAAGATTTGAAAATTCTTTGTTTAGCATCACCTCTATGTTACAGGTAAAGAAACTCAACAGACCAGCCAGAGCTACAAAGGTAAGTACATAGACCACTGAAATTGGTTCCTAGACACATTCATGTGACTTGGTCAGAGCCATAAGGCGAGAATATTACAGACCCAAGTTCAAAATCTCATCTGCCCAGAATCATACCCTTTGCATAATGGAAACAATCCCATATGTGTCTGTCAAAAAACATGCTAAAGAGTTTGAAACAAATCCATCTTGCCATTCCTGAGTTAGCTCTGGGTGAAAGTTGTGTGTATCTGTATAAAACAAAATTCTGGTCATAAATGTGTTTGGTTTTTGAAGTTACCTCTGTCAAAAAGAAAACTTTGAATGCTTAAACTCGATTTCCAACTATTCATTTATGAAATATTAAATTTGGCTGCAATAAGAAAGGGTTTTGACTGAAAAAAACAGTAGGCAGTGCTTAGCAATTCCATTGCAGACACCAGCAATGAAAAAAAACTTGAATGATGCAGATTGGTTCTTACCAGATGCAAACCACAAAATTCAGCCCTTCAATGTAAGCTTTTGGATCCCTCCAAGCTTCATCTGGAGGCTGCTTGGAAGTTGTTGGATGGAAAGACAGATATTGAAAACTTAAACTGGCTCTTTGAGCTCCCTGACCAGCCTTGTAGCATCATATTCTTCCCCAAAACATGGCATGTCTGTGCACAGCTTCTCTGAGAGATCACCTGCACTGAGCCAAACTGAAAACACTTCATTCTCCTTGACACAACAAAAATGATGTAAAGAAAGAGAGTTGAAAAGTCTATGAGAGCAGAGCACAGACTATACAGCCCGAGTCCTGGGCTAAATAATTATCTCCGGGTATTGTACTATTCGCATAATTAAAAAGTTTGGCTGAATTTCCGACACGCTGTCTCTTACATCAGGGAGGTGGTGGGGGCGAGTTAATCAGCAGGAGGAAAGTGAAGGTTAATGAATTGTTATTCAGATGGTGCAGGCCCTGTGAGATTTGTGGATAATTGATACCATTTGGGAGCTGAGGCAGAATGGAAGATGAGAGAGGAGCTGCTGCGGCAGCTAGAATGGAAAAGAGCAAGCAAATGATAACTTAGCAATTATCATTTTGATGGGTTTGTTTGTCTTTTTTTTAAAACTTCTTTCTCTGTCTCTCTCTCTCTCTCTTTTTTTTTTTTTTTTCCTTTTCTGTTCCCCCATGAGTCAAGCAGAATTAAGATGGATGCAAAAGAATCATTCAAAAAAATTAAATATCTGGCAAAGGCAATGGCCTTTGAAATCTCATCTGGGAAATTGTCATATGGAGGGTGGAAAAGATAATTTAGTGTGAGCTGTAAGGGTGGGAACAGTTCAGGTTGCAGAGGTTCCTTTGACTTCAGTATGGGTTTTTTCCAGCAGTCAAATTCCTCTTTTGCAGAAACAGAGGGTAAACCTTGTATACCATTAGCCTGTTACCACTTATTATTTATGCTATCAAAACATCTAGTGGACATGAACCCGAGCCCTACAGTATTCATCATTGTCCAAAAAGCTCATTTCCCAAGGACACTACTGTTTTAATCAATAAGTCAGCATGAGAAGAAACTCATGATGTGATATGTAGTACCTAAAGCCACAATGAGGTGAGCAACACAAGTTGCATCTCCTGAATCGGGCTGTTGCAAATCACAAACTTTAAACCATCCTTCTGAATCACCTTGCAGGGATTCATCAAGCCAAGTGCTGAGGTGGCCAAAAAGGTCAAGAGCATTCTGGCCTGTATCAGGAACAGCATGGTGAGTAGGACTTGGGAGGTTATCATGCCCCTCTACTTGGCACTGGGGAGGCCCTATCTCAAGTGCTGTGTTCAGTTTTGGGCCCCTTACCACAAAAAAGACATTGAGGTGTTGGGGCAGGTCCAGAGAAGGGCAACGGAGCTGATGAGGGGTCTGGAGAGTAAGCCTTATGAGGAGAGGCTGAGGGAGCTGGGGTTGTTCAACCTGGAGAAGAGGAGGCTGAAGAGAGACCTTATTGCTCTCGACGACTACCTGAAAAGAGGTTTTAGAGAGGTGGTGGTCATTCTCTTCCCCTAAGCCACAGGCAACAGGAAAAGAAAAAATGGTCTCAACTTGCGCCAGGGGAGGTTCAGACTGGATATGAGGAAAAATTTTTACACTGAAAGGGTTATTAAGCATTGGAATGGGCTGCAGAGAAATGGTTGAGGCACCATCCCTAGAGGTATTTAAAAGACCCGTTGACATAGCATTTAATTATGTGGTTTATAAATGGCTTATTGTTTTTTATCAGAGTTCGGTTGATGGATGGACTAGATGATCTCAAAAGTTCCTTCCAACCTAGACAATTCTATGATTCTGCATAAGCTGCCTGCATCTAAGGAAGAAATGGGACACACCACTAAAAGTTTTCTGTCCAGGCCCAGCCTTCAGATAACAGTGATTAAAGATTGGCAAAATGGAAGTCTTACCCATCTTGGACAGGTCACCCATCCAAGACAATTATTTACATTTTAATACAGAGAAAAATATTTCTAGTTTAATTTATTTATAGAAAAAAAAAATACTTGTAATTTAATTCAGGTAATATTCTATTGCTGAAATTCTTTTGGAAGGCAACAGAGTCCTCAAGAAGTTCCTTGACACTGATTGCCTACCAGTATAATTTGGAGATGTTTCACAAACACATTTCAAATGCTTCCTTTTGACTCATGATCAAAAACATATCAACAAACACTGATTTATTTATATTGGCCTACAAAACAAAAATAACAAAAAGTATTTCAGCAGTAGTGCTGTTCTTGGATAAACCTGGGAATTTTAATTTATGGGCCATTCTGATATTTCAAAAAATTATTGCTGTGGAACTCAGATTACCTGAATGGGAACCTATCTCTGCTGCTTCCTCACCAAAATCATAAGGTAGAATATTTGGCCTTCAAAGAATGAGCATTTTGTGAAAGAAACTGTGGTCCATGCTGCAGACAGAGAATTGGAGAGGAAAGGCTGCTCAAAGCAGGGTAGAGATAAATTATTTTTATTTGTTGCCTCTGATTTAGATGGAGCCTAAGCTTAATGGTGAAACTTATTTGGCGAAAATAATTTGAAAATTATTTTTGTCTGCCTGTAAGACACCTAAATGGCTGTTGTGATGGAAACACGAGAGCTGTAGATATAGACAGATTAGCACTATGTTTGAAACAGAGTCCAAAAGTTTTAAAATTATGTCAAATATAATAAGGAGGTTACACACTGGCTTTGACACATAGGGCTTGGCAAAAGATGCGCAAACTGCTTTAAAACCCCCCTGGGATTTTCCTGGGATCAGACTCTGGTCTGAATTTAGGAAAAGGCAATATTTATCTATATGTTAAAACTAACCTCTTAGTAAAGCCTAGTGTACAGATCTCCTAAGAAGAAGGGTCCAGTACAACAACATCTTACTGGGAAGGAAGTGGTATCACTAATTATTGCATTCCTGGGAAATCTGTATTTCACTACCTGTGAAAGTTTGCTGCAGCCCTTAAACATTCTGATGTTCATTCTGACCCAAACTCAGATGATTTTGGCCCAAGTGGGTAAGCTCAATATGATATTTCTTTGGACTTTGTTCATATTTCCATCCATTTTACTGGTGTTAGTCTAGAACTTCATTTTCCTGCTACATCCCATTGAACCAGTCTTTTCCTTTCTACTTTGCCTGGCTGTCTTTGAACTCTTTTTTCCTTGTCTTTTTTTATTTTTATTTTTTTTATTCTTCTTTTTCATATTACAAGTTCCTGCACCTTTGAGACCTTTGCAACTTCAGGAAAGTTTTATTTATTTATCGAATAAAAAATTCAGTGGGAAAAGAACATCCTCTCACATGTACCTGTGTGGTGGGAAGGGGAGGGGGTGCAGAAACTAGGGCACAGCTTGCCGTGATGAAAAAGATGACAGGTGCCCCCCACTGCAAGCCGGGGACTGAGAGACCGTGGATTGAATTTAAGGAGGATGCTGGTGACTTCAGGGAGAACTCTCCTACCTGCAATATTTCCTTGTAGTTAAAATATACAGCATAGTGCCTAAGCTAGTTATAGAGACAGGCAAGTGTGAAAATTAATTTAAGAGGCAGTTACACAGATTTTGGGTGAAGGTCTGAATAATGAAAATAGCACTGCTAGGGACATATTTTTGGCTGATTCCAGTGCTGAAATACACTGTAATGTTGGCTGATCTCAGTTTAATACAATCCTGCAAGCAGGTGTCCTTGATGGTGCTTCAAGACTTCTTGCAAATAACTCCTTATGTTGCCACTTCTAAAATATGTGGGCAGTATTGTTGGACGCAACTCACAAACACAAAATAAATGGAAAAAAAACAACAGCAAAAACCCATGGCATTTTGCATTGAGAAGTGAAGTATATAAAGTAACCGGGTTATGCTTTAATAATAAGCGTGGTGGAAATCATAGATCTGCAAATTTATCAGGAGGGCTTGAAATAAGAGTTTTATGAAAACTTCCTACATTGATAAATATGCTGGAGGTCACACAGATGGCAGCAGTGGTCAGAGTACAAGACTGGATGTACGGAGAGTGAGTTGATGACTCCTTGATATCTCCCCGCAGTCCATCATATATAAAACAGTGCTGCTTTCCTTGTGTCTTGCAGTCCCATTTTTTCTACTAATCTTTTGGTGCTACTGCCTTTCACCCAGGGACTGCTACCTCCATCCTCATAACAATTTTGGACATTATTCGATCAAATACACAAAGGCATATCAAATTCCTGTGCTTAGAAGCTGAAACCTAAAAATGTAAACCTGAAGGCAAGGAAGCTTTCTGAAAACTAAAGATATTTAAGTACCATTGCCAGGAGACGGGAAGAATCATTGTCACTTCAGCTCAGTAAATCCAGACAAGCTCAAATTTTCACATCCATGTTTAGCCTTCTCAAATTTACCTGCTCAGTTTAAGGTAATCATTGAGACATCCTCATCCTTACTAAAATGGGGAAGCTCCAGGGGAATATTCTACATTAGACATTAGATATTATGGTACAATGAAAAAGTTTCTCAAGATGACTTTTTCTTTCCCCTTGCCATAAGAAATGACCCGCGTATTCAGCTTAAGTTTTAAACCTCTGATATTAAGTGCTTTCAATTAGATAACACATCTCTGCACATCTGACGCTTAATCAGTTAAAAATATGTAGATAAATCATAACTTTCTACTGTCTTCAGTAACACATTTATCATTGCTGTCTGTTTCTTTATCACTATTATTGTTTATAATGGGAAATGCCCAGTTTTGAAAATAAGAATTTAATATGGTCCTAAGCCTTGATTTCTCCCAGGCAGAATACATTGACTTTTGCTGCAGCAGATGCCATCACTGACCATTGAGCTAGAAAGTTTGTACTTTATGGGACTAGTGCAAAATTTAATCCAATCTGTTTGATTAGCAAAATCCAAGCAGTTGCAAAGCATACTCATCTGTTCTTGGAGTTATTAAAATAGAAAGGATTTTAGTGTCTAGGGGAGCTGAGCTTTCCAACAGCCATCAGGGATATCTGTCCTTCTGACTACAGGAGGGTAGATAATCTTATATTGTGACGATATCTTCTGTCCCCATTGGTGGAAAAGCAGGAGTGGAAGAGATGGAAGTCTTCACAGACTTTTTTGCCTAGCTTAATGCTTTACCCCAAAGAATATTTCTTCTGCATCGACAGCTGCACAGTAAAAGCAGCTCCGTCTGTTAAAATATGCAAATGACCAACACGCATCTTTCCTCCCTCTCCTACTGGGCAGGGAATTCTGAATCTAAATTTATGGTGGAAAAAAACAGAGAATCAGAGTGAAGTGAATCTCAAACCAAGGGACTGCAGTGCGTTTTGTTGGATATCGTTTTCAGCAAAGGAAAAAACAACACAAACAGGGACATATCTAGTGCTTCTAGTAAAGAAATGTTTTAGATTTGCAGAATCACTGGACAGGACAGAAGGTCACTGAATTAGGGGAAAAATAACAACTAATTCATAGCACTGAGAGATCTTTGAAAGGAAATTTAATTTATAGTTATGGATAAAAGTACATGGAAAGAGAACGAAAATAAACTGGGAAAATGAACTGAGATGAATAAGAAATTTCAATTTGCCCTCTAAGACAAGCAGATTTTATTTATTTATTAACTCAAAGCAACTCCATTTTCTGTTTGCTGTCTGTTCATTAGATTTCCCTTTGGTCTATTTGGTTGCACTTAATGTAGGCAATGATTCAGGCAAGGTGAGGGTACTTGGTCACAACAATTTAAGACACTCAGTGCTGGCCTATCTTTGCAGCCACTAAGGACATCATCTGACCTCAGCATTTGTTCAAAATAAGACTCTATTCAAAGTCTTAGCTATAAATTTTAATAATTTGTAGAGTAAGTGAAGATTAAAAATCTGGTTTTGAGATGGATCCTGTAAAGAAAAAGGTAGGATTTCTCAAGAAAATTGGTCGGGAAGTGTATCATGGAATGTGAGCACAAGATCACTGAGGAGTTCAACTGTGTTTTTAGAGCCCAAAATAGATGAGATGCCCATTTCTCGTACTGTATTTTCCAGGTTGTGTTCCCTCTTAATTCAAGTGTCTTACTTTTTCACACACGACAAGTTCCACTTTTCTTGTCCTCTGAACTTAGAAGGTGAACAAAGGATAAAGTTGATAATCAGATTTGACGGTTTTTTAAAGGTTGATATGTGTATCTTCTTGGAAAAATCCTAAACTTTTTCTGCTGAGTTACAACTTGGGGAGGTTTAGTCTCCAATTCAGATTGCTTGAGTAATTAGCATTCCAAATTCAGATCTTTATTCAAAGAATAAGAAATGAACAAGCTGAGATATTATACAAATACACCTGTCCACTCAGTGTAAAGTTATATCACATTTGGTTTCATAAATAAGTTCAATTTATATTATTCCATATTGCACTGTTCAAAACTGCCTCCTAAACCAGTCCCTAAATGAATTTGGCTGACAATATTGTCCTCTTTAGCCATATCTCAGAACGAGCTTCCCAGAGTCATCTTTCTTCTATCAGTGTCTTTCTGCAAAGTTGACCAAGAAAATCCAAGTTGGTTTTCTTGAAACCATGCTACTCCCTCCTTGTTTTCTGTAATTGTCTTTTTCCAGTTTCCCTAATTCCCTCTAAACTTTCCTTCAGTATGACTTTTAGAGGATTTTTGTCTTTAGACCCTAGGTCTCAGTGGGTGAAGGGGGAAATGCCAGAAGATTCCGTCTCTGTGTCTAATATTTAGACACCTTCTAAATAGAGAAGAAATAGAGAGAAAAATAATATGTCTACAGAAATACTTGGTACTTTCCTAAAACAGTTCTCTAAGGCATATATTGCTTCCTGGATATATCACTCCCTGAGAGTGCTTTGTCTCAGCTCCTCAGATGATTGAACACAATCTAGCTGCTTCTCTGTCTTTGGGGCATGTCTCAATAGAGTTCTGCATCAGAATAGGGGATTCTGATCCCTATGGTAATAAAAAACTAATGCTAGTAGTTTGCTCTTTGGTGGATTTGTATAAATGAAAAGGAAAAGGAAAGAAGACAATCTGACAAAAAGAATATTAAAGTTTTCATTCTGAGATACAGGTCACTTCATTTCTTTTTCTTTTTCTTTTTTTTTTTTTTCATCCTCTTAAATTCCCTTTCAACTTCAATCTAGTTGTGAAGTATTGGATTTGTGGGCCCATTTTACAGATGGAACAGCAATGGCACATAACCTATACAGTTGTGTATGCAGTATCTGGCAGAGTTCTGCCTAGTTTTCTACTTGCCAGCAAGCCACATTTTTGGCTGGAAGAACCAGAGTTGTTCCAACTTTATTAGCCCTAAGGACACTGATATGTCCCCTTTGTAGTGACTGGTGCCAAAGTCATTCATGTTCATTTCACTCCCCAGCAATGACTATGTGATCCAATTTAATTGTCCTCTGAAAATATTATGTGCATAATGCTAACTTTGCTGACATTCTGCATTTTTCTTCATCAGATCTCAAGGATCTTTGTGAAGGAGGTCAGTACTTTTATGCCCATTAACAAATGGGGAAATAGACATCCGTAGGTGAAGTGTGTTTACTAAGGTTTTATTTCTTTCTAAAACACAAAAAACGGAGAAAAGAGCAGAACCCAATTTCCCAGACTGCATCTATAGGAATAAACAAACCAGCTCCAAGGCATAATCTTACTAGCAGGTTCCCACCATTTTCTAGCAGGTTCCTCAACACAGTTTTGGTTGGTGCCAGCTAGCACTTCACAATGTCATCTCCCTCCAGTGAAAGGTCCATGGCCCTTGGATTCATCTGCTAATATAAAACCATGCTTCTCCATACGAGAAATGCCTTATTTCTCTACATAATCAATGCTTGTCATGAAACAAGCACTAGAAGTTTACCAGTCCCCTAATTGATAAGTAGGTTTGAAAAACATGTTTGTTTTTGCCAATGTTGTCATATCTTTTTTTTTAAGCAAATCAAATATAAATCAGTGTTGTTGTCCAATGTGGAAAGCAAGAATAAAGAACATTAAATCTATAAGGTGAGATCCTGTAAGAATTCAGCTGCCTGATTTTCTGAGGAAAAAAGAAACGTGTGAGAATATGTCTTCCATGTGGGAGGTGAACTATCAGGTAGTTTTAGAAATGAAGATGGAATACCTGAAAACAAGAGTTAAACTAACTCCTGAAAAAGCAAAGTGTCCTCTACTGACAGTGGCAAAACCAAAAATAGATACAAACAACATGAAAGATATCCCCCTGGGATCCTTAACTTTCCCCCCACTTTTCCTAATAGCTATATGTTCTTAGTGATACTGTTTGGGAATTTTGCAACTGAAGCTTTTCGTTTTTTTACCGTCAGCAGAATATTAGAATATGCCAATTTTTCAGAAAGAAATCTTTCAGTGTGTGAGAAAGTATCATTTTCAAGGATTTTTCTATCTCAAGAGCATTCCAAATTGTGAGTTAATTTGCCACTTAAGAATGTGTAAAAAAAACCTGGTTCTGAAACAAAATGTAATAAAGTGATGAAAACAAACATTGGTTTTGACCTGATCCAAAATAGTATCTATTTTGTTTTATTTTGTCTAGTGAAAATGTTTTCTGTTTCACTATCTCATCTTGTACCAGAACTGGAAAAAAGTGTGGAAATTTAAAATTATCATGGTTTAGAGGCTCTTTTCTGCCAGTTCTGATTCTGAGTCATTCACCTCTCTCTCACTGCCATCAGAGAGAGCATAAAGAAAACCCATGAAATCTTAAATATTCAATACATTTTATATGGACTTAGGATAGCACAGACCAATTCCTGGATTTTCATGAAGGTGTCACATAATAGAGTCGGGGGAAAGTCCACTGGTGAAGCTTCATTCATTTAATCATCAAAATTTACCCAGAAAAAAGGAGACAGATAATCCTGAATGGCTTCATCCAGCTGCTGGGATATCTAAAAAGATCACCTGACTGCTCTGGATATCTACTTTATTTTTTTTCTCCTACAGAACGGCATAGGATATGAAATTCATTCTCCACATTTGAAGGGTTTCCTTGAACTTGCAATTCTTCTTTTCCTTGATTTTGTGTTTATAAGATAGCAATGCTGGTAGTTCCTTGTTTACCCAGTGTTGATCTTTTCTATCTTTAGAAAAAGATTATCATGGCAAGATCTGACCTTTGATAGCTGCCCTGTCTCAAGGACACCAATATAGACACTATCACAAGAGTGTTTAATTATGATAAAGTCCTCATAATTATAACAATATGATATTTCAACAGCTTAGCCTTAGGCCAAGATTGTTTAGTTGGGTAAAGTCATATGTTTAAGTCTACATAAAAATTTCTTTTGAGTAACTGTAATTGAAATTTCATACACCTTTGACTGTCAAAAAACATATTGTTAGTAAGTGAAGGCAGTGTCAGTGTCTAATACCCCTTTCAAAACATCTCACAATTTACCAGCACTTTTCAGGACTGTGTGCAGGGCAGATAATTTTATTTGCAATGCTTCCATTCTGGTTTATATCTTAGCTTGGTTTTGAGAGATGCTGGCTGTATACAATGAACTGTTAAGCACTGTAAATTGGTTGTCTAGCATATAACTTCAAAAGCCGAAGGTTGAAGATCCAAATGCCAGCAGAAATAAATTCTGACATTATCTCTGGCTTCTTATGCAACATCAACATATTATTGACTTTCTTCATAACTATAGAAATAAATAAGAGACAGTTTTAGAGGCTTTTAAAAAAGACTACTTCCTTTCAGAAATACAAGAAGAATTTTTATAATTTCTGCATTAATGAATTCTGATTTGCATAAATCAGGCAAGGATTTGTACCTTGAAATCTTATGGCTGGCACCCATTCCTATTCCTTATCAGAAGCTTCACCATAGTTTTTATCCTAGATATGTGTGAAATGTGTGTCTAATGTAGAATCACATCATTTCCACTTTCAAAATTATATCAAGGTTCAGATTTTGGGGAATACAATACACTTTTTTGTTTGTTTTTATTATTGTTTATTATCCTATTTGGTTTAATCTCAGTTCCTTGCAATCAATAGGCATTTTACCACTGACTTCCTTGAGCATAGGACCAACCAACCCCTCAAGCAACAGTAGTATCTGGCGCCCTTTCTGAGGTTAACCTGAACCTTCCATTTCAATGGCTTATTAACCACAGAAGGAATAAACAAAAATACAAGTCCATCTCACAGTTCAAAGAACTGCTTAAATAGAAGTGATTTTACAGAATCTCAGTTTCAGCTAAATGCAGAACAATTGCTTTGCAGGTACTCCGTCCAACTGTGACTTTACGAACTTTGCTGTAGGTTTACACACTCCGTGGCTTTAAGTATTTCTGAACTACTGCACAGTAATAATTAGCAGCCAGAGGCAAAATAATAATTACCAGTTTCATTTAATGCTAAAGCCAAAACTAGTATATTTTCTGGTGGCTGAAATGTCAGACCTTATCTGCCTTATTCTAAGATCAGATGGAAAAAATGCACTTTTAATCATGGTTCTGAGAAAGACTCCATCGTTTGTAAATACATTAATCTGAATGTAAGGTGTGCCTTCTAGTGGATAAAGAGGTGTATTTGAAATCAGCAGGTTGAGCTAATATATCAGCATAAGTGATTTATGCGGAAATGCTGATAAGTAAATCTGAATTAAAATGAACAAGCTGAATCAATGTTCAATTAATTTAGGTAAATATAAATATTTAAGCTCAATTACATTCATGGGAATTCTTTAGCAGAAAGAGGTTGATAATATTCCCCAGAAAACTTTTTAAAAGGGCAAAAAAAATCAGAGAAGGTATTTTCATGAGGCCCACGCCATCATGTGAACCACTTAACTTTCCAAAATTTAAGCATGCTTTTTGCATCTAAAGGTCTTAAAAAGTTGTTCTTATCTGTTTTATGAACACTTGAAATCTCATCCGTGCACACTGGAAAAACTACACAGAAGTTCAAATCTTCCCCCAAGTGTTTTCAATGATGTGTATGATTTGTTTTTTTCACCATCACGACACAGGAGCAATTTGCCATCTTCTACTTACCAAGAAAGGTCTCATCTAAGTCATGGTAAATGGACAGTGAAGGATGTCAAACAGCCAACTTCTGCTTTGTTGTTTTTCTTGCTTGCAGAGCTGGAACACTAGAAACGGCTGAATAGACCTGATTTTTTTTTTTTCTTTAAATTTAAAAAGAAAAGAAAAAAAAAAAAAAAGAAAAGAAAAGTTGTTCATCTCAGACCTTGTATGCCAAGTTTCAACAAGGAGTGAATTTTTATGGTCAAATTACAAAACCCTGAAAATAGGAGTTTATAATGGAAACGCTGATACAACCGTAACTATGGTATTGCAATTGCATCACTATAAGAAAATTGGTTTAGATAATATACCCTTCTGGAATGACTGCAGTTCTAAATGATCCTGCATCTCCATAAATCTAAGCTAACTCAGTAATTCAAAATTACTAAGATTTAAGTTTAGTAGCAATAAGCAATAAACTTATGGCTATTGCTATAATAACCGCTGGTCTGTGCTCCTTTATTTCACAGCAGGTGGTCTTTGGGCTGGTTTGCAGCCTGAATGAAAATACTTCTAACTAATTCAAAACTAATTCCTGAAGTTGAGTGGAGACACATTTCCAAACTTTCTCACAATTCCTTTTCACTGACAAAGAGCTTGGTTATTCGGGTGTTGGTTTTGGTTGTGGGTTGTTTTATTTTCTCCTTTTTTCCTTAATCAGTGCCTAAGCATATTGTCCCTTTTTACACTGTTTTATACTAATATATTATATGATGACAGCTGACTCACTGCATTTCTGCAAACTATCAAGGGAAATTCACCGAGGAACACGTAAGTTCCTCTAAACATACAGTGCCTCTTTACTACATCTTGCTTCCCCCTCACAACAATCTCTTGTACATCCAATATCTCAAATGCTAAAGTCTCCCACCTGATTCCTCTATCAGATTTATCAGTCTTATGTTCTTATGTAGGCTTGACCCCCTCGACTGACTCAGGACAGCAGTAAGAAGAAAATGAGGTTAATGAAGTCTAATCCCAGAGTTTAGTAAACTGAGTCTGAAATCTCCTTTTCTTTGGACTATGACAGAACCAATACTGAACTCACATTTCATGTAAGAGTAGGCAATGTTGTTTCCTGACATGGGCTGGATCCTGTTAATGAGATGTTTTGTGATACCTTACCTTTGAGTGAGGTGAGGGGCCCTGAGTTTGGCATGCAGTACAAGCCATGACCTGGAGATACTTCCTCTTCCACAGATGGCTGTCAAAATGCTATGGTCCACTTCCTAGCCTGGGTTTACATCTTGTGAGCCATCCATATTCTGCCTATATACATCTTTGGCATTTCTGCTCCACATTGCTCATCTTGGCCATATTACGTAGATCTGATTTATAGTGTTCATTCTCCCGTCCTTTCCCCAGAGGATGGCCTTACTACCACCGGTGTCTCTATCGCATTCTTCCCAAGTGGCAATAAGAAGACAAGAGCTCTGGGCAGTCTTACCTACCCCTCTCTTCCCTTTAGAATAGTCTGGTTGGAAGGGACATTTCAAGGTCATCAAGTCCAACCACCCTACATTGAGCAGGGACATGTCCAATTAGATCAGGTTGCTCAGAGCCCCCTCCAAAGTGACCTTGAATGTTTCCAAGTATGGGGCATCTACCACCTCTCTGGGCAACCTGTTCCAGATCTGTCAGAGGGAAAATGAACAGGCACAGACCTGAAGACTACTTTTTTTCTTCTCCTTAATCTTGCTGGGATCCAGCAACAGACTTTTATAAACCATTTCAGGTATTTAATACTTGAAGAGGAGCAATTATAAAAAAAAAAGAAAATAAGCTCATAGGATGAGCCAGAATCTGAACTCTGCCAGAGTTCTGCCTCTCAGTCTGTCTTGAAAAAAGATACTTAGCTAGCTAGAAAGCCAGCAGAGGAGGGGTTATATTTTGTTCAGCCGAACCAAACCAAACCTACTAGGTAAAAAACAATGTTTTACTGTGAATACTCAGCTTTAAACTTTAAGTACTCATGACTTTTCTAAAAATAAGTGTAGACAGAGGGACAGATAGATAAGTCAATTTTATAGAAACACTTAAATCCTCATCTTCTTTGGCCGAGGTTATGTTTTTAACAAGTAACTGGTAATTAGAAAAAATGGGAATGAATATACATTGGGTTCTTTTGTACTGCAAGAGCGTATTACAAATCTGCGTATTAACCTTTTCCAAGCTACTATCCACTAGCCTTGAGCACCCATTAACTTGTTCTGTGGTGTCTGAAGGTGAAGAACTACTTTACAGCTGTGTAGTTTGATTCCAATACACAAAGACAATATATGAGATGTATTGCAGTTCCTGAGCTAATGACTGTGAAGGCAACTCATTCGATAGTTGCGTGGTCTTGTCTTCTCAAAGTATGTGGAGCTGGTGTTGAACTAGGCAGTTCTTCTGTAAGACTCACCCATGCATGCAACAAATTAAATGTAGTATCTTTAGAAATTCGCTCTGTTAGTTTTCAGCTGAATCAGTTCCCTCATCCAACTCACAGTGTGGCCACACAAGCACCCAGGCTGGCACGAGGGAGGGTGTGAGAGTAAAGAGCTGGGGGACGGGATGTTCTGGCAAGAATGTTGAGCTGTGTTAACTAAAGCAGTCATGGAGTTACTCATCTTTCTCAAGTGAGCTTACTATAAAAAGCTTGCATGCGCTAGACAACGTCTGTTGTCTTTGTCAACAAATCTTAGGGCCCACATAACCTGGAAAGGTAGAAAAGCTCAGGGTCAACACAATTGCCATTTTTCTTGCACATGGTCAGCTGCAGATCATTCTGTTGTTAACAGTGAATTGTGAAGGGATGTCCTACATTTGCTTTGGAGAATTGCAAATTTTTCTTCAAGCCGGTGAGATATAAAAAGTCAAACTCTGTTTAGTTTCAGTCTTGAGTTTCTCTGAGGACTTCTGCAAATGTGTAATTTGGGAGACATTTCATTCTAATTCTTGCTTTACAGCAGAATTTGAAAAAAAAGTGTTGAATTTATGCTATAATGGGAGTGGGAATACTCCAGGTAACAATTTTCAGAAAAGAACTTTTGAAGATACAGAATTTGTTTGATTGTTTGCTTGTTTACTATGGAATATACTGTTGTGTTAATTCCATATTTCTAAAGCAAAATATAGACCCTTTTCAGACATTAGCAATGTGCTTCAAAGTCTCTGAAGGCTTAGTTCCTGCTGCACCTCTCATCCGAGGCTGTATGTGAGCAGACCTACTTAGACTCCATGGAAAGAGCTGAAGAGACAACAACTGGGCATTAAATGGGAAACCTTTTAAAAGGGGAGTCATTCTCTGCTTCTACGCTGTTTTGCCCTGTTGCTGAATTCTAGCAAGACTGCATCCTTCCGTCAGTATTTTTCCCCCCAGCAAATGAAAAATTGGGGAGGGAGGGAGAGTTTAAATACAGAAAACACTACATAGTTTAGAAGATCAACACAGAAGTAGGAAATTTGTGTAGAAACACAGATTAGAGGCTACATAATAGGCAAGGTGAATGGTAGAGAAAGCTCTGGGCTGGGATATACTCCCATGCATCATCTCCTCATTCTCAATAATGAAGACATTTACAAAGACCAGCTGTCAGTGCCTAGTTTGTGAAGAAGAGCTTGAATTCATCAAATAAAAAGACAAATTCTCTACTGATGGAAAACCACAACTCTGTTGACTTCAAGTCAAACCGTGCCAACTTGTGAATTTATCCCAAACTGCTAGCTCAGTTCCCTTCGGTAATGACCTTGAATAGATTTAGATTGGTGTGAAATAGATGAAAAATGGTCTGTAGCCTGTTATCAGTGCATTTCCCTACTCCCAGCCTTTAATCCCATGAGAGTAGCAGAAGTGAAAAGGTTTCAAACTTCTTATGAAAATATTTTTTCCACCATGCCTGTTCCCTAGCCCTGTCTGTTCTCCTTTCTCTCTGCATAAGCAGCTTTAGACTTTATTTAAGTGTCGCATTTCCAAGTGTTCGCGACTCTGTACAAAGCTCGTCACACATCACTCATGCCTTATTTCACGGGTTGAGCTGGTAATTAGCATATTTCACAATTAGCCAGTGTATTTGCTTTGCTAATTTCATTCCATGATGAAGGTGCTAACTTGGCGTGAAGCTGTAATGTACTGGTTGATTTATTAAGCTTCCTCTGATGGATGAAAATCACATGCTGTGCCTTTACTGTCGGGGAAAGTTAACAACATCCATTTGTAAGAGATGGTATTTGAAAAGTGATGTTGGTGTGATTGAATGTGTGAATCTGTAATGAAGCCAAGTCAGATAGCTCCTTCCCAATAAAATTGTATTCAACGTCTGTGGAGGCTCCTTCTTGAAACCGGGCTTTTCTGCCCAGATTCCTCCCCTAAAGTATGCAAGTACCAAATACTCATCAGGTAATTAGCTCTCAGTTTTCTGCAAATGGAACCCAACAGCTGTAGAGGATTTCAGTGCCTAAACCCTCTGAGAGTCTGCATCTACATTGTAGGCTGACAGGACAAAGCAATTGCTGTTCTTTTCTCAGTGAATCTGCATATAAAATTCTTAGTTGACAAATCAGTCAGTTTATCCATCAGACCACAGTCTTTCAGGTGATCCTTTCGAGGAAGAGCTCCCTGGTCCATAACCTCTGGTTGTGAAAACCAACACAGTTATGTCCGCATACTCTTCATCTTGCCGAAGGAAAATTTGACTTTGCTGTTGTATTAAGCTAAGTAGCAGCAGGACTCATTCTTTGTCCACAGAGCCCATGGATAATCTGCCATGTCCACACTATGACACTCTCTGATTCTCAGAAGAAAATGTGGCTGCATTCAATCCATCTGTTGGAAATGGATGCTAACCAACAACTATACATGGCTACGGTCCTGTTTAATTTGCTAATATCAAGGTACTGTACGGTACAGTACAGGTAGTTATCCTGGACTGCTAACACATGGTATCTCTCTATAGTGATGGAAAGATATGATTTGTCCAGAGATCAAATCAACATGCCCAAAATGTCACCTAACACAGTAAACCTTGAAGGAACTTGTGGTTGCGGTTCACAATTTTGGTGTAAAAAGTGGCTATGCAGGTTACTCATGATCTTCACCAGAGCAGACACAGCTCCAGAGAGGTGGAGCACAGGGAAAGTTTCTGGGGTTTCCATGACAAGTGTGTGATGTGATGTAGGATTACACATGGTACTGACCAGTGTCAATGGGAGGAATGATTAAAGGATCTTTTCCCTCTGTTAATTCATTTTTTTGTTTTAGGATGCAAGGGAAGTTTTCCACTCTGTCCTGTATGGTAAGCCAGACTGTCTGTCTGAAAAACTTTTTGTCTGTAGTTGAAATATTCCTGATGCTACCACATCCCAGAGAGGATCCACACGCTCCTGCAGTGATTTTCTTTGTGGAAGGATCCCTGCTCCCTTCACACTATTCTGTGGTCTGTATTTGTGATATTTTAATTCTGATCTCACTTTTAGCTCCCGATATTCCCCTTGATTTTAACTCCCCTAAAGATTACTTGTTGTCTTGAGAAATGCTTTTGAGAAAGCACGTTGAAACTTCTAATGCTTCTGCTCCCAGAAAGAACAGATTAAGTTCAATCTCTCTCTAAAGCCATTGCATTTTTATCTTGTATCTGCATTTTCTCCAGTGCGTCAAATATGAACTATTGACAAATCAACATTAACCTGTCTTGTCAGCACAGCTCAGGGTTTCAAAGGCATAAGAAATCAGGTTGCTCTGTATTAGAACTGGCATGTGTTTCACTAAAATGTGAAAATGTGAAAGAAGGAAAAAAGTAAAGACAAAATCAATAAGGCAAACATCCCAGTAATAGAACAACCCCAGAATAATGATAAATCTCATTTTATGTAAGTAGATAATAACATTTCACACATGAAGTCAGCATGAGCTGATCCTCTTCATATTTTGTTCTGATTTCTTTGCCTCTCTATTTTTTTTTTATACTGCGTTCATCTTTGTTTTGTAAAGCTATACCCATACGTAATGTTATAACAGTATTAATAAAAAAAAAAACAAACAACTTGGATTCAGGAAGAAAAATCAAAGCAAAATCTCAGATCTATGTATGCTTCTAAGCGTGTGTGTATCTTTCCAATTAAACATGTGTTTAACTGCTATCGAATTCAGCAGCTTAAAGATAAACACAGATTCAGAACAGGTTGTTTTCCTGCATGAAGTGCTTGCATCTTGTACCCGCTCTTGAATCATGGTAACAGGTTTGGGAACAAGGGCACAATTGAAAACAGTTTAGCCTGGACGTAACCAATTTTCCCTGATGAAAAAAACAGGAAAATATATCATATCAAGAACATTACTGACCTTAATGACTTTGGACTGCCCTTCCACCAAAATAATTCCTGTGTCCCTTCCCTTCCTCCCTTATACACAGCCCATCCTTCTGCCTTCAACCTCCTTTTATTCTTTGGCCCAAGCCGATTTTGTAACTCAGCAGAAGGCAAGAGCTGCTGCTTCACACACGTTTCGCCTCAGTGTGAGCCCCCAGTTCACACTTCCATCTGAGCTTAGAGACCACAGTCATTAATTATTGTTACTCCCGTTGTTGTTTATGCTCCGAGAGCTGCTTTTTCACCCCAGAAGAGTTACAGAAAACTTAAACCCTTTGGCCAACCTTATATCATCAGAGAGTGTGCGCAACTCCATACGTTTAAGGATACCTTGCCTGCTTTATTTCATGATTTTTATACTGATGCTCAGGTTTAGCTGGATAAAACCTATTTTTAACTGAACAAAACCTACCTACCAGATATGGATTCTTATAGAAGAAGAATGGAAGGTTTTTCTGTAGGTTAAGGCAAATACAACTCAGGTTTTTAAGCCCCTGCCTCTGATTCCTGCCCTTCCTCTCCCTTCCCTTCAATAAATGCTCACAGAGCACTGTTCCTCTCTGTGTCAATATGACCCTTTTGAGAAGGTTAGTTACCTACACCGACTCCAGTCACTGGCAGCATGAGCTCTTCAGTCTTTACACATAGTTGAAGTGTTGTATGAAGACTTCATTGGATTTCCTGCAATGCATCAGTTGTCCTGTGTGGACTCTTGTTTAATCCTTAGCTGTTAGGCATCCAGCTCATTAGTCTGCTACCCAGGTGTTTGGCTGAGAAACCAGTGACCGCAAGGTGGTCAGAGCAGCAGACTTCCCTTTAGCACATGCTTACAAGTCCAGGTGCTGAACTTTTCACTGAGGTGATGTCTTATTTGAAAGAATTAAAGTATGCATGACTGCAGTCATCATAAAGACCTGAAGACTCTTGCCGCTGTACGTACCTGTGGTGTTCATTATCTCAGTTGAACCAAATAGACACAAATAAGCATGTGCTTAATGTGAATCACTATATGAAATCTTTATGAGGGCCTGTTGAACCCATGTTTGTCATAGTAGAAGTAAAGTATATTGGTCATTCAGGTTGCCAGCTGGAGGAAAGCTGGAGACTGCTGCACCCAAAGATGTGTCTTGCTACCAATGATAACACATCCTATTCTGAATTCCGACATGAATGATTGAACTGTTGGAGGGAAGCGGGGGGAAGGAATTGAGCAGAACACTTCTTTTGGCTTGAAACCTCTCTTGTTTAATTCTCTGTGGTATCTAAGTCCTGCTCTGAAGGATTCGCCAGCAGTTTCTGGGAGAACGGAGTAAAACTGCCACTGTAGGGGGCAGGGGGGGGGCTGTAGGCAATGGAGTGGCACGGGGCACCGTGAGATAATGAACCTGTGATGGAGCTGAGTTTGCTTTGAGCAGCCTTACAAGCCTGTCTCTCATTCGGAAAACATCTTTCCCTAAGGTGTGATGGAGAGAAATACCAAAGGAAGGCCCTGACACCGTTACTCTTTGAGACTCAAGTTTATTAACTGCAAATGAGCCAGAATTTCTCTGTCCCCTGTAAACTCACCCTGGTGCCACTAGATGGTGCTTTTAATCTCTGGTAAAATCTGCAGCGTTTGCAGGCAGGGATTTCTTTTCATCACACAGTAAATCTGGAGTTGGGGGGAGGGCGATTTTTGCAGAAGGGGAAACTTATCCTGCGCGAAGAGAGACAGCCAGAAACACAGATACATCAATAAAAGAGGAAATTATGCACTGCCTTATTTCAGCAATGCTGGTACACTTGTGATCCCTTAGCAAAATACACTCCCTAGGTGCCCTGACAGCTGCTGACAGGAAGGGACAATCTGGTCTGTAACAGCAGTGCCTTTTAATGGTGGCACTGGCCAGGCTCCATCAGGTCTGCACAGGCTGGAGGACTCACAGCTCCGGATCAGCCCTGGAAAAAGCTGCACGTATGCAGATTGCCCTGGAAGCGTCGGTCCCCATGTTTCCAGACTCCCAGACCATCTGGCTCCTGGCTCGGACACCAACTGGTGGGATGCAGGTGTTTGGGCAGGCTGGTGACAGAGCTGGCCTGTGAGCCAAGTAGCTCTGGGGATCCAGCACTTCACCGAAACCACCAACCCCCCATGTCCCAGGCACCACAGCCATCCCTTCAGCTACACGTGCTTTAAGAAAAGATTCCAGTTCTGCTGTCATATGATATGAGGCAAGTAATAAGCAAAACCAACACTGATTTCTCCTCAACTCTCACCTTTTCTCTTAGGTTTTGTTCTGGCCAATGGATGCTTCCTCTCTCCAGTCTCTTTGGGCTGAACAGAAGATAAAATTGCCAAGTTTAAATCAGAAGGCTGGTGTTTCTTCTAGTATGGGTCCACCATTTTTTGTTTGTCTGTGCAATTCCGCATATGACACTTCTCTCAAAAATCATTGCTCTGCAGTCTCTGGCCTGTGTCACCATTTGGGAAAGTTAGATGAACCTGATTCACAGAATCATAGAATGCTTATAGTTGGAAGGGACCTTTAAGATTATTGAATTCGAACCGCCCTGCTCTGGGGAGGGACACCTCCCACTAGAGCAGGTTGCTCCAAGCCTCATCCAGCCTGGCCTTAAACAGTTCCAGGGATGGAGGATCCACAACTTCTCTGGGCAACCTGTTCCAGTGCCTCACCACCCTCACAGCAAAGAATTTCTTCCTAATATCCAATCTAAAACTCCTCTCTTCCAATTTAAAACCATTACCCCTTGTCCTGTCACTACACTTCATGATGAAGAGTCGCTCTCCAGCTCTCCTGTAGCTCCCTTCAGATACTGGAATGCTGCTCTAAGGTTTCCCTGGAGCCTTCTCTTCTCCATAAATCAGCCTGACTATTTTGCTTCTGTTTGTTGTAGAATAGCTGAAGAAGATAGTAAAGTTGGGATGGTGGAAGTGTCAATTTGATTAGTGTCTCCTGGAAAAAATAAGGAGTTTCTGGTATATGAACATGGGACTGCATTGACTACACTGATTTAAGAACAGCTGCTGATGGCTTCATCATACTCAGGTGACACAAAAACTCTCTCAAGCAACCTCTGTTAAATTCAGGTAGCTTTCATTAGATAATACATATTGGCTAATTTAGTTGTTTTCATTTGATGATCATTTTCATTTCCAGTCTCAGGAGTAGATAACAGAAAAAGTGCTAGTGTACAAAAGAGTATCTTAGTATCTCTTGTATTTCACACAGGGAAACACCTCCTTTTACTGAAGTAGTGTAGTGTTGCAGTGATGCTTTGCTCTCAATTACATGTCATTTTTCTCCTTTCATTAAATCTTCCCAAACAAGTTATGCAGAAAAATATCCTTTATACAAAAAATACAAAATGTACTGCTTTTTTAAAGATATCCTGAGCACAGTCCCAGCAAACCAAGACCTTTAGTATTTACTTTAGAATTTCACAGATTTATGAACTTGACTGAGCTGGTTACAACTCCTAACATCTTTTGTACAATATTGGAATAATATCCTGTCCAGGTACAACTGTATTATACTAAGAACACCTCGAGTTGCATGAGAACAGATCTTCCAGTAGGACAGTCTTGATTTAAGGGCACCAAGATGAATTACCAGGGGTGTTCAGCCTTCTCTGATAAATACATGTGCACTGCTCTGCTGTGATTTGCCTGGCTTCATCTTACAACCATTACTCATTCTTACTCTTTCCTCAGCTGAAGAGGAAGTAAATTGCATAAAGGAACATGGTACATTTATTTACTAGAACTAGGTTATAGACCTCACATCATATTCAAGCCAACTTATTAGGACAGCAGCAAAGGAAGCCTTTACAAGATACGTCTTATGTTAGACTTTTTTTGTGATGAAAAGACAGTTGCATGGTAAAGACAAAGCCACCATTGTACATTCCAAATTCAAACAAAAGTAATAATATTTTCTGGCTCCGGATTTATGTTTCCATCTGGCTGAAGTGACTTGGCAACCGAAAGCATAAGCTTTGTTTCAATTCTTGGTATCAACAAGTACCCTTAAGGCATATTAGGGAGGTATGACAAAAATCTAGTGAATGCCAAAAGCAGTGAAACTTAGTTATTGGCTTGCCAGCATGAGAGAAACATAATCTGCATTTTGTAAGCATGAATATAGAACAAGCCCTGGCATTGCAAGCCGCTGTCAGTCAGGAGGAACTTCCTACTTCTTTCCAGAATATATTACATTTTATGCCAATTTATTTTTACAGTGTGGTTTAGTGAAGGGGGGATTAAGCACAATGGTGTGGCATAAAACAATGTATGTGTAAGCTTCTTATACACATTCTCTTACTCCACACCGTTGCACTTAGCCCAGCACTCCTTGAGTAATGGATAACTAAGCAGTTATCATATCATACCATATCAATCTGTGAGTTCGTCTCTGAGTTTTCTTGGGCATTATTTTTAGTGGCTTAAAGGTGACTTGAAAGAGTTTAAAAAATTCATGTTTTTTTCAAGCTCTCCATCCAGGATGTCTGTGTATCAGAAGCTGTAGCCTCTGCACTTTTCATGAAGACAGAAATTAGTCTTTCCAGATGCCCTTCTTTAGTAGGTACAAAGCCCTGAAAGTGGAACCAAGTAGTAACAAAGGACAATAGTTAATCTAGTTTAGTGTCACTGATGTTGTCAGCCTACACCATGCATCAAAATGGCTTCCATAAAGACAAAAAAAAAAAGACAAGGCGTTGCCATAGAAGACTCCTTTCTGAAGGGAATAGAAGGACCAATGTGCAGACCAGGCCCACTTCTTAGGGAACTTTGCTGCCTCCCTGGGGTTCAGGTTACAGACATGAAGAGAAAGCATCCTATCCCCATATGGCCCTCAGATTACTGTCTATTATTGATTTGTCAGGTAGGCAGCAATGAAGTTGCAAAAAGAAGTCTGAGGGGAATCAAGAGAGACTTCAGGGCCTTGGGACAGCTGGTTAAGGGATCAGGAGCACAAGTAGTGTTTTCCTCTATCCTTCCAGTTGCAGGGAATGGTGAGTGCTAGGTTAACAGTAGGACTTGATAATCTTAAAGGTCTTTTCCAACCTAACTGATTCTATGATTCTATGACTGGCAGAATTTGAATCAAGCTTTGATTCAAAGAAGAAATGGAAACCTTTAGTATGAAGTAGACAATAATTAACAGGGTAATCCATACTGGATCTCATGTGTGTGTTTGGATTTGTTTGTTATTTAAGCTATTAATTTTGATTCTTCTTCCACAGCTTCAGTTTTGAATGTTGGATAGTTGCGTTTTGGTTTTCAGTGGCTAAGGAAACATGACCAAGCAAGAAAGTGGACTGAGGTTTGAACACACCAGTGTATAGACTGAGTTGGAAACATGGGTGTTACAACAGAGCTTTTGAGACCTTTACAAGAGGAACCCATCAGCTGTCTGATTTCTCATCCTATGGCTCCTGAACAGCCTGCAAGATATCCTAGAGCAGCACTGAATGATGAAGACATCACATAACCAGCGATGGGTTTGTGCTTGTTGAGCAGCTGCTGAGTAATTTAGGTCTTGCGAAAGCAAATGAACTAGTGAGAGCTGCTGAAGCTACCACTACCAGATTGTCCAGGTATCTGGCTACACATCCATATCTTCATCTCTTGATGTAAATGGACATGTGGATGTTTTGGTATGGGCTAAGGAGATCGACTTCCTCCATCTTAAGGAATCAGACATGAAATAGTTACAGATGTTGACTTTTATTTGTTTTTAACTTTGACTGAGCTACAAGAGTGACCTTCTGACTTTACTTGTTTCCTTTTGTTCGACATTCTAAGTTTCCCATATCTTACACTTTGAGGTGCCATGGGAAAAGTTTAAAACAATCATTTCTCCTTTGCCCATATTTTTATTGTTGGCGAGATTTTCCTCAGAGGAAAGTTACAGGGCTGAGCTCACCTCTTTCACCAGGTCAGACCAGGAGCCTGGAGCAATGTCTGCCGTCAGTTCCAGGCTGTGACCTTGAAAACAGTGAAACTTAATGGGATAATTTTTTTCTTATTATGCAGTTGATCAAATCCCAGTGCATAACAGCCAAATTGTAGTAGATTTTCAAGTTCATCAGGTCCAAGCAGGTTTTCAGCTTCCTGAAATGTTTGAAGGTAGAAATTATGGAGAAAGAAGTAGAATTTGAATTCTGAACCAAATGTATCTTCTCTTTCTGCTGCATTACAGTAGAGCAAATGACTGGAGACACATAACTATCGCTTTTATATTATCCTACCAGAATTCTTGAGAAGTGGCAATTACAGCTGGCAAAGCAGGCATTTATCTCAGATAACGATCTGCTGGAACAAAAAAATAGTTTTACTACTTTTCCTGTACTAGAGGTTAGTTACAGGGCCTGGTTAATTGAGGAAACTGCACTACCTACAATGCTAACCTCCGTCTCCTGCCTGCACAGCTCAATACAAACAGCCTCACTGCTCTTGCCCCAGAGATAAATCTGTTTCTCAGTGCTGGATGGTAGTGCAAAGGGGGGAAGAGTCCCTCTCAGTACTATCGTTGCCTTTCCATACCTTCTTCTGCCCTCAGCCCAGCTTTTCAGGGCTGCTCCAGGCTCCAGACTCTACCTACAACCCCTCTCCCCCCTTCCAGTGCCTTAAGGAGATGCCCTCCTACTCTTCACTGGAGTGATGGGAACCCAAGGTTCCCAGGAAGTTAATCATGGCCAATGGTCTCTTGGGCTGCAGAAGGTGGCCAGCAGGTCAAGGGAGGTGATACTCCCTCTCTAATCTGCTCATGAGACATCACCTAGAGTACTGCATCCAGCTCTGGGTCCCTCAGGAGAGGAAAGACATGGACCTGTTAAGAGTAAGGATAAGGAGATCCTTATCCTATGGGTAAGGAAATCCCTTTATGTGGGACCTTTTATAAGAAAGGCAGAGTGAGGCTTTTTACCAGGGCCTGTAGTGGCAGAACAAGGGAAAATGGTTTTAAAATGAAGAAGGTTAAAGTTAGATTGAGTATGAAAAAGACATATTTCACAATGAAGGTGATAAGGCACTGAAACAGGTTGCCCAAAGAAGTCGTGGATGCCACATTATTGGAAGTGTTCAGGGTCAGTCTGGATGGGGTTTTGACTATTTGATCTAGTGCAAAGTGCCCCTGCCCATGGCAGATGGGCTGGAGCTAGATGATCTTTAAAGGTCCCTTCCAACCCAAACTCCTCTATGATCCTAAGATTCTATAAGGGAATGTGCGAGATAAAAGATGCTTTTGGGGAAGAAGCAGACTGGTAGGGGAAGAGCATGCTACAATCCCACTGTAACCTAACAGACTCATCAGCTCTCGAGAGTAAGTTAACAAGTGATAAGAAAGAAGGAAAGGTGTTTTTCTCCCAGGAAAAGCTTCCTGAAGTTTTTCACTGTTCTTCATCTAGTTTTTTTGGTCTCATCCCTAAGCCCCCCTTCACATCCCTGGAGCTTATTTCAAACCTACATCTTCATCGTTCAGAACCCCACTGATCCCTCTTGTGACTCATCATCACATCTATCTCCATAAAAACCTTCACACTTCTTCTGTCACCATCACAAAATGCAATTTTACCTAAGACATCTCAAATCAGCTGTGCTACGAGGCATAGGATAAGATTTAAGATGTCACAACAGCCTTAGAGAAATCACTAACAGTTGCAAACATGTCATTTCAAGTGAATGCAAGTGTTCATGAACATCTGTATTTGTACGAGTGCACACACAGTGGGGTGCATGATGTAGCCTACGTGGCAGAGACCAACACTGCTTGAAGACTTGTCTTTCCATTCTAATTAAGTATGGAGTAGTAAAAGAATTAATTTTGAACGGCTTCTACAGCTGTTTGACATTTCTCTTCATGACAACCAGATCATTGTGTATGGACTTAGGTGTTCACTTCATTGAAAAATTGACTGATTTCAATTTGGAAGAAAGTGTAGTTGATCTAAAGGATATGTATCAGTGAGACTTTATTGCTGCTGGTAAGGGTTCAGTACATCTGAATTCTTCACTTTTTGACCTGGGAAAATCACAGTTTCCTCAGTCCCCTTTTGTTTTCAGTCTTCTAGAGGTATTTTCTATAACTGAACAGAGGAATACAGAGAAAAAAAATCAGTCGTGCCTCAGGAAATATTTATTTTGTAGTGGTACTGCAGCTAGTCTATAGTAGTTCTTTTCTGAACAGCGCTTGGACTAAAATTCTGTAAGTAATAGCTTCAGTCCACAATTAATGACAAATATGGGATACCAGGGACAGCTATAGGACATCCTCAAAGTCCAATTAGCTATGTCTGAAATCACTGCATGGTCAGTTTGTAGAACCTGGAAAGACATAGATACATATAATATGGTTTATCCCATTCTTATTAGACATTCAGTTGGGATAACATGAATTGTAAACACAAGTTTTCTCTCCCTGACTGTAAAGGGAGTCTAAATGAAAATTAATTTAAGATAGCTATACAGTACATGTCTAAAGTTAGAGGAAATAGACCCAGTCCTAAGTGACTCTCCAGTTGTTATTTCTCAGCCCCTGTTCCAGAGAGATAGCTACAATATGCTCAAGAAATACGAGTCAAATTTAAGCTATAGCACAGACATGCTAAAATGAGAGGAAAATACGAGATAGGAGAAATATCAATCAACTGACAGAATAAGGATTTTCATTGAGCATTTCATCTTATAATTATTCATGATTGAACTGTTAGTGTTTATTTTTTATTAGGATAAAGGTTACTGTTTCTGTTTTACAGAGGCTTATTTGTCCTAGATTAGTTTAACTCCAACCACCATTCAACCTTACTTCACTGTGCTACGCAGTGTTGAAGAAACATTTCATTTAATTCTGTTAGTTTTCACCAGCTAGCTTTCTCTCCCTTTCTTCCATATACATATATACATATACATACATATATATAAGTATGTACAGTTATTTGTCACTATGTAGAATAATCTATCTATAAAATATTGATATGTAGTGTAATACGGCTACATGGAGGTAGAAGTTAAAAAGACATAAAAAGAGCACCTCTTCCAGAAAGGAGAAGGTTGTTCAAGATTAACCAAACTTTACAGTTAAATAGGAAGCCCTGGTTAATGATCCATAATTCAGTTTCTTTCTTAACATCCATCATCACTCTCTTGAGCACTTTGTTGATATTCATTTATTCATCCTCACTCCAGTGCTGAATCCCTTTCTTCTCAGTCAGGCACTGAGCAAGCAACAAGGGACAGGTTTCTAAAGGGACATAAGGATGGAAACGAAATCAGGAGTCCAAAATGTGAAGTTATTCTTGTTGGGGTCTTGTCTGAGAAGAAGAAACATTTGAACTTCTATTTAGGAAGAAAAGAAACTCAGCCCTTTCCTTCCACATTTTTATACATATTTTAACCACTGAAGGGTCACAAGGAAATGAAACATTACCAGCTGCATCCAGGAGCTTCCCTTGTTGATGTTTCCCTTTATTACATCAAAACAGCAGCCAGGTTACACTGCAGTCTGGTCTCTGCAGTACAGGTAAAACACGTTCAGAGGATGCCAACATGGTCTGCTTCCTCAAATGGCACAGGCAAGAGAACGTCACCTTTGTGAGTTAAAGCTTAACCTAGGCAGGAAGCAAATCCTTATGTACTCATTTGTAACAATTTATGGTGTACCAGGCTCTAAGGAATATTATTGTTGGAAACCAGAGACAATTACAGCTCTGAAATGACTGTACAGTTAACTAGAGGGGCTGGAGAACCGAACTTTTAGAATTTAACACCTAATTCCATGTAAACTCCTCTTTATATTTGCGAAATATTTTCACAGTTAAATAACATTATGTGCCAACATCCATTTGCTTCATTTGAAACACAGATGGCACTTCATTATCTATGGTCCATATGGACCAGTATTCACAATGGATCAATCCATTAAAATACCTCCCAACCCTAATCATATAATAGTCTGCAAGAACAGAGGTTTATCCAAACAATTTTCTTAGGTGATTAAGCCAAGAGGGACTCCGTTTTCCTTGCACAGACCTTGTAGATACCAAATTTGTACTTAAAAATAGACACAATTTACTTATTTCTCTCTCTAAGTCATTGACTGATTAGAGCCTGAAAGCATGCTCAGCACTGAGTTCGGCCAAAATGAAAGACCAGAATAATAAGAAGGATTGTGGCATTTTTATTAATTCCTTGAAGGTTTGAACACCATTATCCAGATAGTAGAGGCTGTTAGTTTTAAACACAGAATCATAGAATCACCAAGTGGCTTCATTTGGAAAGGGATCTTTGAAAGTGATCTGGTCCAACCCCCAACGTTATTATTCTGGTTATCAAATCTTGATTTCTGCCATTTATTTATTTTTCCTACATAAAATGATGTCACCAAATACCTTTGAAGATCTTCTGATATCAAGTATGTTGATGATGCTTTTGTATATATGGAAATAGAAAAAAAATATCTTACCAAATAAATTACTTTTTAGACAGAAGTCATCCCTTATTAATGCCTTAAAACAACCTCAGTAAGGTCAAGAATTCCCAGAGTTGAGTCAGAGACAGATTTTTCTCATTGAGAAAAAATCTGCTTAATTCCACAATTAATAGGAAGTTGCGTCATATGACTCTAGAATTCTTCCTTCGAGTCAATACTTCTGCAGCTTATTCATCCAAACAAGCAAGACGTCAGCCAGAATATTTGATGTTCCTTTTCTACCTCAGTGACTGCGTTGCTAATTTAGTCACAGTTCTATTTTGAACCTATTCCTACGACCTAGAGGCACCACATCTCTTAAGCTGATGATGGTATCTCCTTTTAAATTTGATTCCCTTGTTCTTCATAAGCAATGACACTGGTGGTTGCAGAGTATACTGGTATAGAGATTTTTTTAGTGTTTTTTTAGCTGGGGAATAAAAAAGGAAAATGAAGAGTCTAAAACACTGTTCTTATTCATTAAGAAATTTCCCATATCAGGAAAAAGTTTCTTGCCATGACTATGTATATCAGCTTGTTGCATGCAATATTGATGTGAACTGTGCTCATTTAAAAAAAAACAAACAAACAAACAACAAACAAACAAGTTTAGGGAGAAACTATTTTCCGCATTTAAGCAATTAAGCACAATGATCAACCTGGAAGGGTTGACCTTTTCAATAATATTCTTGAAAATGTGTTTTGAGGGGTTTTGTCAACTTTTGTTGTTAAATTTTGTGAGAAAAATAACACTTAAAGTAAAAAATTTTAGATGAGAAAGACGTAAATTCCTTTTTAAAAGGACAGTAAAGAGGAAAAAGTAAACTACACATACGTGTACATGCTTAAATATGTATATACAGAAATATTTGTATGTATATTTAATTTATAGTTTGTAGACTGATGTCCAATGAAATTTCCATCGTAGATAAAAACCAACTTGTTCCTTGACCTTTCATCCTTTTCCTGGGAGATCCAAACACAAGTACAAAAGAGTAATTGTTCTCTACTTAGAAACTACTCTTCAAGCTATTTGCTTGCAAATTAGGCCATTAAAGTAAGCTCTGAAGATACAGTTCCTCCAGTTTTGGCAAACAATGAAGTAAAAATCCCTTTGAAAGACTCCTAGTCTCCCTGCTGTGGTCGAAAGAGGAAATGGGTGTTTCCAGATTTCAGTTCATCTCATTCTACAGCAAATATATAAAGTCTCCAGTATGAATCCTGAATCCTGTCACTGAAGTGCCACTTATTCACTCTGAAGATAAATCAAGTAACTAGTGCAGATGTAGACATCTATATTTACAGAAATGGTATGATAATACTTAAGACGTAAGTTCTGTTGCTGTGTCCTGCTCCACTCCAAGTATTATTATCACACTCCTTTTGTCTGATCTAGGAGGAGGTGTCCCTGCCCATGGCAGGGGAGTTGGAACTCAATGATCTTTAAGGTCTCTTCCGACTCTAACCATTCTATGATTCTGTGATGTGTGATGATGTCTATGCTTTTGAGGAAGTCTATACTTTTTACACAGATAAACTGGCAGTAGTAGCCAGTCACCACTGCTGTTTCGTCTTAGTCTCTAGTATCAAAATCAGAAACATAAACGTATGACACAGATATGACTTAAAAAAAATAAAATTGTGAAGCTCACATTTTATTTATTTAAGACATATTCCTGACATGAGAAAAATTTAAGGTGATCTAATGTTTTTAATATGGTATTATTGTAATGTAATGGGCTATTACTTCTGGATCATGTGCCTGAGACTCCATATGTAGCCTTGTTTATGCGGTAAGTAGTGGCACACATGGCAATAGTGTCCAAGGCATCAGGAACGAATTGTGGGCAAATCATGCAGGGTGTGTAGGCAAAACGAAGCAGCATTTCCTCCAAAGAGTGCATGAATGGTGTCTTTTGAGACAGCATGCTGGTGCTGCAAAACCCAAACATATGATGAAAAGCTCTGCAAATCCCTTAAATGCCACTGGCTTAGGTGGCTTAGGCCTTGCTGAATGTTTTATAGATACCTGATATGAGTTAGAAAGATATTTGTGAAGCAAAGTAAATCCCTTCAACCTTCACATATCGCTTTGGAAACCAGCACTTTGTGATAAAATTCGTCACGCCCATTGAGACTTCTTTCTCATGGACGCACTTGTTTGCATTAAGATAAAAATATGGCTAAAAAGGAAAAGCAAACTAAGAAATGGAAACATATTGTTGAAAACATGATCTATTTCTTGACAAAATTTAAATATTTTTTGTCTCTGTACAGGGAGGAATCCACATTAAAAAGACAGTTCACAACTGGCACAGTGTTGATAATCTCAATAGGAAAAAAATAATCTATATCAACATTTCTGAAGGAAACTAAAAACTAAAAAACATTTTTTCATAGGTATTATTTTAGTTAAATTGGTTCTTTGAAACTGCCTCTTCATATGAAAAATAATAATTTTCAAACAGGATTCTTCTGTTCCTTAATTTTTGTGAAAGAATTCTACTTTAGGTACCATAACAACAAATTTAATTTCACTACCAATTATATTTATTTTATCTGAAGACTTAATACACCAAATTTTGCTTTTAAGCATTGAGAGATGAATTTGCTGCTGAGTGAAACCAGAGTTCACAGCAGAATAAACACATTACAATAATCTTTATTCATCGAATAGCCATTTGCAGCTACTACTCCTCTTCTACACGCACATGGCCATTTTTAGAAGTTAAGAAGAGTTCATTATCATCTGGATAAAGGTCTGGTTCCCATTTATAAACTTAATCAAAGATTTTAAAAATTGTTGGAAGCTATACATAAATCTGAGAGCTTTCAAACAGATCATTCAATGCAGATTGTGATTAACTGCTTTCTGATTGAACTTGTTGGTTTTGCTAGAAGACTGTTTTTTTTCTTGGCTTACATAGAAAATGCCCAGCATCTTAAATCCTATCTTCAATATAATTTGCTATATTGGACAGATAATGACTCTAGGGAATGCTGACTGCAGTGTTGAATTAGAATCTGCAAATTCAGGATATAGTTATATACTTTGCCTTCCTTTAACTATGGCTAAATCAAATTTAAATAATTTTCTCATTTTAACTGGCTGAAATTAATTAGTATTCTCAAGAAAATATTATTACAGCTAATGATCAACAGCAGATATTACTTTTTGGTACTGAAAAATTTTTATTATGTTTTTTTAAAGTCGAAGTACAAAGAAATTAGGTGAGAAATTTTGCTTAATCACTAAGTATTGACTACCTAATGGACATTGAGATACTGACTTTAATGCTTTTGATGTGACAGTCAGCCAGCTCCTTATCCATAAACCCATAGAATCATAGAATGGTTTGGGTTGGAAGGCACCTTAAATATCATCTAGTTCCAACCCCGCTGTCATGGGCAGGGAGACCTCCCACTAGACGAGGTTGCTCAAAGTCCCATTCAGCCTGGCCTTCAACATCTTCAGGGAGGGGACATCCACAGCTTCTCTGAGCAACGTGTGCCAGTGACTCACCACCCTTACAGTGAAGAATTTCATCCTAATATCTAATCTACATCCACCGTCTTTCAGTTTGAAGCCATTACCCCTCATCTTATCACTACACTCCCTTAAAAGCCTTATTCCACATCTCTCCTGCTGGCCGACTTCAGATACTTGAAGGAGCTATAAGGTCTTCCTGGAGCCTTGTCTTGTCCAGGCTGAACAACCCCAACTCTCTCAGCCTGCCCTCACAGCACAGGTGCTCCAGTTCTCTTTGTGATCCTGTTCTGGACTTCTTTCAACAGCTCCATGTGCTGAGGAAACAATTCGTCTGTCAAACACATATCTCTCTAATGTAGCAACCGGGATGTTGTGTGGGATCATCTCAAAGACATTATAGAAGTCAAGAAAGACGACATCAGTCATCTATCAGTTAATTGATTTTTCATTCATGCTCTCTTCAACTAAAAGAAACAACAAACCAAACCAAAACAATTGCTTGGTGGATTTTTTCTTGGAGGCAATTTCCAACATAAAATATATTCCCTGACTTAAAAATAACCAAATCATACCTACTCATTATTTAGCAAATAACCAATTGAGAAAAGAAAAAGACTTGTTGAATTTGTGTTACCTTGGCTAAGGATTTTTTGAAAGGTACTTTACTGCTGCTAATTAAAAAGTGAATTAGCAGTTAAATCAATATTTTCATCTGCCTTTAGATTCGGAGGTTTAGTTTTTTTTTTTCTAACACTTTTGTTTGCTTGTTTTCAGACATGTGGCCAGAAGTACAACTGTAGATTTCCTTATATTGACTGAACTGTGTTGACTGCTATGTGATTTGAACACCTATTGCACACCTGCATGTGGCCACTTAAATATATATATCTTAATCTGCCAGATAAGAACTATTGTTTAATAGGGACAGTGCTGCAACATGAAGTTGGGCTAAAACATCAACCCACACAATATCAAATCTCAGAGGTGACAAAACTTCCCTTCAGTTCTCAATAATTTTAGTGTTTCCCTGTCCAACCACACAATCTCCGTGCCAAACGCAGCCTAGAAAGATCTAGCTCAGCTATTGCTTCATTCGGCAGTAAAGCTGCAATTAATAAGTTTAATTTTTATGGTTAGGATACATTTGCAATAATAAGCACAGTAAACTGGGACTATAATTAAGCACTTTCAGCTTTGCAGGATCCAGGAGCTGTTGGTTAATGAAGCTCAATGCGATACTGTCAGTAACAAATCTGATAATTGCTTACAGGGAAAAAGCAATTTCAACAAATGCTCCTTCATGCAGGTGGCTGGTAGAAATTGCTTTCAGTCAATTATGCTTTCAATTACTCTGGATGAATGAGGCAGGATCCTTTAGTTCATTATAAGCCCAAATCCACAATAAGTAAGTAAATATTTTGACACAATGTTGAAACTGATTTCTGTAAAAGCATGTATAATATTTATAAGCACTGCAAAGGTCACATATTGTATAGCCATCATTCAGTGCATTCAGTGCCAGCTAAAGGAAATTCTTCATGAATCACTGGAGTAATATTTTAAGATTGCAAGCAGCCAGTAGTTTGCTGGAATGTCAGAGATTATATGACTGATAAATGCCTGTGTCTCGTATCACTTCTAAGAATAGAGGAGGTTAAGCAACAGGAAAACATGTACTTTGATTATTGGAAAGGGTGTACACTAATATATACATACTGGAAAAGCCTTATCTATCCATTTTGGAGCAGCAGTTTATTTTGCTTTACATCAGAGAACAGGCTGAATAAAAATATGAAAAGACAAAATATTTTAGCCTTCTACAGCAACAAAAAATTCTGGGGGGGAAAAAAAAAAGAAAAAAGAAAAAAAAGAAGGATGCTGAAGATTAATTTAACATGCCTTGGGTTCAGACCTCGTCATCCTTACTTCATCTCCATATTCTTCCAGAAGGAAATGCAAATATGAGATTGCTAACACCCACTTTCGGGAGAACCAGTTGTAAATCATCACCGGGAAATCATGGAGGAGACTTTTTCCAGGTAAATGAACTGACACGTTGCCATCATGCAATTTGATTATGCAGAGCAATTACTGTCAAGATTAAGATTATCTTGTACAATTTCCTAGTTTGTTAAGTTTCTGTAAATAATTCATCCTCAAAGAAAGAAATGTGGCGTGAAAACTCACAATATATGTTGAGTAAAGAAATGGGTCAGGAATCAGTTTACCCAAATGTCCTAGGCTACGTGAAAGGAGATTTCTGTTAAGTAAACATGCATTTTAAACTGTGGGTACAATGGCTATCGTAGAATCATAGAAGTACAGAATCGTTACGATTGGAAGAGACCTTTAAGATCATGAAGTACAACCATCAACCTAACTGCCAATTTACCACCCAACCACATCTTTCAGGTATGTCTCAAGAAAAAGCAGAGCACTTGAACGTTAGTGGATCTGATTATTATAACAGTACTTAAAGTATACAGCACTTTACTCGCATTCCATTTTTAAATAATGATGGTCCAGAGACAAACCTTTGCAAATATTTTTTGTAACTGCAAGTGAAGGACTAAACCAGAATTTCTTACTTATTTCAAGGGGTATAATTGAGGCAAATGACATTGAGGCAAATGACATTGAAGCAAATGAAGTAAAATACAGTCTAGCTAACCAGTTTCTTTGGAATGATGTTTCCTTATGCTTTATACATTGTCCCTTTCATGAGGACTAAGGCAGGTAGGCAAATAGAGCACCATCCTTCATTGCTACTTTTATGAATGTGTAAGGCCATAAACTTTATATAGGTTTTCTATCTTTACAGTTATTCTAAATATTAAATATCAGTACCTCTGCACAAATGCAAATATTAGCGTTATTCCTTTCTCTTATTAAATTGTAAGATTGAAACTACGAAGCATGCCATTAAAATGACTGAAGAAATGCAACAAAGGGACCTTCTGTTTTGACTATGTGCACATGATCTGAGTCTCATGATCTCGTTGTTTCCGTACAATTTGCTAAGAACTTATTACTTCCAAGTTGGTACGTTTTGTACATTCAGAAGAAAGAGTGTACAGAAGATGCTTTGAACTGAACAAGCAGAGAATATGCCATCCACAAGCTTCCGAGGCTAAGCTTTGAAATTACTGATTTTTTGGCTAAGATTCTGCTGCCTTGCTCTAATACGGCTTTCAACTTGTCATCCATGATACCACAAGGTCTCTTAATTACTTCTACTGGTTCAAAAAATGTGATTAAACATGGAGTGGATAAAAAGAGAATAAAAGACTGACTTTATCTAATTTTTTTATTTATATAAAATTTTGCTATTCTCCTTCCTGCTTTCTCTTGGCCAAGGACGACAGATAGAAGAAGTCTTCCTGGTTGTGGACCCTCAGTGCTTGTATAATCTAAATTGCAGTGAGGAATCCTTATCAGTACTCAGAGGAAAATGTAATATTGATTTTCTATGGTGAAAGATAATTCATGTTTAGCAACATGAATTGTTAATTAGGAGTGATATATTCTGTCTAACACACTTCTTTATCAACCCAGCAGCACCTGTAAATAGTTTAAAGTTGAAAGTGCTTGGCCAAAGTTTGGAAACAACCTATTGTGACAAGAAATATAAACAGCTTTTAGGAGGATATTTTGTGAGATGAAAAGAAGCTGTCTAATTTAGTTATCTGCAATATTAAGGGGACTAGACAATGGCTCAGAAAGTTCCTCCTAGTCTTGCATCCTAGACTCCTTCTGATATGAGCCATAGCAAGTGTAACAAACAGACATCCTGTATTATGTTCTGAGAACATGATTTGATGTACAGGCTAAAACCTTTAAATCATTTAATTATTTGACTCTACCATTTTTCCAACCTGCTTTTCAGACGGTGCCTGACCATAAGTGCTTAAACTTCTGTCAGCTGGCATTTGCAAAGCTATTAAATATGACTCAGACCCAGCAGAGAACAAGCTGCCTGAAACTTTTGCCGAGACTTAAACTCTGGATAATGCAAGGGAATTGTTCAAAGCCAGCTAGAAATAGCTGTACTGTGAGACAGTCCTCAACTAGTAATCAAGTCAACAATGGCCAAGGACTACCTATCCCATAATATACGCATAGTAATAGAGAGAACACAAAGGCAACTGCTGTGCTCCCAGCTGGTAGTGTGGCTTTCAGTGCTAAAAGCCATTTTCTTCACTTTTATGCATACCAAAACTATGCAAATCTGCCATAATGTTGAGTCAGGCACCAGCTCAGAATGGCCTCAGCATCATGAAATGAATTGTTTCTGTTTGTTCTGCAGCCTCCACATCAGTACTGATGATGAAATTTATTTGTCAAGGACAATGTAAGACTTCATTTATTTTTAATCCTATAAAAAAAAAAAAAAA